>JANPWX010000045.1:1892440-1936244 GCA_024734555.1 Trochalopteron elliotii
AAAAGACTGGAGCAAAATGACATCTCCAGGAAAACACTGCCGCTTGTGTCAAGTGTTTACTTGTGATATGTTGTTCCTTTATTCAATTATTTCCAAATACTTCCTCTTAATGATACAACATTTCAGTCTTTACTATGTGGCCTTCAGAAGTATAAATCTAGTAGTTACATAATCTGCCCATGAATATCAGAGTGAGAACTTGAAAACATTCAAGATGATAAAATGTGAGTGCTGTAAGACTCCTTCTCTTTGATCTGCGTTATTGCCTCAGTCAGAGCACAGACTGAAAAGGAATGGGATTGCCAACCTCCTGACTTCACTGCCAGGAATATAAATCAACATTAAAGATGATTTCTAAATGAAATAGCAAGTTAAACATTTGTAGAAACACATCATCAAATAGAGGTTACTGCCTCTTTTTAAACCTCTTGCCTGTTGGCAAAAAAAGAAAACTGTTCCAGTGACATTTTCTCTGCTCTGCTGTGACAAGGGCTGCATAAATATAGACACTGTGGATTAGAATAGACTTCGACAGTCTTCAACTTTCTTTTTAGCAGCCTCTTCTGTAGACAGTTTTCAATAGCTATGGGTAAAACCCAGGGAGCCTGAAACTGGTATGTGTGGCAAGGTGTTGACAGTGTCACATGCCCCTGATGGCAACAGTCATAGCTGACCTTGAGGAAAAGTTATCCTGGCTGGAGGAAAGGAGAGAGAGTGAGAATTTCTGACCCTGGCTCCGATTCAGATTTGGCATGTGGGCTAGGATAAGTCATGTTCTTTGAGATCTTTGATGGCATGTGTAGTGCAAATGCAGATTTTTCCTTCAACTTTGCCTAAAGAAAGCAAGGAGTGTGATGAACTGTAATGCCAGCCTAGATAATTCTGGTACTTGCTTAAAGAGTAGTCACTCATGACTCCAGCAGAGAAGTTGCTGGTGCCAAACTGATCAATGTCACTCAGAATCAAACATGAGGTGGGCTTTTATCTCACTAGAAAAACAACAATTTGTCATGGTATAATCCAGCTGATTCTTTCCCATTTTATGCTTTATATTCTAGGCTGAGCCCTCCTTCACCTCCAGGAAGTGAGGAGATGGCTGCTCCCTGCCAAGAAAGTGCAGCCAGGTTTCTGGCACGCACTGAGCAGGCAAAGGGCTGGTGTCTGAGGTTGGCAAGGGTGAGGCTTCTTCAAATGCACGCGGTGCCTCCAGTCAGTCATCGCTGGAAAAAGTCACAGAAGGGGAGAGGGGGGCAGCAGATGAAATGTTTGCAAAGTAAATATCCTCTTGGCACTAGATTTTCTACGTGAGTTGCTGTAATTAACGCATACAAAATCCGAGGCTGGAAACAAGAGAATAACATTAAAGGCTGGGAAAAGCTCCACGTGTCCTTCCTGGTTTCCCACAAAAAACAGGCAAACAGTTAACTAAGCCAAAAAAATGCAGACAGATTGGTGGACATAGCTTTTAAACAGCCAGGCTACTTTCTCCCTCCTTGCTTTCCCTTTCTCAGCGTGGTACCACTTAGCAGCGTTCTGCTGTCCTCAGTGTTAAACAAACACTCATGGACACTATTGTGCAGATCACTCATCCTGGATAACGGATGGATTTTTACATTCTTTCTGCATATCTGAATCCATTATCCCAATAGGGCCAGAAGAAAGTGGGCATTAGCTTAATGTAGTTCTGAAAGAGGAACTGTTCAGGTCAGGAGAGCAGGAATTATGGAAAGAGCCATCTGAAGTGCTAAATCACTTTGAGCCAGTGACTAAATCCATTTCAGCTACGGGTCTGTTTGAAGTGAGCTAGAAATAGCCTTTAGCCTAATTCTTAGGTGTGATAATCTTAGAAAAGGTGGAAAAGCAATGGGCTTAGATGGTTGCCTTCTTACCTCCTTAACTTAGTCCCCTTAGATCAGATGTGGGGCACTCTGGTGTGATTAGGGTACGGCTCTGTTTTCAGGGATTTACCTGTACACTGCTTATTCCTTTCAGAGCGTTGGTCTCTGGATCTGTTCTGGAGCTCCCTTCCCCTGCACTGACGTCATTCATATGTAAGGGGGGGAGAACAAAGACAGCACTCGCCTGTTTCTTATGTGATTTTTCAATACCAATTTCCCAATCCCAGCATCCAAAGTAACAACATCCTTTCAAGCCGCCCCCTCTTGAAATGCCACTGTAGTCAAACAGCTGCAAATCAAAACACCTTGTAAACAAGTGACTGAAATCCCGTGGGATGCCCGAGGGCTTGGGCACGTCTCAGAGTGATTATAGTTCCTGCTATACAAATTGGAGTCCGTGTAGCACAGTTTGTGCCAGCTCCGAGCTCTTGCTTTTTATTTTTAGCCCTGTTTGTCCAGGGGTTCTCATAATAAAAAGAATGACGTTCAGTATCAGTGACACACAGATAAAATTAGATAGTAGCCGGAAGTGATCCTACAACTAATCCTCCCCATTTTTTCCACAAGCTTTGGGACCCCGTGGGCCTCAAGAAGAAGCTTTTCTCTCTGTGAATTTTACTTCCCATCAGCAGGCAGCTGAAAAAATGAGCTTGCATAGGACTTGTGTGCAAAAGGAATGAATGCCATTGTCAGTGCTTATGCCAACAGCTGGGACCATCTGGGACACCAAAGACAACAGTGTCTAGATGTGTACAGCTGATCAGAGGTCGTTTTCAGCAAGCCTTGAAACCTTCTTCCCTTTTTGGGGCAACAGAACAATGTTTTTGCCTTCCATGCATGGAGTTTTGTGCGCAGAGCAGCTTAAGTCATCAGGGCTCAGTCCTGGAAGTGATTAGTCCCCCAGACAGAAGACACCCGCACTGATGCTGAAGATATTATTCCTTTCTTTGGAAGAAGCTGCCTAGGGGAAAGAACAGATAGGAGATGCATTAGCTTACATCTCTAAAGTAAACCTCTCAGGAGAGCAGGATCAGTTCTCATTTGCTTTGGCGCTTTTTTTTTTTTGCCTTCTAAAATTTGGATTGCTTTTGTTTTTACTACGCTGTAAAAGAAGAAAATACAAGAGGTTAACTGGTCAGCAGATGCTCTCTTACTGCTTAGAAACATTGAATTCAATTGGCAGTGTACCTAGTGCACTTTCAAAGGAAGATGCAATTGTTTGCCATGTAACGCAAAGGACTTAGCTGTGGATTAGGGAAAAGAAAGACTGCAGCAAAATCAAAGCTGTGAACCTGCAAGGGCAAGTACTTTTAAGCAGGGTAGGTAAAGGCAAAGGGAGAGGATAATTATGTAATGTGACCATGGTGTGACACAGATAGGGAATGAATTTTTTCCCTCCTGTAGCTTATTGGAGGAGAATGGGTCAAGTGCCTGGACTTGGTTCATTTTATGTCAAAAATCTACTCTGGAATGAATTGGTGTATCACTCGCATGGCTCCTTGGCAAGGGGATATCTTTAGCTTCAAGCCAGTTAACAGCTGTAAGGGAAAAAAGCCGGGTGGTTCAAGGGTACAAGTGGATCTAGAGAACCAGAAGAAGGATACAGCTTTCTGCATCCCATGACCTCCCTAAAGACTTTCTCACTTGAAGGAAGGTCACAGGGTTCAAAGCTGTTTCTCAAGGGCAGCTATGTAGCATTGCCTTGATGTCACGCAGTATTATAAACAAGTTATTATTTCATTCAGTGTTTTGGGAAATGATGAGACTGGAACAATACACCCACAGCAGTTCCCTCCCTTATCCCAGCAGACTCTTTAGTGAATGAGTTATGAGCTGTACCTCACTAACTGATGTCTGTCTGTCTGTCTGTCTATGTCTGGAAATAGTGTGTCTCTGAGGAATTTCAAGTAGGAATATTGTGGATTTTGTGAAGACCTGAGAGCTGGGAAGGAGGAGAGGGACATAAATTTGCAGTGTCTTGTGGTCTGATGGATGTTTGATTTATGAACATTGGGCTGAGAAGCCCCCAGGGCTTCATAGCTGTGAGCACTGAATGCATCATCGCTCCCTTTTCCACGCATTTGTGCTTCTGAAGGCAGTCACTCGTTTACACCTGATGGGATAGCAGAAAAACAGAGTTAAGCAGGGCAGTGTTCCATTCATTTCTGTCTGCTTAGCTCAGGTTCAAGCTAGACCCGGGATGAATACTTAGAAACATAGGAATCATCACAAAGGAGCAAGTACTAGAAATGAGGTTCAGCAGGAATGTGTGTAGAAATCTGTTTGAAGGCTTAGGCTCTTGCATAACTGTCTCTGGCTAGTTCCCTAAACCCTTTTCTTCTGCTGTAGTCTCCCTAGACCCGTTTTACTGAAAAACATATAAGCAATGTGAAAGCCCTAATGACGCACCATGTGTGTTCCTTGACTTTTGCACAATCTCTGCAAAGAGACTGTCTTTCCTCTTTCTATTTCATAAGCACTGACCATTTGGCCTTGCCCTGTCATCCCCAAATATAAAGAAATACTCTCCCTCCTAAAGAAGGGAGGCAGTCCACTAGGTTAAGAAGATAAAAACTGTAACAATATTCATAGGTGGCCTGTTGCAAGGGCTTTGTTGACCAGTAAAGCTATATCTACACTTCAGTCACTTTTTAGTCCATGTTATATTCTTCAGTGATGCCAAACTACTAGATCAAATAATGTAAATGTAGCTCAAGTTATCTTTCTGGAAATATTCCTTGTCTGAAAAAGAACAAGCTATTTCCCCACATCATTATACAGACCAAGATATGAACTTGGACTGCCCACAAAACAAAGCTAGACTGAATCACGTGTTTTCCCCCAAAGTTATCCTAACCAAAGGAATTAGAAAAACTATTTAACTTCCTTTTTTCCCCAGCTCTCACAACATGGACTCTAACCTCACCATTACAGGAAAAACTGCAGTTCCCAATTGTGTAGAGACTAGGTGTTGCTCCCTAAATGTAACTGGTCCCATAACTCTAGCCCAGATCTTTAAGGCTGCCTTGCTGTCTAGTCCAGCTCAGTATGTGTCCAAGGGGCATAGTTGCCTAAAAATCAGATATGTAAATATGATGAAGACATGGCCCATAGCATCTGACCTTAGATAAATTCCTGTCCAAATATTCTGCCTATGAATGTCATGATATGACTGGTGGACTGATATTCCCAGCCCTGCCCTGCATTAGCTTCTGATGACCTAGTTCTGGGTAACTGAAAATCTCACCTCTTTCTCAGCACAAAAAAATACTCTTGCATCATTTTGAAATCCTGTTGCTGCCACTGAAGAGTTCACATAAACACTACTGTCTCTAGTGACCTCGTGCTTGCATGTAAAATCATGGTCAGGGCATTTCATGCTAGCAGTAAACCAGAAGAATTTACTGGAATGGGATTAAATTTGTTTTCAGTGTGTCTGCAGAGCCAAATCAATTCCAAGAGTTTTCTGAGCTGCTGAACAACCAGAGGCAATCATTGCACTTTTCTGCTGCCAGTTGCACCCTTTCACCTCGTCTAGGCGGGAACTGTCTTCTGCTCTGTATTTGTACAACTGCCAGTGTTGTGGGGTGGCACCTCACTGAACCCTCAGCATCAATAGGATGGCTTTGGTGAGCCCCCATTTGCAGGGCAGCCAGCAGGACACCCCTCCAGCTGCCCTCCTGCCTGCAATACCTGTGGGTGAAATAGAGGGAAATGCACTTGGGTTGGACGTACATCTGATGCCAACTGCATCTGGCAACTGCTCTGGCACTGCAGAGGACTGCCCCAGGATTTCTAGTTATTTTTAATTCCGCATCGGATTGGACCCAGTTGCTTCTGGTTAGAGATCTTTTTGCAATAACAAACTAAGATTACATGAAGAGCTTAAAAAAGAATTTCACCCCTCCAGGGCTAAATTACTTCCACTTATATACAACTGTCATATTTTTAAAGGGTAAACCCAGAAAGCTAACACTGAAAAATATAACTCTACAACCAAGATTATCAGCCTGCCTTTTCTAGGCAATCATGTCTCATATCTAGAAGGTCTTTCATAGCAAAGCCCCAAATTCAAGCTAAGTAGATGGAAGATTTATGTACAGAGCAGGAAACAACAGCTTGGGAGGAGGTGTATTTGATTGCTGGAGCCAGCTACAAAGAGAAACCTCAAACACCATACGACTGCATTTCCATAGCATCTCACTCATGTCTGGTAAAACCACTCCATGCTCACCCAGACTTTGCAAACTACTGCTCACCAGCTGAGAAAGGCATGGTGACATGCATGTTATGGAAGCATCTGACACTGGCAAACAGTTCCCTTCTATATGTAGCTCAGCATCCATTCCAGACATTTTATAACTATTTTTCATGAAGTAATAATTGGAAAGTAGGAAGAATGAAAGCCCTCTGTACCAACTTACCTGTCCCACAGGAGGCCTCCTGCTCTTCAACTCACATTTAGGGAATTTAATCAGGAGCTGAGTTACACAGGAACATGAAGAAACCACATCTGCCCTACACTTTCTGTGAATATTCCCACTCATATGATAAGAGAGCAGTCATTCTTCATATAGTGGCTGTATTCAGCCCTGATTATATACCTGGATTAATAATTGAAGCACTTAACCCCAGGGGCAAATGGATTTCCCTGAAGAACAGAAATTATGGAGAGGGGAGCTCAACATGTCAAATGTCCAGAAGTGGAAGTGCTCATAGTCTTTTGTTCAAATATTTTCCCTTGAAGAACATTTAACTCTCTTCAGAATTACTGTCTGTTTTCCTCTAAATCCCTTTTCTATAATGGCATGGAGAAAAGTGGAAGAGGAGAAAGGAAACCTGAGGAAAAGAGTAAACATTTTTCACTGGGTTGGGGTTTTTTTTACATTAGGAAAATCAATTCATTTACATAGAAAAGTCTGCAGATTTCAGATTTTCATCCAAAAAAGGATGATTTCCATTTTTTTTTTTTTTTAGTTCTGCTGATAGGAAATAGCCCCTGTAGCATTTTTTGGTGTTTTCTTTTTTATTCTTTTATGTGAAGTCAGCACCACATTGTCTTCAGAGCAGCACACTGAGACCAGTGACTAGCTGGTACCTTGACAAGAGTCCTAGCCCATTCTTCAGCCACAATTGTCTCTCACATCTCCAGCTGCTATAAATGCTTGGGTGTAAACTTAGAAACTTAGGGGGAACTCCTGTCTCCCTACTACATTCATTCACATGCAGCTATACCCCTTCCAGTGAAATCCCAAGATTTAGAGAGACTGAATTGCTTTAGGCCTCACAGGTTCATTCAGTCAGATGCAATTTATCATTTAACCCTTTCATGAGATCTACCAGTTGCCAATCTTGGCTTCATTTTCTCATTCTTAGAACTACTGAGCAGAAAGGTCAAATACTGTGAAATACAGCAAAGGCCATGTGTTTGAATCTGACTTTTTTTCCAAGAGAGGGAACAACTTGCAATTAGCAGTGTGGTCCAGGATGCTCAGGGTTTGTAACCTTCCATAACTCTGATGCAGTTTCTGGTTAAAAGGGAGGATGGAGTGGCTGCCTGCTCTGCTGTGTTCATTGACATTGTTTCCTGTGAGGTTGTCTCTGTTCCAGAAGGAGCCTGTAACTGATGGACTGATCAACAGAAATTAGGTTGGAGTGTCTGGGATTCTCCAGAAAACATTAATAATTTTCCAGTATGACTATGGCTATCCAGAAATCCAAGACAGTGGGACAGCACACACATAGAGACCATCTTCAACTGCATTTGCACTCAGGACTCCAACCCCTTTGGAAACATGTGTGATTGCCCCATATGCATGGCTCAGAGTTGTCACTGGGGAAATGCTGCACCTCCCCAGCTTCTGACTCTCCCCCGTGACATGACACCCATTCCCAGTCAGAAGAAATGAAGTAGTCCTGGCAATTGTTTGGTACCAGCAGCTGGGCTGTTTTGAAAATCTAGACTAAAACTCCCAAAACAAAGCTGTAACCACCAAGCCCTGGATCTTCAGCTGCATGGCTTTCTGCTGAGCTCACCGGCATCCTTGAGAGGTTTCCCACTGATTTCAATGAGTTCTGTGGAGGAAGTTTCAGCTAAAGCAAAGCATAAAGAGGTTGGGCTGAGGTCTTAACGTAATACCATCCAACCATAGATACCTGAAGTCCCATCCACTGCTGTAGTCAGGTAGGGCAATGTGCCACTCCAGAGAGCAGGAGAAATCATATCCTTCCATTATCAGTAGGTTGGCATGAGAACTGAGGTTTAGGTCTTCCAGTTAAGTTCCTTACATCAGGCAGTCCTTCTGTGTGGTCTCACATGGTGCATTTTCTGTGCCCCTCTTGGCATCTTGGAGATAAGGACAGTTACCTCTTGGCTGCTCTGAGATAAGGACACTTTTATCTTCTCATGTTGGTGGTCTTTGCAAAGGAGAGAAGTGATTATACTTCAGCAAAGCAAACCCCCTGTCAAAGGAATGAACACAGATGGACTTCTGTCTCTTCACCCTCTCTTCTTTTCCAGTACAACCACATCACCACACTACCAACTGACTTGAGTGTCCTAACCATTGTTCATTCCTATTTATTTCAGCTCCAAGCAGTGTTTAGTCTAGAGGCTAAGAGCTCTCTGCAAGATGGGCTTCAAGTAGATATACAAAGAAAGGCAGCTGAGCAGTGGGCCTGTTTCCCTTCTAGCAGCTTTTGTTGTGATTTTAGATGTGAAATCCACTGACAGGGTGGAGACTGAACTGACATGCTGAACTGCCTTGTTCACTGATTTGAAAATCTTCTTTCTTAAAATGAGTCAGACCAAACCCTTATGACATTATCCCATGATCCAAAGAGTGACTTCACATTTGGTCACAAGAAGAGCAGCATTTTAATTTTTTTTAGCTACAAGGAACTGGGAATGTTTCAGGCAGTGACTCTATACAACAAAAGATATACAGTCATCACTGAAGGAACTTTCTATCTCCCTGTGAATTACCAGATCAAGCAGCCTTTTCTAATCCTTGTTATAGCCTTTAAAGTCAACACACTTTTAATTTTTTTTTAATTCTCTGCCAAAATCTATTTTTGAAGCTGTTATTGCAGTAGTTGCCAGATACAAGAAGGCAAGTGCCTGCCCCCATTTGTCTAAGAGAATAAGTGAGTGGGATCACACAAGCATAGACTGAATCTCCCAGATGAGGCTCTTGAAGCACTGTGCAATCATTAGTGGGTTAAACGTCACAAATTCGGCCTGAGTTAGTGCTAAGTCCCTTTCATGGGTAGAAGGCACAGAAAGACAGGTATGGCAAGGGGCAAAAGGCATCTGCAAAGAGGATTTTTCTGCTTGAAGAACAAAGGGGGTGAAGGTGTGTCTTGTAAATAGTGTTTTACTCAGGTTGATGTTGTCTCTAGGAGTCTTTCCATTGATTTCCTCCTGATTGCAAACATTGTAATTACAGCCTGCTGAATAGCATTGACAAATGGTGTATCTGTCTGTTCAGCAGCTTACCTTCTTTGAGGTCTCTTCCAACCTAAATGATGCAATGAGTCTACATACAATTCTGCTGTCAGTTTTGAGTAACTTGCTCATTGGTTTAGAGATTGCAAAGTAGGAAGGGGCCACTGATATCATTAGTCTGAGCTCATGCATACCATAAGCTGCAGTATCACACTGAATTGCTTTCTCTTGGAAATACAGAGTAACTTTCAGGCGAATTGTTGGGGTTTTTTTAAAATACTGCTAATGAATGGAGAAATCTACCAGAAGCCTTATATGAACTGATTAATTAATCTCACTTCTAAAATATCAGGGTTTTTTTTCTAGTCAGAATTCATCCAGTTTCAGTTATCAAACCTCTGGTTTTATGTCAGCATTGAGAGGTTGTGATAAGTCAACCCTTCACATGATCTCTGTTTGAGCATATTGAGCTCCTGGAGTCTTTTACTCTAAGGCATGCTTTCTAGTTTCTTAATCAGCCCAGTATCACTTCTCTGCACTTTTTCCAATGTGTTATCATCCTTCTGGAATTATTCAGAAATAACCTTTTCATTAGTCAAGCCGCTCCTCAGATGGTTGAATAATATTTGCCTGATGAATTTACAGTAACCTTCCTATTGGTTGGTTGTATTATTTGTGAATTGTTAACATGGACAGCTGCAGAGGTTTCTTTTCCTACAGCTCCACTGGCCATGGAAGGCATTTTCATGTGTGTTAGTCCTTGTTGTGGGCAAGCCCCTGAGCCATCTGCCATTGATCCCGGCTGTGCCACAGGGAGACACCAGCGTGCTAACTGGTAGAAATGTTCCCATGTCTCAGGATGGAAAAGGACATAAAACCCAGCTCCTCTTGGGTTAGCTCAGCTCTTTTCCTTGTTTCCAGCACATTGCCAGAACCTTTTCTTATGCAAGAAATTCTGAGAGGCATTAGTATACATCAACTGTACTCCTGAACTGTGGACCTCCTGAAAGCAGGGGATGTGTATCACCCCAAGAAATTCAAATGTCTGCTTCAACTGATGCTATTTACTGTATCTAGTGCTTTCTAACCTCTCAGTCCCAGTGATTTGTCTTAATTACCAGGCTCTGTGGTTAGTGATTGACATGTTGGGTTATATGTGAACAAGCAGAAGGCTGGTGTGATTTCTGGGCGAAGTTTCAACCCTGTAGAAGGATGTCCTCTCTTCAGAGTGTCCTCAGCAATTCTCATCCACATTTGAAAAGGTAAATGCTCACAAGAAAACTGTATCTATGTAACACACACATTTTAGCAGGGTATCAAGTCCCTCTTGATTTCAAATTAACCTGGTTTCCTTCTCTTTGGCTTGCCATCATTTGCTGCAATGAAGCAGACTGTGGAATTTCCCCTTTAGCTTTCGTTAGAAAGCCACTTGCTCAATTTCATGTTCTAGGTTTCAGCTGAGCTCTCCTTCATTGCCAGCTCATGCTTCCACTGAACACACAGCTTGGTGAAGAAATAGCCCCTTCCCTATCCTGCAGCCTGCTTCAAACAGATAGGCAATTGGGGTTGTGTTTGCTCTTGGTCTCCCTGAAGCCTTTGAGGTACTGAAGCATCAACTCTCTTCCCTGCTACATGATACTCAAATACCACCAACCTTGTCCCCTCCAAACGAAAATCAGGTGATGGGAAAGCTCACATCCTTGTGTCTCTCTTCCTGGAGTTTTGGACTCTTGCAAGCAGCTCTCAGTGCCATCAATATCATGAGAAAAAAGCCTCTGCTACTTTCAGTGAGAAGATCAGAAAGCCACAGCCGCCTTCAAGCTTTGATCTTTAGCCAAAGCCAACCTCCTTTGCTCTCCAGACCTTTCAGATTTGCTTTGATAGATGTAAGTGCTCTTCTGTGTTCTTTCCTTCTCTCTGCTCCCTGTTTTCAACCTCACACTCCCCAGACCTTGGCTGGAACCTTTTCGTGCCTGTAGGAAAAGATGTGTATGAACTTCTGCTTCATAGGTCACCAAGATAAGGCTGGACCAAGGGAACCTGGGTGATTTGTCCCCAGATGTTAAGACAATAGGCTTTCCTGTCAATGTTTTCCACTACAGGAGGTGATGCACACTGTCCTGGTGACTGAAAATGCCCAAGAAGGAAAGGGAAGGGCCATAGCAGACATCTGGGGCCAAAGCACAAGCAATTTGTTAACCAGGTGTAGCCACAAATGAAGCTTGGAACAAGGGGACAGCAAATAGAAAACCATTTCCAGATGATCAAGGTCCATTCAAACATGCCACCTACTGGACCTGAGCTTGGAACCTTGGGAGAGATGGGGCAGGTGACACTGAAAACACAGGGAAGATGAGCTTCCACACTCCACAAGGATTTCTTGTAAAAGATAGTCCCTCCCTCACCTCTTCAGGTCCCTGGGCTTTATGATCAGTGCCCTCAACTCTACTCTGCCAAAAGCTGAAGAGGGCAAGGCAGAGGGCCTGCAGAATTTCCTGTGAAGCTCTGTGAGAATAGTCTTTCTTCTTTTGCTTTCCAGAAGGAAATACATCAAAGCAGCAAAAGTACAGGCTTTTTAATGTGGAAATCTTGAGTCTGCCCTCCTCTACCAGAGCCTCCTCCATGTGATGCTGAGCAAGTAGGGCACATGCTTAAATGTACCCCCTAGTATGGGATGCTCCAGGTCCAAATGCAGTGGCCTGTGGTTAAGAGCTGCTGAGCAACCCTCAGAGTTTCAAAATATTGTATGGTCAGCACTTCTGTAGCTCTTCATGTGTCATTTTCTTGACCTCTGAGGAAACCTTGGGAGTGATGACAGAGAGGATGGTGAGCCATTTGCCCTGGATAGGGGAGGTGATGATGTCCGTGACTCATGACCTTACTGGACATCTGAAGGTAATGCAAGTCACTGCTAGTGAACTGCAAGTGAGCTGTAAGCCCTGAGGAGCTTTGTGTCCTCCAGATCTGATGGAACTGAAGAAGGTAGAATTGAGGGGCACATCTGAAGTACTGCCATGAATCTCTCTGTGTCTCAGAGCTTTTTCAGTATGTTCACTTAAAAAATGAAAACAAAGGGAAAGAGAAACCTACCTAATACCAAAGCAGGTAAATGTTCTTTCCTACCTCTTAAGTGCCACTGAGGGCAAAGTTTTATCATTGCAAAAACGTCTGCTATTTGTGTAATCCTTCCCTAACATTTACGGTGGATAACATTTACATTCCAGTTCTTCCCTAAAGCTTTGTCACAGGGATTTGGGCAGGAGTTCAAGTACCTGGCAGCTGGAACCATGCCCTTACTAAGCCACCTAAAGACTGACATTCCAGGCCTCCCCTCATGGAGAAGAGCCTTGCTCCCCCAACTGAGCTTCAGCATCCTGAGTACAAAGCCTGTCAGATTTCATTGTTAACGAATGAAGAAATAAATTGGCTCTAATTATTCTATGAAGAGCTTAGATGGAATTTTACAGGAAAGAAGCTTTGTTTAGAGATTACAAGAGGAGACTCTGAGCCAGGATTCCCAGGTTTTATATCTGGTTCTGCCCCTCATTCACTGAGTAGCCCTGAATGAATGTTATATCTTGTTTTCCCCCCATCTGTAAAAAGGGGTGTTGATATCAAACTTCCTGGCATAAGCATTTCTAGGCTTAATTAATTAACAGCAGTGAAGCAATCTGAGTTTTCTGTTGGAAGATGTCATAGTAATAATCTAATAAATATTTCTAGCTGCTTCAGTATTTGGCATTCTCATTCTTTTTCCTGTGTAGAAGACAGCCCTCAAAGAGAAAACAGAGTTTTGAAACTCTTAAATTATTACTGGGCATTAAGGAAAACTGGTGTTTAACTGGGTCATAAATTCGCTGAAATTTCATTTCTTCTCAGGCTGTGAAGAACAGACAGAAAAACTTTTGCTCAACTACTTGCTGGTCTAAAGCTTTCAATCAGTTGTTTTATGCAAACAAAGCTTTTTACAAATTCTGCGACTTTTGTTTGAGTAGTTTGCAAATTCACTGTGGCTTTTGTTTGAGTAGTTTCTGCTTGCAGAGTGATTGGCCAATCAGCTCACATAGTATTGTGTCTGCTCCTTAAGTGGATAACTCAGGCTCCCAAATGCCTTACAAAACCCTACAAATACTCAGGTTGCTCTGGTTGGAAGGGACTTTGGGAGGTCTTCAGATTAGCCTGTGGTTCAAAGAAGGAGAAGGTCAAATAAAGGATGAGGATAGGTTGCTCAGGACTTTCGACACTTGGGTACTGAAAGCCTTCCAGGATGGTGGCTGCACAACCTTTTTGGGCAGTGTTTGGCTATTCTCATGGTGAAAATGCCTTTCCTTAAATCCAGCCTAAACATCTTCCATTTTAGTTAAGATCCATTATTTCTCATCCTCCCTAAGCAGAAAAGCCTGGCTCCATCTTCTTGATAATTTCCTAGTAGAAGCTGTCAGGCTGCTGGTTGTCTCTTACAAAGCCATCTCTTCTGAGGCCAAACAAGCCCAGTTCCCTCAGCTTCTCCTCAAAGGGCTCTTGCCCTCAAACCTCTTGGTGGTGTCTGCTGAACTTGCTCCAGTGTGTCCATGTGTTTCTTGCACTGGGGATCCAACACTGGGTCTGGTACTGCATCCAAGTATCTAGGGAAGCTGGATAAACACATCTGTCACCCTCCTGGCTGTTCAGCCTTTGACTTCTACTGCTGCCAAGGCACACTCCTGGCTCATGCCCAGTTTGGTCTCTGCCTGGATACCCAGGCAGAGACTGGACTCCTTTTCTGGAGAGCTGCTCCTCTCCCCATCAGTCCTAGCTTGTACTGCTGCAGGGGCTCTTCCTTCTCAAGTGCAGGGTTTTGCATTTACCCTTGTTGAATTTCAAAAGGTCCCTCTCAGCCCATTCCTCCATGCTGTCCAGGGCTCTCTGAATGACAGCTCTGCACTCAAGCATATCAACTGCCCTCTAATACTCTGATGTTGTCTCCAAGTCTGATGAACAAGCATTCCATTGTCTCATCTAGACAACTGCTAAAGATGTTTAAACAGGATAGGCTCCAGGAAAGACCCCGACAGTACCCGTCTTGTTTCCCTCCTCCAAGTAGAGCGTGATATCTGTTTTCTCCTCTCCAAGTCTGTCCTCTCCAAGTCTGACCATCTAAACCAGTTTTTTACTGTCTGTTAGTCCACCCACCCAGACCATAACATCCACACTTGAATACAAGAATGTTGTGGTAGACAGCCTAAAGCCTTGCTAAATTCATGGTAAGATGCCTGCCAAGAAATCATGTATGAATAAGAGCTGCATATATATTGTATTTACCTGTATATGTGTCATGTGCAGTCCCTTTCTGAAAACAGGCTTGTGAAGTACTGTGTAGTAATCATTTAGCAATTAGTCAGCATGGTAGTGAACTGAATTTGTGTCTTAGAATTCAACTTCTTAACCCTGTGCTCTGTTGTTTTCCACTTTATGGTTTTCTGTTTTACCTTTGACTGGGAATTTTTAAAGCAACCATCCTTGTCCTTACATCCAACTCCAGCTATGAGTCAAATGGGTCTCTGCATTTGAATGATGAGCTACTTCTAACTGTAAGTCATTCTCTAAAGTTTTTCCTTCCCGTAACTCCAAAAGGAGTTCCAATCTTTTTAACCTCTGCATTCCCCAGTAATGTCAAACATATGGTCTACAGAAGATATGGACCACCAATAAAACCATGGGAAGCTCATGGACTGAGAGAATGGATGTGAGTGAGACACTCTATGAGAACAGGATTGACTCCATGTACTTCATGTACTCCCAAGCCTGTATAGGCTTGTCAATCTAGGCAGCATGGATCTCAGGCACTGTCCACTCTGTGTAAGGCTTTAAACCACATCTTCAGCTTCAATCATCAAATCCTTGCTACTGATGTTCAGCTCTGTCCTGTGTCCATCATCTCATCTCCTGTTGTTTGGAGTTCTAGTGCAGGCAGTTTTCCCCCACAGCTGAGAAATGGAAGCTGTGTGTGCTCATCATCATCTCTTCTTGTTAGAAATTTGCTTTTCTTAATGAAGTTAAGAATGTGCTCAGAGAGCTTCTGGGTGCAGACTGAGGCTATGCATGGAGAAAGGGGAGACAGGGCCACTTTTTAATGGGGCTGGGGAGTTCACTCGTGTGAAAACCTTCAGCTGTTGAAGGAGGATGTTGCCTAAATGAGCTGCTCAGAGGCAAAGTTGGAGCCATCCTCTGCAGCACCTCAGTGGGTGCTGCTGAACTCGAGTGCAGCCACACTCAAGACCCTTGTTCATAATGGACAGTGCAATGTTACTTATGTCCTGCTGAGGCGTGTACTGACCTAGCCCGAGCTGAAGAGGAGACTTTCTGAACCTCTGGTTCCTCTGTCAGAGATCTCTCATCCAGCTACTGAGTGGCTAAAAAAGTTATACACAAAGGCTGGTGGCAGAGCAGCCAGGACTGCTGCCAAAAGGCAGGCCTCACCTCTCTGTACAGTAGATAAATTTCCAAAATCCCATGTTTGGGCACTTCTTCTAGCTTCCCCTCCTTGGACAATGCTAGGTATGTAACTGTACCTTAGGCCAGATAACTTACAGGGAATTGTTTTTTCAGATTGGCCTGTCAACTCATGTCATGTTGGGCAGTGTGCTGGAGATGCACATGTCCGTGAATCAGGCAGCACTAAAGCAATGAAATAAAGCAGGGGAAAACTACCATATGTGAAGAATGCAGAGGCTGCTGTTTGTGTCTGACACAGCCAGTGCAGCTTGGGTGAGCGGATAGCTGGATGTTTTTTCTGGCTGATCTCCCACCCAGAGTGCACTGATGACCTTTGTTTGGGAACTACCTCCTTCCAACAGTACTCATGTGAATGTTGTGGTAATCATTATTTCCATTTCCCAAGAGGTGCAATAACTAGCCAACTAGCCTAACTGTGGTAAAGCCCAATCCAGTGACTCCTAGTCCCCTGAATTTTCTGTGCAATTCCTTTATCAGCTCCATAACACAGCATTGGTGACAATTAGGCAATTGCCAGAGTGGTGTAATGAGCCCTCTAAAGCCCTGGAGAGAATGGTTGAATTTACTGCTAGACTTTAGCACCTTGTTTTCTGGTACACAGAAAATCCATTCTGTTGTGATGATCTTAACTGTGAATGTAGGTACCACAACCCAGGTTTTTATGCCAAGGTTATTTATCAAAATTGAGTCCTGTTGGAGTACAAAGGGAGGCAACCTCTTTGTGCAGCTTTCCTACCCATGCAAGAATGTACTTGTGTGATGTAACCACTGTGTTGAACCAGCTAAACCTCCTTCCCTTCCAGGATGGCATCTGCACCTCTAGGTCAGAGACATTGTTTTGCCAACAGCTGAGAATGTTTCCCTGCGTGTGGGGAAAGGTCCTGCTCTTTACATGGTGGGGCCTGCAAATGCTGCCCTTGTGACTGCTGTGAAGTACCTCTTGGACTGGAGCAGTGACAGCCAGGAACTCCTGAGAAGCCACAGAGGCTGTGACATGCTGTAGACACCAGCAGGCTTGGCCTGAGATATGTCCCACAGCAGGAGTGAGAAGAGCCCCTTCTGCCCTGGCTGTTGGCAGTGTCTGCAACACAGCCCAGCCAGTGTTGCCAGGGACACACTGCCCACCAAGAACCCATGAATTCTGATAATTTCAATGAAAATAATTTGGTGCAATCAGCACAGAAGTGAAGTTTGCAGCTACTACACCCACCTGCACAGACACACGTGCTCCTACAATCTTCTTTGTGCCATGGTTTCAGTAAGCAAGCAGACAAGCCTGCTTGTAAGACACAGTGGCATGTCAGCCAGCGGGGATGGCTACAAATGTGGCTTTCTCCAGCTCTGCTCAGCAAGACCTCCTCCTGCTGCTTGGAACAATATGTGGTTACCACAACATGACATCTAGTTAAGAAAACAAAGCCAAGCACAATCCACCCAAACTTCAAAACTTCCCCCTTTCCTTCAACAACAGATTTTTCTTGTCAGGTTCAAATTATTTGCCAATGAGTGCTGGAAAAAGCTGTTGCTCTGTTTTGGCCTGTATTTATTTGCTGTACCAAACCAATAGAAGGTCTTTCTGGGAAATGAACATCAGGGGGTGCAAGAAAATGACATTGGCCTGGCTTAATTTACTAACTAAGTCTAGCTTCTTCAAGTGTTGTGCTACAGTGATGGGTATTTTGTACTACTCCATTGCAGCTCCTCTTCCTGAGCTGATGTGTTCAGGCTGTATGCTGTTAATTTCTGATTTTGGTGAACTGAGAGCAAAATCCCCAAAACCCACAGGCAGCATCACCACTCTGCATCCCAGCCCACAGGTGAGGTATGCTGGGAGAGCAGAGAGACAGACACTTGGTGCTCGTGCTTGCTCTTACTGTTGTTTTTGAGGAAGTCTGCTACACGTTTGCAATGGAGCCAGGTAGTGGATGGATGTTGTACAGAACTTCAGTCTCCCAGTCTGTCAAGCTTGAAAGTTTTTCCAGCTTTCAATTTTGTCTAGAGTTTCCTTCTTAAGACTCCCCCCTTCTTCAAACAGAGCCTCAACTCTGGCTGGGTCCCAGAGATAGATACCAAATGGTGCTTTTTTCCCTTTCTTTTGCTCTTTCTTCCTTCTCATGAAGCTGGCAGACTCTCCAAACACACATCCAACCAACGCACAGTGCATTCGAAAACAGGCCATCTGGCTGAGCACTCCTTGAGAATGAGAAGACAAGAAAAACAACCCTCTTGGAGCTGGCAGCTGAAAGGCAGGCAGCCCGTACGTGGACTTGATCTCATGGTGCAATCCAAGAGCTGTCCAATCCAAGGGCATTGCAAAAAAGCTCTTTCCTAATGAGCAGAATACGGCTGTCTCCAGAAGCGGCTCCAAGTCAACAATTTGAGTGGGATGCTGTAACTCTCCTCGCCGCACATGTGCTCATTAATTAAAGCCACTTTGGAAGATGCCCCGGACACCCCCGCCAGGGCTGCCAGCCTACCCTCCCTGAAATGCTGCTTGCTGCTTTGCAGCCCCCTGCTGGGCCCGGAACTGCAGAGCCCCGGGAGAAGGACGGGGCCATCAGCATCCAGCTCTAACCGCAAAGGGGACCTGTTGCGTCACCGGTGAGCAGCTGCGGGGGGAGCACAGCCCTGGGAGGAAGTTGCACTCCATTTGCTTTGCCATCATTTTTCTCCCCTGAGTTTGGTAACAGCCACAGTGCTGCAGGCACAAAACCACTCTGGGCAGGTCAGCAAGTGTCAGGGACTGAAGTGAGCTGAGTATCGCAATGCTTCCAGTATTGCAATGCTTCCCTATTTTTTTCTGGTGGCTAAGGACTGGATTCACTAAATCAGGGTGGCAGAGATGAACACAGAGCCATTAGTAGCCAAATCCATCAACAGCAGAACAGAGAGCACTCAATGAAATCAGTAGGAGATGACTTTAAAACAATTTAAAGAAATTACATCACATTAGGTAGAGAACTTCTGGGGTTCATTAGGTGGAGAGCTTCTGGAGTTGCTGGCCTGGAAGGCTGCAGAGGCAAAGAGTATCAGTGGGGTCAAAATGGGATAGGACAAATTTGCAGGCAACAGGTCCATAAAATGACACTAAAAGGAACAGGCAAAATGTGTACTCTAACATCCTAATCCGACAAAGGTGAATGCTGAGAAAACAGATGGGAAAGGGAAATGTCTGGGTGTGTGTGCTCCCTGCACCTTGCCTTACTTGGGAGCAGAGTGCTGTGTGGGGAGGACCATTGCTCTGCCCCAAAAGGCTATTCTTCAGTTTTTACTGTAGGATTCAGTCCCTGTACCAGCCCCATCTGAAGGTCATACGAACAGATTGTTGCCTCTTTAAATTACCAGAAGGAAGCTAGAATCTAATTTTTCTCTGAAAGCTGAATTTGTGGAACATGTTTCTGTGAATGTTAACAGTCATAAGCCCTGGTTTAATCTGTTTGCTCTCCCAGTCATTACATTTCACACAGTGACAGGGTGATTCATTTGACTCTTTATCTTCTTACTTGGGATCTCCTTGTTTCTGCATCTGCCTCTGTAGTACTGATGGGAGCGAGGACAGCTCATAGCTACATCTCAGCTTTTTGTGTATGGCTTTCCAATGGCTAGTTGCAGCTCCAGATGTCACTTCCTCAGGATTCTGCCATGGCTTCTTGCATGCAGTTGTGTTTCCAAGGCCAGGGGTTAAAACTCTTGATCTTTTGACATTATTAATTCAAGAGTAAGGTTCTGTAAGTGAAAAGTTGCTTACTTATCTTGAAAAATTATGACAAAGCACGTACAGCACCAATGCAGGTCTTCTGTATTTCTTGCCACTAAGTTATCAGAGACATTATCTCATAAAAGGAACAAACCTGTTTCTTTTATCAATATGCAATTTAGTTGTCCCCAACCAACAAAGGTGAGGTCTAAAAAAGATTTTGCATCATTATCTTTCTAAACCCACTGCTTTATGAGCTTTAATGATTACAGTGACATGTTCCTAAACTGAAAAGAATAAAAACCAGAGATTTGATGAAGTAAAAAATGCCCCTTTTTTGGTGCTGACTGAATTCAAATGCAGGTGGTTAGTTCAGAAAAACCTGGGAGTGACAGGAGACAGGGAACTGTACTAAATCAGAATGAAGTGCAGCAGTGCAATTACTAAATCATACCAGAGAGAATGTAAATAGTAACTGAGAAGGTTCAGCATGGAAAATAATGGGGTAAAGGTCATGACAAATTAAAAGGGTTGTCTGTGTGATCAAATCTGTTTCTTTGCTGTTGTGATATCCCACAACAGATAGAGATCTGTCTTCAAACAGCTGAGCTTTTCGTTCCCATTGCTTTTCTTTGGAGGCTATCCTGAACTTCATTCTGCTGTTGTTTTGAAAGTTTCTGCAAGTCTGCAGCCTCAATTTATTTATGACCAGTGTGTGCCCATTTTAAGATCCTTCCTTTTATAAACTCTAACCTGCTATTAGCCACATTTAGTTAAGGTTTTAGGGCATAATTCATCTCCTACAAATATGTGTGTTCTGTTATGCTAACATTGTCCCTTTTCTTTTTTATTTTTAACTTATAGGAAAGCAGAATAATATGCAAAACCAAGATGAAACATGTTTCAGGTCTACATTACAATTCAGACAGAAATGTAAATCAGCTGAAGACATCAGAACAAAATGCTTTGTAAGTGTTCTGTGCTATCAGTTACTCAAGGGATAGTTCCAAGTAACACGCCTTTCAGTGCATATTGCTTCCTTTGAAGCCTTTGATGTGACCTTGTGAAAGGTAGGTTCCCTTCAGGAATGTGATCTGAGATCTGAGGCAAGTCAGCTGGAGCTCTGGGAGCGTGGTATTTCCAGAGACCAGATTCCAAACTTGCTTATGTTCATGTGAACAGCACTCTTTATATATAAAGAAAGAATACAAGGGTATAGTCTCATGATACTGAGAATACAAATTCTCAGTATCAATCGTACTGTGCGAGTGTCATTTGTGCCTTCTATTCCAATAAAACACATTAAATTTTCTTCAGGTCCTTTCCAAAATTAGATGTAGAGAGTGTCCAAACCATCACCAGTGAAAATGATGCCAGTTGGAACACTTCTAGTGAAAGATTTGGTTTTGAGAGAACAGATATTTTCATGAAAAGTGTTCACTGACCTCCAAATATGCCTCCCTTGCAGAAACCCAAAAGCCTTAAAAGCAAAAGAGATTTGATTCTTGGCAGTTTGGGGATTATTCCTCTCCCTTTCCCCCAGCGTTTTCCAATGGAAAATATTCAGGGTTTGGGTTTCCAGCCCTTTGCTGAAATGTCAACATTTTCCAAAGGGTGAAGGAGGGAAAAAGAGAAGAAAAGAAAAACATGTTCTGACCAGCTCCAGTTAAAGCCAAATGGCTCAGTCCTGGATTTGGTCAGGGAAGTATGCTGGAGGGGAGAAAACGGGAGTGTCTTGGTTCCACACATAGCCTGGCTGGGCTGAGGGCTGTGTATCACGATCCATTCGTGTGAGTCATTACGCTCTCCATTTCCCCAGGACAGTGTGTGGGATAGCTTTTAAGCACTCCAGGTCAATATGTCACTTGCAAGCTGTCTGCCCTGTTGTCTGCCACGGCCACTTGGGCTCTCTGTGCACGTGTGGGATGCACACAGGTACACTCTGCTCAAGTCCTCCAATATTTCCATGATGTCTTTAACTCACAGAGACAATGACAACACCTGGCACCTATCCAGACCTGAGAATTCAGCTCTCTTCCATTCATAAAAGAGGAGAAAGGAGAAAAATGGCATGTGCCTGTAACCATACATGATTGTCTGTGTCCTCTGCTCAGGTGACACTGTCTTGTGCTGTGCAATGCCTGGAATTTAGCCTTTGAAAGCCCAGGCCATC
This sequence comes from Trochalopteron elliotii, assembly GCA_024734555.1. Taxonomy (NCBI): domain Eukaryota; kingdom Metazoa; phylum Chordata; class Aves; order Passeriformes; family Leiothrichidae; genus Trochalopteron; species Trochalopteron elliotii. The sequence continues at coordinate 1,914,151 of JANPWX010000045.1, forward strand.
TATGGACCAACTGGCTCTCGGCAGGGAGATATGCTGAAAGAGCCAACATAAAGGCTGCTAACCTACTCATGCACGTACATGTGCCATCATGCTTCTGGGGGAAAAGGAGTGGCTTCATTTCCACAAAGTGTTGCTGGTCCCCACCTGCATGGTCAGTCTCCGGAAAACTGTTCCTGCAATTGGGCACCTTCAAGCCTGAGAAGGACCAGGGCCATCTTTACAGCTGCCTCTCCAAGATGTCTCCCACGGCCGCAGCTGGGTAGATGGATGCATGCCCAGGCTAGGTCTTTGTCCCCCTCTAGTGACTCAACTGCAATTCCGAGTCCTACTCCCTCTGAGCAAGATGGTAATTTTTCTAGGCCAGGATGTTTCCTTTCTGAAGGCCAGTAGGACATCTAAGCACCGCTGGCAGGTCATATATTTATACACACTCAGATATTATCCATTGCAAGTGTAAACAGTAATTTAGGAGCCTGACTTTCTGTTCTAATAGGCCACGTGTGCCTGCTTTCCTCCCATGGAAGATGGCAGTCACAGGCTTCACACACCAGCCCGTGCCTGATCCTCCCAGGAGGAGATCCAGCTAGGACCACTGTTACCAGTGCAAAAGCACATGCTCCCAGTCTCTTGTAACCAAACACTTGCTGAGTCACAGCCCAGTCACCCGAACGCTTAGCAAGTCGCGTCAGCCATCTGTCACCAGCACATCCTCCTCACCGTGCTGTGACTCCATGGGGAAAACAACAGGAGGCAGATTACGTTTGATTAAGGAGCCAGGCTCTCGTGCTTTTTGGCTCTGAGTAACCCCTGGATTGCCTTCTAACCAGTGGTGAGGCCTTTGGCTTGTCTTAATTTGGCCCTTTGTCAGGGAAGAAAGTGACAATCGGGTTCAAACACTGGAAGCTTTGCCTGACTAATAGTGAGCAAACAAAGCTGACTCAGATGAGACATGGATGGCATTGTACAAAATGTCCCTCCTACGGACAGATCATCTACATGGGTCTCCACGCTGGTGTTCTCCTCCAACCACTGCTGAAAAAACAGCTCTGAAATATAGGGTGCCCTCTTTCCTAAGGCCTTGTCCCACCCACTGCGTCAGCTAAAAGGCTGCAAGAGCTGCCTTGCCATGTCTCTTGTCCTAATGAACACCCATGTTTCCCTGCATTCAGCCACGTGCTAGAGGTGCAGCCCTGCAGGGCACAACCCAAAAAGACAGGATCACTTCCTGCAGTGTACCTGCACTACCCACCAGACGAGGCACTGCCCAGGTGCAGGAGCCAGATTAGGCTCCGAGTAGGAATTCACAGGGCATTTCACAAAGCCACGTCTCTGTGCTTCTTACTACAAGCTCCCTAGGCAAGGCTCCCCAGCCTCCTCCCTCGTGCCTGAAAGTCTCATGCCCATCAGCTCCATAAGGGACAAATCACCCACACTAGCAATCTGACCATCCTACTTTTTCCTAAGGCAATGAAAGAGTACAGAGTAAATGTGGCCTTTTTGTTGTGGAGGAAAAAAAAGTGAACTCAATGTCAGGCACAGATCCCAGGCTGTATAGTTCAAATCACGCTCAGAGCACATAATTCCCATTTGTGTTTGTGTGCACGCAGGGCAAGGGTGGGGGCTGGCGGGGGGGTGTGTGTGTGAATATAAGAATTTAATTGTCATAATTTAATCCAAAACTACTTCTTGGAAGGAAAAAAAAGTCAGGCTGACACAAAACAGCATGTTCAGTTATAAACACCACATGAAAGAGCCGTATTATGTTCTGCTTGGTAACTGACACAGAGCACTAACATTCTCAGCTGCCCACTACTGGGCAAAGGCCTTTCCAACTCTCCCCCTCACCCCCAAAACAACTCCCCCCAGCCAAACTGCAGAGCAGATACCAATTTCTGAGGCCGCAGAGAAATTCCACATAGAAAGTTCATTATTGGCAGAGCGGGCTGGCTGGCAGGCAGAGCTGTGTGGAGCACAGAGATGGCCATCTGGGACTCGGGGCGCTCCCAGCTGTGCACGCACATCTGCAAGGCCACGGAGAAGTTGGCACACACTGTGGGAGCTTCAGAGAGGTTTTTTCCCCCAGATTTCCCATAACAGGACCATGTATTCCTGGAGCAACATGCCTTGCTGGCATCAAGGCTGCTTCTCCTCAACAGGCTCAAAGCAGTAGCAGCCATCAGCAATGGTCTCAGGGCTCCCAGTGCCCTTCCCTTCTCCTCCCAGGCCTTCAGCTGGAGTGACTCATTCCATGTAAAGGAAGCACAGTCATTCCGGCTTAGATCCTCAGGGGTGCTTACCTACTTAACTCTGGATGGTACTGCATCCCTCAAAAAGCAACCAGGAACACCAGAGATTTGATAATTCACTCAGTATTCTGTAATTCACCAGGCAGAATCGCCCTTCCTGCTTGTGGGGCCAGGAGATAATGTGAAAATGCCCTTCTAATCCTCGCTGTCCCCTGTGGTGGGGGTGGCTGGGGTCTCGTCCTAACTAGAGCCTCCACAAATCATTGACTGGAGAGTTGTTGCAACAGGATATCACAAAATAAACGCCTTCTGCTTGAAGAATATGTTTTTTAGCTTGACGTTAACCTTTATTTTTCGTGGGGCTGGGTGACATTATTAGCACCCGTGCTTGCTGCTGAAGTGAAGCATCTTTGTTGCAGCGTGGGTGGGAGATGGGTTATCGTCAATATGGAGCAGATCTAGAGAATGACTTCTGTTATTTACTTCTTTTCTGTTCTTGTAGGACATGTGACACAGTTTAACAAAGATCTGCTTAACAGAAAAATCCAATTAAAACCTGAATTGTCCTTCGGCTGTCCCTGGCACATTGCTATTTCAGCAGTCCAGCGCCGTGGGAAATACGGTGGAAGAAGAGTAAGTGAAAAGTGCTCCTTGTGGGGTGACACTTCGGGATAGCTCGGCGAGCGCTGTCTTTTGCCCCGGGGATGGTCGGGCTTGGCATTGCCGGCAACAAAAAGGATCTGCACAACAGGAGCAGCGCTCGGGTCGCCCCGCCCGAAAGGTGGAATTGAACCACTCTGTCGCTAGACAGCTACAGGTTTGAAGCCTGCACCCCAGACCACTGAGGGTCATCCGGGCAATTTCTAACGCCCATCTGCCACTATATTTGAATTCCCTCATTTTTCTCACCCTTAGGTGATGGCGAGGGGTGTTTTCCCTCAGGCATGGCCCCTCCCCTTTTCTCAATGCGAATACGACCCGCACGGAGAGAGGACGCGGCGGTGGCGGGAGAGGGGGGGGGCTAGAGCGGCCCCGGCCGCTGTCCCAGAGGCCCCCGGGCGCTCATGCAAATAGGAGGGCTGTGATTGGCTGTCCCCGCGCGAGGGGCGGGGCGGGAGGCGCTCTAGCGGGGGCCCGGCACGGCGGGTGAGTCACGGCGCTTCCCAGAAGGAGCGGGGCCGCCCCGCGCCCTTCCCGGACCTCCGGGGACCCTTACAACATCGGACGGGACGCTTGTGTAACCATGGGGGCGGCCCGGACCCCGAGGTGTGCTGCGACGAGCTTATTTTTTTTCTTTTTTCTTTTTTTTTTTCTGTTTCTTCTGCCCCCCCCCCCCCCCCCCCTTTTTTTTTTTTTTCTTCCAGTGTCTAATGCCAGATACTCTGGACGATGTAAATCTCCCATGGGATACATCTCAGAACAATAATATCCTCTGGGAGGAAATTCCTCCCTGGCCCCCAGCTGAGGATCAACTTATTGCCCCGAAGTATGAGGATTGAAAACACTTGTAATTTTATCCCAGCGAGTGTAACTATACAGGCTATTTTCATAAACCCTTGAAGAATTACTCACTTACTTGCCTCGAGAGATTCCTCTGAAGCAGAGCCATTTCTGCAAATGCATGTGGTTTCCAATGATTTTTAATTAGATAATTCTTTTTGGTGTAAGCAACAAAAAACCCCGTAGGCCCATTCCCCCTCTTGCTTGCCTGGGGGAAGCTTACACTCAAAACTGGTACCTGGTGGAGCAGCATCACAGTAAAAGTGGTGCAGAACAGAACCAGAGCCACAGCCCGAAGCTGGGACCAGTTTTGTAGATGTCAGCAAAAGAAAGCAAAAAGTCTGGTGGGGCAGCACCATTCCCAGTCACATGCAGGAATGGTGCTGGGCACAGCTTTGCCTTCAGTGCATGGCTCCAAGTCATGGCTTACCCTCTTGGAGCTGAACCAGCTCAGGTATGCCCTGCCCCGCTGACTCCTCACACAGACGTGAGTATATTTGAGGCCTTACTGTTTTTAGTGAGCAACCTCTTTAGCAACTTAAATGTGTTTTTTTAAGAGCACCCCAACTCAGAAGCGGGGCTCTTATCAGAAGGAGATGGTTTGAGAGCTGCTTCTGTGCCTGCCAATGCAGGGCAGAAATTTTTCTTTGTTTCCTTGGTTTATAGGAGTCACGTTCCTCAGTACATTCATCTCTCTTTACCTGGTACTTATCCCAGTAGCAGGTGGTGTAATTTAACAAGTGTCTTTTGTGCATAAAAATGCTCGGGGTGAGGATCTGGGGGTGTGCATGGGAGGAGGTGGAGGGAAATTAGTCATGGGGAGGAAGAGAGGAAGAGGTTAGCACGGGGGATGAGGAAATCAGGTGTCCGCAGCTATCCCTCAGGCTTCCAGCCAAGCCCATCCTGACGTCTGCCGGAAGAGGCACGTCAGCTCGGAGATATGCTCCTGTCGGCATGTGACCTTGCTGACCGATTCAGGCCGAGCAAGAATAGCTGCCAGGGGTCGGAGCAGACAATCCCAGCTTCTGAACTTCGTGTTCGAGGCTCGGCTTTGACACCACTTTCACTTTCTCTTTGCGTTCCCCTCTAGCATCAACATTTTTTGGGTCTCTTTCCCAGCAGCACCTCATGGGAAGTGCTCACACTTCTCACACGGATTCTCACTTAGTGTGAGAATGCTGCTCTCATCTTCTCTCTCTTGCAGCCTCCAGCATTTTTAAGCAGGCATGTCTTTCTTTCATGTCTTATGATCAATCTCCCTGTACTTTCCAGAGAAAGACTATGCCAAACACTCAAGTCCAAATTAAAAATAATAGCCAGACAAAATAACTCCAATGGAGTAATCAAAGGACCCAGAAATGCCAGCTCCTAAAACTTCCCTTATTCTGCAATAAAGAGAGATACAGAGATAATGAAGGCAGCAGTTGCTAAAGATCAAGCGGTAGGGGAAGGTGCCTGAGAGGGTCAGCAGCAACATAGGAAATGATGCTGGAGCTCAGAGTTGATGGGGAAGCAGTAACAAAGCAGTTGTGACAATTTTCTCCTTGACCGGATGTTGGTCTGTCTAGGTTCAGGTCTGCTTCTGGAACGGAAGCCATGCTAGCCACTGACTTCCCCAGTAGGGGTTGAAAATAACATTTCCAGGACCTCTGTGTGTCTGGTTTATAGAGGCCTTTGTCACCCCTGCCCAGAAGGGACTGTGGGTGACTTGCTGTGCCTGACAGAGGTGCCATTCTCCTTATGTGAGGAATGGGGAGCATTGGGGGCAGGTACCTATAGGCAATATTTGGTGCAGTCACTGCAGCTGCTACTCACTGTGCCTGTGAGGGCCCCAGCCTGACCAGGAGCTGGTGAACAGACCTGGCTTGCTGGCTGCAGGTAAAGGTCATCTCATAACTTCTGATTAGATTTATAAGCCTACAAGAAAGGCCAATTGGTAGCTACTAGGATTTCTGAAAGCATATAAGTAAGTATAGAGACCTGTTGATTTGAATGGCTTCTCAGCATCTGATTTGCCTTAAAACATTTCTTGGAAATCCTGTAAGCATTCAGCTTCATCTTTAGACCAAGTGTCTTTGAAAATCTGACCCTTTGCTATTAAAAGTATAGAACAAATTCAGTTTATCAACTTAATGATGGAAAAGCTTTCTCTCCTCAATAATGCTCCTAATTAAAGCATTTCTAAGTGTCTTTGGACTTGATTCTCTACCTTATGCAGAGAACCACACTGTGCCAAATGGGTGCAGAGCACTGCCAATTTAGGTTTGATTCAATGCCCATTCAAGTTAATAGAAATTCTCCCACAGAAATCGATGGGATTTGGTTCAGGCCCCAAAGTCAATGGGAAATTCTGATTTGGCAGTACTTTATGCTCACACTGCACCAGTATAAGCAAATATTCAAGGTACAAAGCCTTGGAGAATTTGGAAGGGGGATTGTAAAGCACTTCTGGGGCTGACTGTAGCCAAGGCTATTTAAGCAATTCACAATGCCTAGGACTGTCTGACAAAGAAGCTTTAAAACAAATCAGTCTGAACTTTTCCTGTTCATTTTTTATAGCACTCCTACAATTTAGCAATACACTTTTTATTTTTGTGTTGGGTTTTTTTTTCTGTCCTAGGCTGACAGAACATAAAAGCATCTGCAATGCTTTGCTCTTACTACTTCTTTTAACCACCAGAATCTGATTTGTGTCAGAAAAGATAAGCTTAGATCCCTACAGTATTAAAATAATTATTTGGTGTAAGGTGGGGGATGAAGAGGGCTGTTATTCTTAGCAGCAGCAATGAAATTTCAGCAGCTGATGACGTCAGTGCTAAAATGTCAGTGTGAAACAGGCTGGAACAAATTAAGAGTGTGGTGTCGTCACTGTGAGAGCCACGCTGCCCTCCAGAGGGACTGTTGTTGGATGCTGCAGATGCAGTTCAGGAGATGGGGGACAGAGGCTTGTGGGAGCTTCTCAGAAACTTACGAGAAAAGGAACAACAAGCATCTCAGTACCAGAAAGGTCAAAGAAGATGCTGTTTGAATGTTTCTGCCCACCTCAGAGCCTGAGCTCACAGCGAGGGAAGGGCCACTTCTACAAACCAGATTCCAGGAACTAGAACAGAAAAAAAAAAAAAAAAAACAAACCAAAAGCCAAAATAAAATTGGCCATCTTCTACTCACCTAACAAACTGAGCTAACTCCATCTCTGATGACACTCTTCACTGAAGAAAAATTTGGCCTGAGATGACTTTTGTCATGATGTGCTGCTTAAAAAGGGGCAGTGTGCTTGGAGTAGAGGCGATCTTGAGGCATTTTATTACTTAACTGTGCTATTGCATTTGAAGAATACCTTCAGGCTATCCAAAAATGCTGAACTCAAGGTGCAGAGAGGTTTAATCAAAATGGGGTAAAACTCCAAGCACATTCATGCTTGTCCTCAAAGAGCCCAGTCTTGCACATTTTTTGGCTAGTCTCAGGTGGTGTTGTTAGACCCAACCCCATGTCAGCGCAGGGCACAGATCCTTGTTTAGAGGTGGTATCTCAGGGGGCCTGATAACTTGGGGTCTTGAGGCCTGCATCTTCTTGCTCCAGCACTTGAACTGCCTTGTCTGCAGGGGTTGTTAGGCTGTGGGATGTCCTGCCTTGGGGGGCTGATGGGGAGGGTTGGAACCATCCTCCCTTCATAGTGACCTACAGTATTTTGTAGGAAATATGGGAAAAGTCGATATTCCCTGGATTGGTGTTTCTAGAAAACTAGTACTGGTAACAAAACTGCTGCATGTTGTTTCACTCCTTTTTAGAACTGCCTGTCTCATTGCCACAGGGATGGATGTGGTTACAGCAGACAGATCCATCAAGACTGTGCTTATCTACCAATCAAACCAGCTGTTTCTGGCATGCAGCAACTGACTGACCACAGTAAGGAAACGAGGATGTAATCAGTTAGCAAAGCTCTCCTTTCTCAGCAAGGATGATAAGGATTGTTGGCAAACCCACAGAGAGTTACGGGAACAGAGGAATTGGTGTGCTGAAGTCACTTCCTATCACTTGGGAGTCCCTGTGCTCAGAGCATTTTGTTTACTTTCCTAGTATGGATCTCGTTGGTTGTCTGCATTAGTTCAGACATATAAGTGCGCTCACCCTGTCTCAGCACACAGAAGCCCACTTGGGAAGATTGCCAATGCAGCCTTTTATCTACTTTTGTGGGAAGGATTCAGACTGGCTGTGAGCAAACAGAGCGATTCTTTACACATCTTTACACCAGTAAAACACCTTGCCGCAGAGATTTTTGCAAAAACAGGGATGACTTAATCAATTCTGGGAAGAGGCATATGCCAACAGAAACACTCTTTTGCCAACACAAACTGTGCTGCCACTAGAGGAGTATCAGCAATCCCACTCTTGTCACTGTGGGGACCCCTCTTCACTGATTAGGTGCTGTAGGGGTGGACAGTGCAGGAGGTTCCCAGCCGGTGAGGTCAGCGCAGAGGTGAGCCCCTGCTCCCTCATCTCAGGAGGAAGCAGTGGCCATTTCAGCTGTATCAACAGAGAATTTATGGAAACTGGAGGTGAGCACCGGAATGTGCAGCTGGTTGGTGTTGCAGTCTAGATGAGAAAGTTGTCTGCCGTATTTTATGTGGTCAACGCAGATCTGATGATACCTTGGGAGTTTCTGGTGTCTTCTCTGAAGTCTTGACAGCCAACTCAGAGAGGGGTCCCACTGCAGCCCTGCATGCAACTAGGCTGTCAGGCACTGAGGTTAAGAGAATACCATTAGATCAAAGCTCCCTTACCAGGAATGCTGGAGAGCCTGGGCAGGCAGACACAATGCAAGAAAGGATTGTGTTGCCACAATGTCAGAATTTCAGGTCTAAAAATGTGACTGGCAAAAGCAGGAGAAGCAAAAGGTTGAGTGCTACCTGCACTGCATCCTGTTTAGCATAGATTTGCTAGAGCTTTGGGGATGGAGCAATTAAATGTCCACAGAAGGAAAAAAAGATTTACGCTTTTCCTAGATTTATTGTATGTGAAATTGAGCTTTACTACAAATCCCTTGTAGACAGTATTTGAGGCAGAATGACTTTGTTCTGGATGTGTTTGTAAATATCTGTCTATATTTTTAAGACTTACCACTGTAAGAGACCCAAGATGATCTGTGATTTCTGCAATCTCATCAGAGAGCAAGTGAGTGATTCCATGCGGTGGAGACATACAGCCCCATGACTCACAGCCCTGAGTCACAGCATTGGGACACTTCAGCATTCAGAAACACTAGTAGTGACAGAAATCAGCATGATGAGCAAGCAGCTGTTACTCATTCTCAGCTGGACACTATAAGCATGTTTGTACCAGTCAGTGTGGCTCTGGCTCTTCTTTGCTTCCTCCTGCAGACCTGCAGTCATCTGGATAGCATAGTGACATGGCTCACTTAACATTTGCCTCTGGGCAAGGGATGATCAAGTCTAGTCTCTGGCTCCCAAAGTGTCCTGCTTGACTCTATTAGGCTCAGCACAGAGTTATCATGGCAATTTTCACTTCAGATTACTTCTTTCATCTCTGGAGATCAGCTCACATTACAAACACAAACACATTGATCATCACACAGAAAGTGTACCCCTATTTTCAGCTGGGGGGGCTGAGGCACTAAGCGGGTAGGCAACTTGCTCTTAGTGACAGAGGAGGTTTGTAGCAGAACCAGGACAAAACCACAGGAGCCTTAAACTACCTCTCCTAATCTCTAACAACTGAACCATATGCTCCATTGCATTCATCACTTCCTCATGAGGTGGCAGTTTGGATGAGAGCAAGTGCCCAGGAAGTCACCCTGTTTATTCTCTCTCAGCCTCTTAATGCCTGTGGAACTTTTTTTATTGAATTCTTTTCATGGCCATCAGCTTTGGTGTGGGAAATGATTTCAAGAGACAAAGACTCGGTTGTGTGTGTGCACGTGCATGTGTGGTTGGGAGAGGGGAAGAATAAAAAATCCATTTCCAGATGGTTGAAAGGATGCATAGCACTTTGCTATTGGCAAAAACAACCTCTTTCATTTCAGGATGTGTAAGTCACAGAATTGCAGCTGGAAAAAAATTAGTAGAGAGGCAGCAGGGTAAAAATAAGAATGCTTAATGAAAAATAACCTAGCCCGTATTTGAAAGTCCAAGTGCTTAATTTTTATATAATTGGGGGTGGGGGGGGTGGGGGGAGGGAGCGGGAAATATGCTTGCTTAGGAGGATCTGTGTAAAGCAGGTCCAAATATGTATCATCTCATTTTCTTCTTAGCTTCTTTGCTTTGCATTCCCAACTGTAGCCTCACAGGAAATTCAGTCCCTGGCAAGCTTCAGCTCCAGACAGGAAACATTCTGAGGAATTTCTTCCATACAGGTACTATATTTGCTTGGAGGGATAACATGGTGGAGATATTTACCATGGCTGGATTTAACTAGCAGGATATTATTCATGTTGATGGAGTTGCTGGGAGTGATCTCTGTCTGCAGCCACCAGCATGCCATGTTTAAACAAATCGTGCTGCTCTGCTTGCCTGTGGGAAGATTTGCATTAGATCTGGGCCAGATTCTCTTTCCTCTGACAGCAGCACGGCCCAACTTATGTCAAAGATATTTGCTGATGTCAGGGATTATCAGGATCAGGCCCGTGCAGCAGGTTTTTATCACACTACAAACTTGGTCTTAAGCTATTTGCATGTACAGATACTTGCAAGCAGGCATTTTGATAATAGTGACTGGAGTGGTGGGAAGCTTGTGTGTGTGTGGAGATGAAGGAAGGTCTTTGCTCTTGCCTTTGGTCTCTGAGGAGACCAGACACTGAGAAGGGGCAATTCTGGCAGCACATGGCCTTTCAGATGAGTGGGAGGTGCTGAATGTGGCCAGATGAGACACAAGCCTCCTGCAGCCCTTGGGATGCTCTCCTACTTTTCACTGCAAGTTCCACCCAGGTCTCTGCATTGCTTATTAGTCCAGAGGAGTCTAAAGAACAAGTGTGATACATCCAGCAGCCACTCATCAGTGAACAGTGACGCGGTGGGTTGAACAGTTCTTGATGCACCCAAGAACAACATCTCTTTCTTATCAAAACACATGAGTGCTTTCAAGTCTTTAATGCAGTTCTCAGGATACAAAGCGTGAAGAGAAGAGTGATCAGTCTGAATCACTGTTTCCCAAGAGAAACGTGAGGATTTTAAGTACATGGCTGGGAACAATCCTGTGCTGGCAAGGAAATGGACTGTATGACCCATCTCAGAGATCTATGATTCACTGCAAATACAGAGAATGAGCATGAAAATCTGTAGTAACATGTAGTGGTACCTTGCCTGCTATTACAGAGCAGCCTCCAGCCAGAGACAACCCAAACACGTTTACAGGTGTTCTCTGGGAACAGGCTTTTACTGCGGGGAGCCATGAAAGACAGCAGGAATGCCTTCAAAGCCTTAAAGGTCTCTGTGCCACCATGCCAAGCTGTGGAAATGGAACTGTGTGTGCAGTGGTGTGCAGATTTTTTTAAGATTGTTTTTTTTGTTTCTGAGGGAGGAAGCACATGTGCAGATCCTCCCTTTTAATGCTATGGGGAGAAGAAAAGATTCAGACTCCCCTGCAGCGTTGGTGAAAATGCAGCTTTGGCCTTTAGTGCCCTTTGTTACATAAATACAAGTAGCGTAGACATATTAATCACCCTGCCATTGAGGGAGGAACAGAGCAGCAACCTCAAATGCCACCCACTCCCCATTCTCGCTCCCATTTGATGTTGCTATTTTAAGCTACACATTATTTCCTGCTGTGATTTTATTTTTTTACCCAGCTTCTAATTCTGGCTCTGAGGTAAGCTGTGACATACGTATCCCTCCTCTCTCCCCCTCCCCGCCTTCCTCCTCCCCCTGCACCCACGTCCTCTTCATTGCTGTCTTTCAGAAATTTTCTCTCTCGTAAGCAGCCGGGTCCCAGAGGTTAGTTATTGACTGCCCACAAAAAAATATGAAGAGGATGATCTTCTTCCTGCTTTTGGATTTAAGTGCAAACAATATTAAGGTCATGATTTACAGGACAGACTGCTTTAAGAGTGCTATTCCCCTGCTCCTTCCTTCTCAGGGAGTTTAGCACTGTTGAGAGGACACCTAGCTGGGAGGGAAAGCTGCTGCTCAGCAGGTGATGATGGGCCATGGCTGGTGTAGTCACCTAATAAAGGGCTGTGCACCAGTGGCACGTGCTTTGTGGCACAGAGGAGACAGGACAGAGCTCAACTACTGGACAAGGGTTTTCTCTCCTGAGCCCATTTCTTGTATAAAGGCAATCAGCAGATTTCTAACCCCTAAGTAGTTCCCCCACCAGCAACCGTCTCATCTTGCCTGTGCCAGAGCACAGCTTCTTTCTGTCTGGATCTGCTGCATCCATGTGTCTGCTGTGGCTTTCAGCTGCCAACACCTCAGTCCTGAGGAAGGCTGTAACTGCGTCAGTCTAGGGCAGAGAACGGAGCCTGCACTCCCAGGAAGGGCCTGGTGCACCAGGCAGCAGTGGCTCTTCCCCTGTGTGTGAGCATGGCTGAGCACAGATAAGAGCTCTGCCAAAGTAAGTTTGAGCCCTAGGAGAAAATCTGAGGCTGCTTCTGCACTGCAGTTGAGGAACATTACAGGTTTATCCTCTTCTATACCCACTCACCCCTTCCCTCCCTGCCAAGCAACCCATCCTGAAAATCTCCCCTGACTGGATGTTTGCTGCTGTGGACAAATCCTGCTAGCATAAGAGCAGGCTGGGTGGCAGCAGGCTGCTGGCAAAACCCCAGGCCTTGCTTCTGCTTTCAGGGAAACAGAGGTCTGGGCTGCCCTCAGCCAGTCCTGATGTATACATTTCACACAAACAATCTCACGCCTTTCCCTTCCTTTGAGTTGCTTTTAGAGCTGCTGCACGTGGCTCTTGTCTGCCTGGTATGAGCAGTAGCTGTAGGAAATCTCAGGCTGGACATCTACATGTTCTTTGTCCTCCCCTCTTCCAGACAGGGATTCCAGTTATGCCCCTCCTGAGGTTCCTGGAGAGTAGGAAAGACAGAGAGTGAGAGTGAGAAGTGCTTTGCCAAGTGGTTTAATGTTAGTCACAGGTGCTGAAAGTCTTTGCTGTGCTCTCACCAGAACTGTTATTTTTATTTTCACAGTTGTGTTTCCATGTGGGTCTGCAGAAAAGGTTGGGGAGTCACATCCCTTCCCAAGAGCTGGCCACACGCTGGCTTTGCACACTTTGCCACTGGTTTGAAGCAGCAAGGGGCACTGGGCAGCTGTCCTATCACAGGCCACACCCATGGCCCTCTCATCCTTGCTGCAAAGAGCTTGCAACTGAGTTGAGCAAGCTAATTTCCAGTGGATGGGAGGGAGGGAGGCTCAAGAATTGAAGTGATCACACCAGAATTAAATTACTCTTTTTCCAGCATACTATGTCCCCATGGGCAACTGTTTTAAAAGTTCTGGAAGAATAACTTCTCCCACAACAGCACTGCTGGAGAATTTCCCTCTCAAGATAGGGAGAAAAAGGACCTCAAAAAGGACTCTGATAAATTGGCTTTACAGAAAATGACACTGCTCTCGGGTGTCACACCCGGCACTGCACAGCAGGAGCCAGCCAGCAGCTGACAGGCATCTGGTGTCCTGTGTTGGATGAGGACAGCTCTCCAAGGACCAATGTCCACATGACAGCCAGTACTCCCATCCTTGCTGCCACAGACTCGCAGCATCTTGTTGGGGGTCTGTGTGGTGGAGGGAAGAGCTGACTGGGCACAGGGGCTCACAGAAGGAGAAGAATTCAGTTTATACTGGGTGTCGCCGCCTTGCTGGGACCATCTGCCAGAGGCCAATGCTGGTATAGGCTCTGGTGGTCACTTGAACAATAGGAACACTGGGAAAGAGCTTGTGGTTTACAGATAAAATGGCTGTGGGGTAGGGGCAGCCTAGGGGCACTGGTGCAATAGGCCATATGTGTCATGGCATTCGAGGTATGTGATAAATAACCCATTTTTGAGTTTGGTCAGGCTGAGAATTGCATAAACACCACCACCACCACAGAAATCAAAAAGCCCAAACAATCCTGAATACCCACAATTTGGCATCTGGGAATGGCACAAGATGGCAGAGATTTCACGCCCTGTGCACTAGCTGTTATCATCCATACAGCCTTTCTGTACAAAAAATACTGTATGTATTTCTTTGATACATACAATCTTCCTTTCCTTGCAGAGCTGGTCTTTATGATCAGCGTTGCTGTATGTTCCCTGGCATGGTAGCAACTTGAGAGGCCCAGCTCATAGGAGATGCATCTGGCAGGAGCCCTGGCTGCCTGGAGATCCCCCTTACTACTGCTATTGTTCCCTGTCCTTGCAGCTCAGACAGAACCAAGTGAAGGGCTTTCTTCTAGGTGAAAAAAGGTGGCTCCAGAAGACATTCCGTGCAAGCTCTAATGAGATCTGCTCCTCCCAGGGCCATTCAGCTGGGCTTGCTCCTTTTTCTCATTCCACACACAGTTTAAAAGACTGTTTGTAAACACCAGTCTCCGACTCTGCCTCTGGGGCTCTGGGCAGAAGGCCAGGGAGGGATCTAAGAGACAGCAGACAGTTTTAAGAGGCAATGGCGTCCGATTGCTGTGGTGGAGAGGATACGCCTTGCAGTTAATAGCCATGGTGGCAGGAGTCACCTACAGTTCCAGCAGGTCTCAACACTATTTCATGGCTCCCCGAGGCTGAGCTTGGATTCTACTGAAATGACCACTTCACATGCCAAGGTAAATTCTGCTTCTCTCGAGCCAGCTCTGCTAGAATCAGTGGGGAGTTAAGCTGTGTTGCCTCAAGTGTATATACCAGATCAGGGCCCTGCGATGACAAACACCACAGTGGACGTGTTTGCATTTGACACAGCACTGGTTAAACATTTACTCTTTTCAACCTCTCCTTCCCTTAGATTGCTCCAGAGAGCTTGGCCACATACATGGACTGGGGCACTCCCATCTAACTGGGCAGTCAAGGGCCTGCTGTAGCAGAGCACCTGCTCGCTGAACACAAGACACCTGACCTACAGTCCGAGATGCTGGCCAAGGCTTCCAGTCTCCCTTGGCTTTAGTCCTTTTGAAAACTGGTTAACAAGTGCCATTGTTTGGGATTGTGACATTGTGGAGCAGTGACAAAGCTCTGCTGCTGAAGAGGGGCTAGAGAGTTAGAGAGAGTTGGTGAGAGTTAGAGCTGTGCTCACCTCTTCCTGTCATCTGCAGCACTTGGTGAGCAAGGGAGGCAAGGAGACATCTTCACCCAAGCACAAGTCTGAGCCTGTTTGTATGTCCAGAAATGCTTCTGTCCACACACTTTACCAGCAGGCATGCTTATGCACAGATTTAGATGGAGCTGCAAAGTTCCCAAAAAGGAGCGAGCCAGTTCTGGGCAGAGTGGGTAGCACTAGGAGCCTGAGTACACATAGACATCGAGTACAGAAGTACAGCTGGGAAGCAGCCAGTGGTCCAGACAGGCTGAGCACTGACTGTAGAGTTGTCCTGTCTATACCTGAGCTCACACCCTCACTGCACAGACAAAACCTCTGTGCCCTGTGTCCTGAAGGCCTGGAGCTGGGAGGATTCATTTTCCCCATGCAGGCACCTCTGCACTGGGCTCCCAAGGCGTCACACTGTGTGTCACAGCTTGTACCTGGGTCATGTGTTACACCTGTGCAAGGGACTCCATCGCTCCTGAGGGAATGGTGTGGGAGGTCAGGCCTGGCTGGTGGGGCTCAAGGAGGAAGAGAAAAGCTGGTGGCTCCTTTAAGGGAGGAAGCTGACAGGACTGCGGAGAAGGAGCTTTGGAAGCTGTGTTTTTCTCTCAGCGCCTCAGGGGCTGCTTACTAAATTTGGTTACTGGGCTTAAATAATGCAGCGTGGCAGAGCCCAGTGGGTTTGAACATTGTCATATCCACATAATCCTCTCCTAGGTGGCAGAGATCTCTTGTTCTCTGCTGCTGCTATCTGCACAGGAGCTTGAATGTGAGGTGAAACATCATCTTAAATAATTATAACTAGCAGAGAAGAGCCAAAGCTGCAAAGTCCCATCTATTTCCACTGTGCTCTGTCTATCTATGTAATTTCTAAAGTGCCAATCAGCAAAGCATCCAAGCACTGTCTAATCTGGATCTGAATTCCCTTGGTGCTCATGGAGGCTTGAATCTTAGCATTTTGTGTGAGCCCATCTCTAGCAAGCATAGGGACAGAGCTGCATACTGTGAGCGAAAAAGCCTCCTATTGTTTCATGATTTACTGACCAAAGGCCCATTTGGGTTGGAGGAGTCAGGGCATCATGGTCACCCCTGGCCCAGGAAGCATTAAATCCTCTCTGTTACTTTGTCAGAGTGCAGGGCAGGTTTACCAAGGGAGGGCAGGGAACCATGGTGCATTGCCTACCTCCCAGGCCACACAATGTGGAAGCAGAGGCAGATCTGTACAGCCTGCACAGTTTGTACACCAAGACTGCATCCAGCCTGGGGAAAAGAAGGTCCTCTGCCGCCCCTTGCTGCAGACCCAAGCCTCTCCATGCAGGGACAAGGGATAAGCACAAGACAGGAGCCAGTGACCTGCTTTGCAATATGTAGAAGGAGGGGAAAGAAAATGATGCACCCAGCTGCTCTCTCAGCTGACCTAGTGCCCCACACCTCCTACAGACTTTGTGAAATAGATTAGAACCTGCCAGAAGACCACTCATGGCTAATGCATGAGTGTGAACAGTGGCAAAGGGACTCACTGTACTGAACATACTCACCTGGAGTGCAATGAGATTAAACCTTACCTTCATTACCAGGGAAAGGGTATTTGTTCTTAGTGAGAACCTATCAAGTTCAGGCAATGCCAGAGCAGTGCAATTACTTTCCATCCATTGGGCTGCTCCTTAGGAAGAGGATCTCTCTCAGTCTCTGTCTCTAGTCTCCTCGATTTGACATGACACTTGACAGCAGGTTTTCATGGCACAGGATACTTAGCAGTTACTGGGAGAGAGTCTTTCCAAATCCCACTTGTAAGCATCACATTTCAGTCTTAGCAAAAGTGCAGGTCCTCTCCACCCTCCCCCATTGATCAGCCCTATCCTCCTTACCCTGCATCTGCTGGAGTATTTTTAGTGACATTGAATAAATACATGTTAAATCTTTTTCCATTAGTGACATGTCAGAAATTAAAATGGCATTAGTTATAACGCCTGCAGCAAAGCTGCCTTCATCTAGGGCACTTGTACGTGGTTGCCCAAGAGGCCAGGAACAACAGTGCCAGCTTTGCTTTTCCTTCAATCCATCCATATTCTCTGCACACCCTTTCTACCCTTCTTCCCTCAGAAATACTAGTGGCACCTTCTGCTGCTGTTTACTCACAAACTATTCTCAAGTCTCTCAAACATCATGGGTAGGAGAAGTCTCCAGGTTACAACGTTTCATCCTCTCCAGTCACACTAGATATGTCCTCTCCAGACATAGTATCTGAGATTTCTCAAGCCCCATTGTAGAAAGCAGATGATTTTTTTTGCCCTTGCTAAGGCCACTGTCTAACAACTCCAAAACTGCTTCCATAGCTAGGACTTGGCTGGCAGGAATCTAAGTATATCAATAACTCGATTTTCCGTCCATAGCCACAACTGCCTTTTTTCCACGTGATCTTCACTCTTACATATACACTGGCTCCTCAGCTAAACTTCATGTTTGACTCTAGGCCATGCCCACTCTGCCAGTCATCCCACTCCTTCATTTCAAGCTTTGTTTCTTCCTAGACATCCTGCCTCTCTCCCTAGCTGCCTTTCTTGCTTCAGCCTTCCCTTGCCTTATTTGCCCTTGTCCTTATCCTGACTACCCATCCTACCCCCTTCCTTCCCTATTGGCTTTTTCAGTCTACCCTGCCTCCCCATCCAGTGCATCTTCCTCAGTCAGAGTTGGACATCTCTGCAGTCTCTGGTGGTTCAGGCAAATGGCTTGCATCTTCTCTGACTTGCCTAAGGCACGAGCTTGCTCTCCTTTGCTACTGCTCCTGCAGGAATGTGGTATGGATCAGCTTGGAATCCAGAGCACGAGGAAGTCTACACAGAGCTCACAGCATGTGTAGGCTAACAGGAGGACATCAGCTCAAAAACTCTGCCACGAAGAACCAATGAATAATGGTTATGGGGAAGCTCGAGGTGAAAGACTCTGAAATGTTACAGCTATCAAACAAGCCCAAATATTTACAGCTGTGAATTGCAGGGTGTCTGATTGTGCAGGGCAGGGAAAATCCTACCATTGCCTGCCTTTAAGGAAGAGGGAAATTGCAAAACAAACATCCCCTTTAGATATTTAGTAGCACGCCCAAAAGATTAACATTGATTATATCTCCCCATTAAGAGACAAGATACTACCCTGCTTTAATTAACAAGGTTGGGTTCTCCATCCTCAATTGCCTCTTTGCAAGTATCAGGTGAAACATCAGGGCTAGTGTTCCCAGTGGCACGAAGTTAGACTCTTCTGGTTAGCAGGCTAATCCTGAGGCCCTGCTCTTCAAAGGTATTTAGGTTTCAGGCTGCTGATGTTATTTAGATGCTAAAATCCTTCAAGGCTCCGGGCCTTAGGAGCTAAGAGGATGGCTACAAACTCTGGATTGCCTGGTTCAAGTCAAGTCTATGTAAGTCTTGATTGATAAATGTTATTGTTAGGTATCTGCACAATGTCAAATTCCTCCCTGAGGCTGGGTCATTCTGCAGTTGCCTGATGTAGCCTCTGTGTGCCTTTTTTTCCTGAACAAGGGGGTGATAGCCAGCGTCAGTCCTCATAATGGCTTTGACGGACCTGTGTAGAGCTCAGGTTGTTCTACAGCTATTAATTCATTCAGACAAGCAAGCCTGCTGCTTGATGGGTGCTTTGTTTCACTCGGGGGGCAGGGGAGAGAGCACAGGGAGAATTGGTGCCTTTCCCAGACTTGCACAATAGCAGGGCTGGAAATGGGCCCTGTGCAAATTCAATTACTCTGAGTTGCCAGCATTAACTGCTGGGCTGCCCACTTTATTGTAGCTAGGGAAGGAGTTGCAGAAAGCAAACTGGCTGCTGTGCTTTGGATGTGATGGAAATGCTGTCAGATTTTAGCAGTTCAGTGACCTGTTCTTAACAGTTCCTGAAGTCACAGCTTTCCCAACACTTGTCAATAGATAAGGGCTGTGCACAGGTAAAGCCTTTTGTTTCATGGTGCAAGATGTCTATGGATACAGGAGCAGGAGAGAGAGATTGCAGGGATTGCTTCCTCCACCAGCCTTTTGCTTAATTACTGCCTGAAGAATGACACTGAACTCAGATCCTTATTCTAGGTCAAAGGCTTCCCAGAGGGAACATAGATATCTTAATGATGGAGTATACTCCTTCCCCAGATTTGCAACCAGCCCTTTGTTAATGGTAGGAACCTTCCCTCCCTCCCATTTCAGCACCTTTAATCTCTCTGGAGTCAAACCAAGCTCCTCAGATCTAGGAAAGCAAAGGGACCAGTTTTGTCTAATGAATCTTTGAACCTGGAGAAACAATAGCTCTGATACTCAGGCTTTTCCCATCATTTTACACCAAAAGCACTCTGCCATCAAATTGGTAAGTGTCTGGGAGAAACCAGGCTGTGTCCTTTCTGCCTCGTGCATCTCATTAAAGAATAGTGGACAGTTTGGCTGGAGATTCTTCAAGTAGGATGAGGTCAGACCACACTCCAACTACTTGGAGGCATCAAAAAGCCTGAAGTGCTATTAGCTTTTCTCATGTTTACTGGGTTGCTCTACTTCTCCCAGCCATCAAGTGTGGAGTCCAGGGGCTCCCACTAGTCCAGTTCTCCATAGCTTGCAAATACAGTGGAGAAAAGGGAGACTACAGGGCCTGTTCTTAAACTGTGAAGTCTTCTCAGACAAGGAGGAGTCCTGAGGTTCCAGAAGTGCATGGAAGATGCTAAAACTGGAGCAGAATTTACTTAAGGGTGATGAGTGGGGCTGTGAGGATGACTTCTTGTAGAAAAATTTTAGATGGGGGCAGGGGCTTTGAATCCACCTACAGGAATGCAGAGGACTCTGAATTGTGGAGAAAAAACTGAATGTTTTAAAAGCCATTAAAAAAGTATGCCAGGGCATTCCCATGTGTGTATCTCTGCTGCAGTTACAGACAGAAGGGAGATTTCCTAATTGCCTTTCCAGTTTGCACCACTACAGGTACTGTGTACAGAGCTGGCTCCTTAAGAGCTCTTTCGTGAGGATACAGTGCAGCATCACTGAATGGTTCTCACGTGTTAGGCCAGTGGGGGTAGAGAGACCGCCTGAGATGTGACTAAACACTGTAACTTTTGTCCTCAGAATGGCCAAACCCAGAGAAATCTTGGTAGGTCTAGTGGGGCAGGCAATGGTGGGGGAAGGTGTGTGTGGTGGATGTTGTTTCTCACTGCTATTATGGGCAGGGAAAAAGCAGCACTTGCCTTAAGGGTTCAGGTCAGGCTGCTGGGGAAAGCCATCTTGGGGGAAGACGCCAGCTCAATAAAGGGAGCTGGCATGAACAGAAATGCCTAAAGCCTTTTTATTATAT
This sequence comes from Trochalopteron elliotii, assembly GCA_024734555.1. Taxonomy (NCBI): domain Eukaryota; kingdom Metazoa; phylum Chordata; class Aves; order Passeriformes; family Leiothrichidae; genus Trochalopteron; species Trochalopteron elliotii. The sequence goes on from JANPWX010000045.1 coordinate 1,934,456, forward strand.
ACAAAAACCACCCAATGCCTTGCTCCCTGGGGAAGAGCTCCAAGACAGTTGTCAGTCTGGCTTGCCCCTGCCCTTTAATCTGAACATGCCCAAATGGGCCAGGGGCTTTATTTTTGTATTATGGCATTGTCTTCCTCCCACTCACTTGTGCTTTCCTCTAAGATGCCTGTGGCTGCTTTTGATACTTCTCTTCCCTGTTTTGGCCTCTCTGTTGGGCAAACTTTGTGGTTTGCCACCTTTTCTTGCCCCTTTTTCTACATCTTTGATGGTACAAGAAAGGTTCTGGTTGTTTCTCTGCATTTCACTCTCTATAGGGTTATGTCTGATGTGCTAAGACAAAAACATGTGAGTCCTTCTGAGTTCTATCTAACAGGGAATGCTCAGCAAGAGAGTGAAAAGCAAAATATGAAAAGATTGTTCATTCCTTATATTTCTCAACATCATAAAGACAAAAATATTTCCTACTTACTTCACAATAAAAGCTATTGGCCCTATTTACTTTGTCCTTATGTGACATGCTTTATCTGGTAATTTCCAAGGACCTTGATGGTGTTATTTATATAAATAAATCTCATGTTGCTTCTGTGAAAATGTGCATTTTCCTCCATTTTGCAGTTGGGGAGCCAAGGCAGTTACAAACTAATTGGCTTATGCAGAAGTACAGAATAATCTGTCCTTAAGAAAGAGAACAAGAACTTCACAGTCCTGCCTTCCATGCCTTCATTAGGTGGAATGTTCTCCACCTCTAGTTAATAGGCAGTCTAGTTTTCCTTCAGGTCACGATCATAATAAGATCCAATTGCCACTTTAAACATGTAATTAAAATGCCTGCCTTTATAATGACCTTCACCAGAATGCACCAGCCACCGTGCAGGTGGGTGAGATTGTGCTATATTGAAAACTATGAGGCTCAGAGATTAAGAAATGTGGCCAAGGATTTGGAAAGTGAAAACTCACCCTGTAATACAGAAATTTTGATTCTTACTTTCTGAGTCCTAGAGAATATTGTTTCCCCCCACCTTTTTTTTTTTTTTTTTTTTTTTTTTGGGGGGGTGTGTGTGTGTGTAGGTTTTGTTTTGTTTGTTTGGTGTCATCCCATTCTGTTGTGTGCATCCCCCAGATTTCCTAAGGTTTGTGGGGAGGAGGAGACACTCTCTGGGTGATCTACACACCTGCTGGCTGTCACCATGAAGTGACAGAATCAGTGACTGAAGTGGGTTTTATATGGACTAGGTTGGCCTGCTCAGCTGTGTCCTGGAGCTTGAAGAATACAGATCCACCAAACTTGATTATTTATTTTTTTTATTGATTGCCTTTCTAGTAACTCGTGCTGTTGAAATAGGTTACCACCCTCCTTCAGGAGTGGAAAAGAATAAATTTCAAGTGGCAAAGAAGTCGGGAACGACTGTGATTGTGTCATGTGCCTTTCCTGGAAAAATCCCTTTATGTGCTAGGTGGCCTGAAGACACTGGTACAATCTGCACTGCAGCTTTTCCAGTAACCCAGCAGGATTTGGTGGGTGGAGGAAGGGGAAGGAACTCAGCGAGCTGTGACAATGGGAAAATCTTGGCAGGGACTTACACACGCAGTCTTGCAATCGGCCTCAATGTCCCAACTGTTACCAGAAGGGATTGCGCCGGGATGAGGAAAGCTCGGGACAGGGTGTGAAGGCAGCCGCAAGCCCGAGCCCTGGATCCGTGCGCTGGGCGGAGGAGGCGGCCGAGGCCACGCTCCCTTGGGCTCGGTGCCGCCGCCCCGCTGTGGCGACAGGGGACCGGGCGCGCGGCCC
>JANPWX010000045.1:1936342-2027686 GCA_024734555.1 Trochalopteron elliotii
GCCGGCTCCAGCGGGCACGGCTCCCGCTCCCACAGCGTCCTGCCAGGGCCGGGCCGGGCCGGGCCGGGCCGTGCCTGCCGTGACTCCATCCCCGCGGCACTTCCTGCAGGGAGCTCTGCCGGTGGGTCATTTCCTTTTGACTCAGCGGCATCAGTCACGGAGTCTATTGCTCCGGCTCTTGGCTCGGGTCTCCAGCTGCGAGGATGTGCTCTCCTGCTCACACGGGCTGTGGGGCAGCTTGGAGACAAAGCCCTGGGCTTTGCTTCCGCGGGTCCCTCAGAACCAACTGCGGCTGGAAGGGTGCTAGTCCCCAGCCTGTCCACTATATATCCCCATGTGTCTGCTGGTATGGTAATATATACATTATATATATGCTGGTTTAAAGGTATTGGCATGTCTGGTGGGCCTGGCAAGTCAGCTCCAGGGTCCTGCTGCGTGAGCTTTCCAAGCTCAGGCTGCCACGCCAGCATGACAGATCCACTGCACACAGCAACAGGCGTCCCAGCACTGCACACCATGGGCAGTCAGGTCTTAAGGCTGCGAGTTTTAGCTCATGCTGATTCAGACAGTGAAGCATAGCCTACATCTGGATATTGTCCAAACCCTTCAGAGGCTGTGCTCTGCACCTAAGATGTGTACAGTATATTGTTTGAGATGAACAAGCACATGATTAAATTTAATGGATAAGTTGACACGAATGAAAGGTTTTCTTTTAAGCAGCATGGGATTTTGAGTATGGAGCTGAAGCTCTTTCCTGTAAAAGTCAAGACTGGCTACTGCTCATGTTTCTCTGCTGAAGCAACATCACTGCATGGACAGAGGATGCCATCCTATCTATGGATAAGTGGAGTGGTTTGAAAGCTAAGCCTGTAAATAAATACCCTATGCCTCCACATGACTTGGCTGGATTACATTTAGGGAAAAACAGCTATTAATGCCAAGGGAAAGCAAAGTGTACTTTGTAATTTGGGACACACTCAAGGTCCTATATGTGCAACAGGAAAGGTCCCACAATTGCTGTGCCAATCCCATCATCCCTGTGTGTCCCACTTGTCTCTGTAAAAGGACATCGTGTGACTGACATCAGGCAGGACAGGACAGAGCAAGGGCTTTCAGCTTCGAAGAACTGCAGGGTTGTTAACCATGAGGAGCAGGTAGAACTGGTGGTTCACATTCCTGTCTGTCAAGGTGGACATGAGGTGCTCAGTCACAGCAGAGTCCTGGGCTTTACACTGGGAATTGCCAAGTTCTGTACAAGATAGACATGAAACAATGTTGGAGATTCACAGCCTCAGAAGTCTCAAAAAGCAAAAGTAATCTCCAGGCAAACACCTCTAAGCATGGACAAATAGACACAGTTGTGAAAATCAATGTGAAAACTTCCCCCAAACGTTTCCAGTTATTCACACTGCAATAAAATTGCAGTGTCTGAGAAGCTAGAAATTCCCCTTATCTGGAAGAGACACTTGTAATGAAGACACTTGAAAGGAAAGACTGCTTGACCAGATGGCTGGTCAGCCAGCAACATAAACACCTATCTCTCACACTTTTGCCAAGAAATGTTTCCTATGCAGACCAAACTTGGCACTTGTAAATATACCATATGAATGCAAAATATTCTACATAAATGTATATTATGTAGATGGTATGTAAGTATATATAGATAATGCATGTCCACACAATAGGATTTTAGGGCTATGTCTGTATCAGTAAATCTGGGGCTGTACAACTCCATTGTCTAGAAATTAATAGCTGATTCCATTTAATTTATTCTTGCCATGGTTTTGGCCTGTGCCAGTTAACACATTTCCAGACAATTCCCAGGCACAACTGAGGGAGCTACTGTGGGCCAGGGGCCGTTCCCAACAACCACTTGGATCCAAATGCTTTGCTTGAAGGATAAAAGAGTTTAATGTTATTGGTGCAAGCCATCCTGTGCCAGAGCTCTCGGTGCCAGAGAACAGTCCTGGGCACGTTTAATTTACTGGTATAGACATAGTCTATGAGCCCAGGGGATTAGGCAGGGTTTTAAGGGTTGCATGCCTGGACTTAGGTAGTTGATTTCTCCCAAGATCCATTTTAGGGAACCTTGGGTTTTTTTGTGGACATGGGCCTTGAGCCTTTAAATGTTCTATCACCTTGGTTAAAAAGCCTTGCCTTCTGGTATTCATGACCCTTTAGTGTTTTCCCTAAATAGCAAAAATCTGCTGGAAGATAAACTGGGTTGTAATGAGGCAGTTTTATTATCGCTGTCTTCAGGACAGTAGCATATAACAATAGTGAGCTCTGTTTATTTAACACTTTAAAAATATTTTTAAGGAGAAAGTCACATAAAACCTAGGAGATAAAAATGAAACCATACAAACCAGTAACATTTCAAAGCCTGGCTAATTTTTATCAGGCTTCATAGAAAATAACTTCCTTTGTCTTCAGGTTAAACCTGGAGATTCTAAGATTACACTAATATTGCTGTATGAAATTACGGAGGGACTGATTACATTTTGAAAGGAACACTCCTGCAGGTGTATTCAGTTACACTGATCCTTGGGGTATTACATCTCTTGGAAATGGTGCTACTGATTTCCTATTATGTGAATGTACTTGAGCTTAGAGCTTTTCTGTGTTCTCTGAAGAGCAGCACAGAAAGGTGTCTGACTGACAGCAGCAAACCTGCATTGAAACACAGGAATAAAACTCCTTTGGTCAGGATGCTAATTGCAGTGCTCCCAGTCACATACTTTTCCTGACCCATCTGCCTGGTCTAACCGTAGCCCTTTCTCCTGACTCTGTCTGTCTGTCACCTGCTTAGCCTGACTCTCACCATAACCTGAGTTTCATTTCTGTCAATGCAGCCACTGCATTAGTGTCAGGACACACAGGTCAGGATGAGACTGAGATGAACATTGACATGGCGAGAGTCTCTTGTTATCTGTGCAGCTCTGGTCCATCTAATGGGACTGCTGCTCTCCTTTGCAATATGTGACCTGAGCATCCAGCCATCCCAACCACAGGCTGTGTTGGGACAGCTCCAATATTGTGATGATGGTGCACTATGGTGACGATAGCAGCAAGGAAGTGGGCAAAAAGTATACTGAAATCCCATTTATCTGTGGGTATGATGAACGTCTGCCATATATAACAAATTAGGCTGGCTCTTCAGAAGTCACCCCTTGGGTTTATGAGGGAGAAAAGAGGAGGGCTGGGAACTGATCTGATCCGTTAGACTGAATCTGTCTGTCCTGTTTGTCTTGTCATTTGCTATGCATGCCTCCCAGAGATGGAGTCCCACACACCTGCTACATGCGTGGATTTGTGATGCGTGAGTAGGTTTATTCAGGGGATTTGGTGCTGTGTATCTGGGCCAATTTCCCATCTAGAGGGCAACCAGAATACATGTGAATAGATCTGGTTGTGAAAGAAGAGAGTTTTGTTTCAAAAACAGGCTCCAGAAAATGACTCATTAATACCTCTAGGAATGCTGGCTGTGGTATGGAAACTAAGATGGAGAGTTTTTTTCCTGCATTGTCTCCTCTGAGTGGAGCCAGGTGTGTGACCATATTTTGGTTTGCCTTTGAGGGATAGGAGCCTGGTGTGGGGCTGTAACCTGTGTCAGGCTCTGGCGTCCACTTCTCATGCACTTGAATGAAGAGAATTCATCCTGGAGGGGACTGGGAGGCAGGCCTGATCCTTTCACTCTGGCCTTCTGCGCCAAGGGGGCTTGCAGAGCCTGGGAGCAGCAACCTGGCTGGCTGCGTGAGACACCCAGACCTTTAGTTACGAAAGTGCGATTTCCTACGTGAGCGTGTGCTCGCCGACATAAAGCAGCTCCTTGCTGCTACGCGGTAATGCCGCTTGTGCCCTCGGCCCAGCCGGGGGAACACGCACCCCGGCAGAGCTGGGGGAAGCCCGGCAGCCCTGCACGCCCTGCACGCCCTGTATCCCCTGCACGCCCTGTATCCCCTGCATGCCCTGTATCCCCTACATGCCCCGCACGCCCTGCATGCCCTGTATCCCCTGCATGCCCTGTATCCCCTACATGCCCCGCACGCCCTGCATCCCGCGGTCCCTGTTCCCGGGAGAGCGGCCGGGCAGGGAGAGCCGGGCCAGCGCCAAGCCGCGGTCTGCTGCGCCCCCTGGGGGCGCCCGGCCGGCAGTGCAGGCACGGGGGGAGTCGGGGACGAGACAGGAGGGGCTTTTCACCAGCCTGGAAACAAAGAGAAATGTGTGAGTGATGGATGATAAGAGCTCCATGAAAATATTTCACCCCCCACCCTTTATAAGCCCTTTGTCTTAGCCCATCTTTTCTTGCCAGCCCGCCGCCCCACTTTTTTTACCATTTGTAGTGCTAGCGTGACTGCATGTACAGCTCATGGTTTCTGATGCCAAATCCCATTTCCTCCCTCCCGAGACTGTTTTCATCCTTGTTTACACAGCCTAGAGAGCTGTTTCAAGTGGAATTTCTGGTGAATTGCTTGCAAATATCTTGTTTTTAGCCGTGGGAAAGTGATAAAGGTTTAATCATTTGGTCTTTGCCTCTAGAAGAGTTGGGGAGGAGGTACAGGTGCAATGTACAATCGCAGAGTTTAGAAAGCAAGTAGAAAATAGCATGCTTGTGATTCATTCTCATTACAAAATCTTCGAAGGCTCCTCCTTCCTTGGCCAGTCTAGCAATCTGGGCTTTTGAGGCAGAGGGTTGTGAAGACAAGTTATCTTTTTCTGTTCCTCACAGTGCAGTTTTACTGGATGCTTGGACCCCTTCTGTTTGGTTCTGGCTGATTTGTGGCCACAAATCCTCAGTCATTTGCAGTCCTGCAGTTATTTCAAGGGCCATATATTTTACCTGCAAGCCCTTCTCTGAGGATTCTGCTGTGCTGTCACTCCTGCTGAGGCCTCAGGAGGAGGAGCTCCTGCTCCTCTCCCAGCCTTCCCTGCCATGCTGAGCAACTCAGCAGCACAAGTTCACACACTGATTTCAGCAGACCCAAAACTGTCTTCCCTGCCCAGTGATGAACTGGATCCTGGCAGCAGCTGGAGATGAGGTGCAGGGAGGAGATGGGAGTCCTAACAGTTCTGTGAAACATCAACAGGGCTGGCTGGTGTTTTCTGCTCACCTGATGGCAGTCTGAGAGGTCTGACCAGGCTCAAAGAGGGGTATTATGGCCAGGAGTTGCCTAGGATGGCCCAGCCATCCTACAGCATGGGTACAGCATGGGTACAGCATGGGTGTGGCCTGGCTGTTGCTCTCCTCATGCCTGCATTGTGCCTGCATTAAGGCATCAAGTTCAAACTTGCACATCCTGAAAATTCTTCCTAGAATTTCTCTCCCTGGTGATACTAACCTGGCTTTTTTTTTCACTTCCCTTAGAAGCACTGAAGCTGCTCACAAACACATATCTAGATGGGGTGCCCAATTAGAGGAACTGGGAAACCTCTTTGATGTTGAAAGCTGTGTTTTATTTATACACTTGGGATAAGCCCAGAGGCTGTCTGGGCAGCCAGGAAGTTCCAGAAAGGAATTTCCCCCCATCAGACCAGGAACCACAATAATATTTTCCCCCTTCCTTTTCAGAGACTGTGTGTGCTCATTTCCTAGCATTTTTGCTTTAGAAGTTTCCCATTTTTGCAGGACCCTATGACTTTTTTTTTCTCTGTTGTTGCCCTTCTAAACATTATAGTTTGAGGTTTCTTGTCTTCGACCTAAAGACCTCAAGTCTGAGGCAGCTGATGAGCTGGTAGGCTCTTTCTGTGGGTGTAGACTGGATGTTTCTTTCATCTTTGGACTGACTGCTCCTGGCTACATGGCAGGGCTCAGAAGCACTGTGTGATCCCAGCTGAGGACTGTTAGCAAGAAGGCATTTGAAAAGGAAGAGATGTGAGTGAGTTCCTGTGACTGTATGTGAAGGAAAGAAGGTCAGATGAGACAATCCCTCCTCTCCAGGGATTAGAAAGAAGCTACCCAAAGCAGAAATCATTGCTTCTCTTTGCTGGTGTTTCTGAGGAGCCAGCCTGCCCTGCTACCCTGGAATTTCTGACTGGCCAAGCTAAACTGTGAGTGCTGTCCCAGCAGCCTGTTACCAACTGGGTGTCAGGGGGCCCTTCCAGGCCCTCTTGCAGAGGAAGGCATGTCTGCAGTACCATCAGGAGAAACACAGTGCAAATGGCCTGCTCTCTCAGGTTCTCGTTGGATCAGCCACATGCTGACCTTCAATTGGCCCAAACAATTTGCAGGGACAGAATGGGCAGCAAGGGAATTATAACAGAGATGGGGCTGCCCATCAGTGCTGTTGAAAGGATTGTCTCTTCTTCTTATGTATATCACATGACCTATGCTGGGACAGTCACTGTTTCTCTATCAAGTAGCAGCTCTTTAATTGCCTTTTCCTTCTTTTCCTCTTTTATGGCAGTCAAAACCTGTGTATGCCAAAACATGTATCCTAGGTAGTTCATTGCTCAGATGAGTCTAAAAGAGAACAGATAGCTATTACCCTCAACCACCTTTAACCAACCCTTCTTGATTCTCCCTGAACGTCCAAAGTGTTTGCATGACAGCAGCTGGCTCAGTTCTGGGACATTTTGTAGCCTTTAAGGTAACAGTTCTCACCTTTGGTTGCTTATAGCTTTAGTGAAGGGCTCCTTCATGCATGGGATGTGTTTCCCAGTTGTCTGTCCCATACTCCTGGTACGAAGACCACACAGTCAGAGCTTGGAGAGCCCTTGTGTGTGCTGCAGCTTCACCCCTGCAGCTGGGTCATGGGGTGTTTGTGGTCTGTGTGGTGGGGACTCAGCTTAGTTTGGCCTGTGTTAGGGCAGACATCGTGCAGAGGCCGAGTCAGAGATGATCCCTTCTGGAGGAGCCCACAGGCTCAGCAGTTCACACACTGGGAGGAGGAATGCCCTGTGGTTCCTGCTAGAAGTGATTGGTGGCTGGCTAGGGACAAAGCTTGATGCTCTTTGTCTGTTTTGTCAGTCATACTGTTCTGGGAACAATTCTCATTATTTTTTGTGGATTATCCTTCTCTTCTGCTTTTATCTACATACACTGGAGTGTGTTTGAATCCATTGGTGGATGGTCCTGCTCTGGAGCACCATTCCAAGATGTGCCTGGCTTCAGGTCCACATCTTCCTACAAGCAAGCTCCAGGCTCAGCTTTCATCCTGCTCCTGCCCTCCTGTTCCCTTTTAGCATTTTCCTTGGCAGATGGTCTTTCCCTGCCTGGCACTGGCAGTACCTCCAGTGTCTGTCTTGGACATCACCCAGTTAGGGTCATAAGCAAGCAGGAATGGATGGGGTTTTTCCAGCCCAACCTTGTGTCCCTCGGTGTAATGAGGGGAGATTCCCAATAGATGGCACTTGAACCTCTTCCCTGGCTGGTTTTTTTTCCCCTCCAACCTCGGGATGTTCAGGCCAGTGTATGCACAGAGATGCAGCATGAGCCCGTTATGGCACAGTGTGTGGAAAAAGGAGACCAAAAAGCTGTTCGCTGTGTAAGAAAGGGCGAGCAAATCCCCAGGTAACTTCAAAGGGTGAAAAAAGCATCTCTTTCCTTTTGAGAAGGCTTGGCCAGGCCTGTCTAATGAGGCTTTCTGCACCCACACACATTCCTGCTCTTGCACCTGGCAGTGTCAGTGGTAGACCTTGGGCAGGATAAACTGCAGAAAGCATTAGCTTGTCCTCTGAGCACAACAGGAAACACAGCCCAGAGGGAATCTGTGCATTAAAATAATCCTCACTGCATTGTCTTCACCCCTACTGCCCGTCTCCCCATTGCACTGTTTGGTCAGGATTCCCACAGAGGAATGTCTCCAAGGGAAAATAAGATGTGGCAGAGCAGACATCCAGGGATGTCTTCCCCATGGCAGCAGTGGGTAGGAACATGTGGAAGTGAACCAGTACCCTGCCTCAACTCACAGTCCCCTGCCCTCTCCCTGCCACCTCAGTGCCATGTGTTCTTGCAGGGGAAACTTGCCACTTGCCTCCTTTCTGCTCCTGGTCTGGCCATAAGGAATTTAAAGACCTTTTCAAGAAATGCTGGAGCAGGCATGTGGGTTTACCCTAAGTGTGTGTTGCATTTTTCATGCTTTTATCATGTAACCAGAGGAAACTTGGACTAGGCTTGAGAGTTGAGATTTGGTTTGAACTCAGTAGGCAGATCAAAACTCCAGGGGTGAGAAGCCCACAGGAGCCAAAAACAGAGCACAGTGATCACATGAGATGCTTGGGAACAGAAACCACTGAATTTTGCATACCTCCAGCAGTGTGATCTAGTAACAGGCTAGATTACAGTCTGGGAGCATATGGCTAGGGGCCAGGAGGTACCACTTCTATTCTTGGATCTTCCAACAGCTTTTCTCAGTGACCTTCAGAAAGTCAAGTAACCTTCTCTGACTTGGGCTTTTCTTTTGGAATAATACTATTACTTACCCCTGGAAAATATTTCGCTGTCCTCAGATAAAAGTTACTCGGTAGCGTTCTGCAACCTGTATGTGGAGGAGCAATGTCTCCAGACCTCTCAGGAAGCTTTCTCTCCACTATGTGATGCAGCAATGTGACTTGTCATCTACTGGGAACCCATTCAGCACATTGAGCCTCATCTTCAGGGCACAGATCACCTAAAACAAGGGTTGCAGCAGTAGGTTGTAGCTCTGCTTTCTGTGAGGGTTTCTTTTCCTCTGGGTGTCTGCTAAATTGCTGGTGCAGCAATGTGTCACCATGCCTCATTCAGAGGAGATGCTGGATGCTGTGGATTGATGATCTGTCAATCAGTTTCTCCTGGCATTGCAGTTGTGGATGGAAAGGCAGGCCATGGTACTTTACCTGTGTGAGGTGCAAAGTTAGCTGGGGAGGAATCTGAGGGTGAGAGTTTCTCCTGAGTCTGCTAGAACAGAGAGATGCTCATGGATAGAGAGTCTGGGAAAACACTGGGAGAAGATGTCTATAACTAGATTTCCAATAGAACTGGTGTACCCAAAGTTGGTGTTCCTGGCTATTCTGGTCATATGGAATACAAAGCAAGAAGGAAACAGCTGCTCTGCAGGTATTTGCTGAAACACATGTAGGTAAAGGTTGCAGAAGCAGGATTTGTAGTATTAGTTTCTCCCAAATTGCAAGTGCCCCAAAGAAGCCTCATCAGCACTTGTTTTTGCTGCTTGCTCTGAGAAGGCCTGGCCCTGCAGCAGGTTAGGAGGCCTAGCACAAACCCTTCACCAGGCTGTGGTCCCCACTGCTGTCCTGTGGTGTAGTGGGGTGGGGTGAGCTCAGGTAGAGCCTGTGATCTGTTCCAGTTGGGATGGCAGGTTCTGCTCTCCTCTGTTTCAGGGAGCTTTTTCAGCTTCATCTGTTCTGAAACAAACAACTAGGCCCTGACATATGACCGTCCCAGTGCTTGAACTCTGAATGGGAAAGCAATCAACACAGTAGTTTAAGCTGACTGTGGTTTATGGGTTATATCTTACAGACCATTACAAGGACAGCCAGTGTCTCGAGAGCTGAAATAGGGAATGAATAATGGCTTGGGGAATTTTGCTTAATAAAAAAAAAGGAAAAAATTGTAAGAGAGTCTCAGTTTTTGGACTTTGGGACATACACTGGTTATTGAGTGGTCCCAGGAATCATTATTATCTAGCATTAAATATATTATTGCATATCTCTGTGGAGGATTTCTGGTTTCAGTTGGCATTTTACTTCCTCCTGTTGGATGCAGGATGCCAGACTAGTAATCTGCTCATGTGCACTATTCCCTAGTTTTTTTTTAATTCATGCAATAAGAAAAGCAGAAGTACATATAGCAATATGTGGTGGCTTAGAGTCATAAGGTTGGATTGTGATTTCAATTTGGTGTGAACTGAGGGAAAAATAGGTGAAAACAAGTCCATGGTATGAATGCAGAGCTCACAGAACAGGTGAGACAGTTTTACAGCTGAGACAGTTTCCTACTGCAGACATCTTCTAAGAAGGCACTATCTGAAAAGCAAAAAAATTGTTTTCTGGCTCAGACTCTGTGTTTGTTGTACTCCTTCAGGAAAAAAATACTTTGCTAAGTGGAGCTGAACCGAGGCCCTTTCCCCTGCAGCAAAAATGTGCTCTCTCTTTTCCACAGTCAGCACTTTAGGAGTGCTCTTTCCTTATCTTGTTTTACAGGCCTGCTGGCTGAGAACTGGGAATTAGTTAACCAGCCTGCACTCCTCTGGCATTTGTACACAAGCAGAGATCTCTGCAATGCTTCCTAGCTTGTCCCAGGAGGAAGGTTGTGACAAAAGGCTCTGCTGGCCCCAAGGGACTGGTAATGGGCAAAAGGGACCCTTCACCTTGGGAGGGGAGTGCATCGCTGGCACGGCGTTGGCAGTGGGTGAAAGCCCTCTGTTGTTACTGCTGGCAAATGTGTCGCCGGCTCCCTGCGGGCTCAAAGTGGCTGGGAGCCTATCAGTCAGTCCCTGATAACTTTCCTGACTGTTTTGCCAGGGAGGTGCTGGAGGACTGGCCATGGAAATGGGGCACCTTGCTTGTGCCCGAGGATAGCTGGTGCAGCAGGAGCTGGTGCTGGCCCGGCCCCGCGCCGGCGGTTCTGTGGGGAAAGGCTATGCCGAGCTTCCCTGCTGCTGCAGGCCCCATGCAAGTTCCCGGCGTGGCTCGAGGGACTCGAGACAGGACCCACGAGCCCTCCCTATGGATCTGTGCTCTGAATCGGAGGACACGGCAGACAGGTCACGGCATCCCGTTTTGGGATCTCTGGACTAAGCGGGCTGCGAGCCAGTATGCGGTAGCGCAGAGGCAGCTACCCGTCCGCTACATCCCGAGCAGAGCCCGCCCACGTCGGGGACTCAGGGAACGCCGGCGGCCGGGAAGGGCCGGTGACCCTTTAAGCCGAGTCCCCGCCCCGATCCGCCCCGATCCGCCCCGTCCCGCCCCGTCGGGCCAATGTGCGCCGCGGCTGCCGCGCCGCTCGTTGCAAGTTTCCCGTGGCGGCGGTGCCGGGGGGTCCCCGCGGTGGCGGTGCCTCGTCGGAAGGGGCGGGCCGCCCTGCCGATGCCCGCCTGGGGCTGACCGGGCGGCAGCGCTGCCATGAGCGGAGCCCGGCGCCTCGCCCAGGGAGCTCTGCCGTCCCGCAGTGAGCGCTCTGCGCCGAGTGTCTCTTGTCCCCTGCAGCACGCTGCCAGCTGGTACCTCCCTCCTTTCTGAAGCCTAACTGGGGAGGGGGTGGAAGGCAGAGGAAGTTTGGTGCTCAGATTTTTTTTTCTGTAGGCTTTGGAGAGGGATTCCCTCTGGCTGCCGGCGCGGAGGGCTGTAGGACAGGGCGCGGTGGCGGAGGGAAAGGGGCACAGCTGGGAGCGGCTGTGCGGAGCCGTGCCCCGCCGCCGCGTACCTGGGGTGCTGCATGCGAGCTCCGCGCAGCTCCGCCGAGCGTAGCGGCAGCGGCGCCGCAGATGCAGATGCGAGCGTGTGTATATGCTTAACCCTTTCTTGGCTCCTCGGGTTTGTACCATGCTGAAGATCCTCACCAAAAAGCTCAGGAACCAGAGTTTGAACGAAATTCAACCTTTCCAGCTAAAGGTAAGAAAAGCCGGTTTTGTCTCCGTTGTTTTTTGTCCCCTGCAGGTAACTACTAAGAGGGCCTTGAGAAGCTGGAAACTTGCAGTGTTTATTATGCTGGGTCAGTTTCCTCTCAGCCAATGTGCTCAGGAGGAACTGGCCTGGGCTGTATTCCTGTTACCTAAAGTCCCGTTCCTTTGCACTGAGACTTACCCTGCACAATTCAGATAATACAGAAAGGTGTATAAAGACAGATGTATCTGCCTGTTCTTTAGAATGTTTTCCTTTTGATGGGATTCACGTAACTGTGTAGGCATTTGTCTAGTACGTGTGCAATCTGTAGCCCCCCAGCCCTTTGCAGGCTAGAACACCACTGTGCTAGGTGCTGTACAAACATGATTTACCTAAAATGCTTTTCAGCTCGTTATTTGCATTACTCTCTTTTGGTCCTGAAGGCCAGAATCTGAGCTGAAGTTTGCAGGCTGGGTCATTGCATTGACCCATGGCTTACAGATTCTTCTTACATCCGTTTTTAATGTTTAAAATAAAACTGAGGACCTCAGATTCAGGATGAGAACTGTCTAAGCCCTTCCTGCCAAATATAAAGAGGAATTTTTGAGCCATATACCACGGGATAAAAATGGAGCCATGACGAATGAGAAAAAAAATACCAGATCCTGATTTGGCAAAATTGTTGTGAACCAAGGGATACCCCCTGAAATCAGCAGAGTTAACTCTGGATTGGCACCAGTACTGCGGGAAGTGTAGCACCTGGCCCCAAATAAAAGAAGAGATCTGGGAAAAGTAGCAGCCCTCGTTGCCTGAGTTGGGGGCTGGGGATCCGTATACCAGACTCTAGTGGAGTCTTTTGTATGTGTTACACAGAGGCTCATTGCCGTGTGGCTGCACTTCTGCGCAGTCACTCTGGACAGGCTGATGGCAACTTTGATGAAACATCAGCACTGTTTCTAACAAAGTTTGTTGTACTTCTTCCTCCGGGGATTGCACTTTCTGTGGCTCTCAGGGGAGGCAGGGTTAGAGTTTATTTTTGGAAGTAAAATAAAGGCAGTGCTTTAGGTTGTAGTGGATTGATTCAGTGCAGAGTATCTGCAGAGGCAGTGAGGGCTTTTTTAACACTGTGTTTCTGGGCCTTATGGCTGCAATCTCCTCCTTTAGCTTTATTGTTTGTCTCCTGGAGCCTCAGGTTGTGAAACGGTGAGAATCTTTGGAAGGAACTCTCAGAGGTAGATACAGCCTTCAGGATGCTTGGAGGCATGCAGGAAAATGTGCATGAGTGGGCATCTGCAGCCATTTTGTTCATGTTAGTGCCAAGGTTTTGTGCTAACCTTTGTGCAGACAGGTGGTCTGCATTTTTGCAGGCTCAGTGGAGAAAGTTAAGCTTGCACTGTGCCTTGCTTGCAAGGCTAATAATGCATAGCCCATCAGAGCTATCTTTACAGCCTGCAGTGGGGAGTGCTACAATGACTGGTACACATGTGTATGGGCAGAAAGCCAGACTTGCAAACTCTGGGTTTAAATCTGTTTTGTAGGCCTTTGGGGACCATGTGCAGCTGCCTGGTCTTGGTTGAGCCTTGCAGCAGCATACTAATTGCTTAATGGAGTGTGCAGTGTTCTGTCTTAGGTGTTGGACTAGAGCTCCTTGCGGGTATGGACCCTGAGTGGGTGTCACAGAGGGTGAGCAGCGTGGAAGCTTCTGGTGGCTGTGCTGTGCATGGCCCTGCGTCAAGGCCAAGTGTCCTGTACCATTTTGCTCTAGTGCCCTCATGATGTGGGGCTGCCAGGCACTGACCAGACTTCGGCCTTCTTGGCCTTGGTCTGTGTCTATGCAGGTCTGTAAGTATTCTGGCTTGTATGGTATATGCATTATTTAAAATGGTCCAGTGTGCTGTCATTGAAACCTAGTGAAAAGTTAGGTGAGAGCACAGAATCAGGTCTGTAGCCCTGTAAGTGGAGAAGGAGCATCAAGTTTGGATAGAGTAAGAATTGGTCTACATTCACCACCCAAACCAAGTGCTCAGAAAGCTTTAATAACAGTGTGCTTAGGTGCTCTTCTCCTTCATTGTCCACTCGCTTTAGTACTTTATGACCTTTTTGGGAAGTTCCCAAATTCAGGGAAAAACAAGCTGCTGTTGTGCTTCTAGCTTACAACTATATTGAAATTAGCCAAAGTCCCAGGAGGCTGTCCTTGGGTAAACTGTCAACTCATTTTTACAAGTGTGGAAGATTTGACCAATCTTGGATTGGCCTCCAAGCCTTGGGAATCTTTTCAGGATGAAATTTCTGCCCACTGTAAAGGTTTTATTTTTGCATGATGTGTCCCAAATTGGTTTAGTGTGGCTGCAATAGGTCCTCCTAGTCTTTCCCCACTACGAGAAGCTGAGAGGATGCCGTGGCCTTCTGTAAGTGAAACCACAAAATATGCAAGCTTTGGGTGTTGATGTAATGGACATCTCTTTTTCCACTCTAAAGCTGGTCTTCAGGCAGTTGACAACTAGGGCCAGTCAGAGGACTTTGACTCAAGAGATGTGCTGGTGTCTCTCAAAAAAGTGTCCCTTTCACCAGAAGCCACCATGGTGGGAAGAGAGACTGACACTTCACCTGATGTTGGGTTAGCCTGCTCAGCCAGCAATTTCTGATAAAGGTGGCTGAGCTGTCAAGTGTGATAGTTAGGGTTCAAATCTGAGTGCCTCGCCTTGGAAGACAGCTGACCTTACTTCACAGAATCCCAAAATGGGTAAGGTTGGAAGGGATCACAGTGGATCATCTGTTCCAGGCTCCTTGCTCAAGCAGGGCCATGCTAGAGCACATGGCACAGGATTGTGTCCAGGCAGCTCTTGAATACCTCCAGTGAGGAACTCCACACCCTCTCTGGGCTTGGTCACCCACACAGTAAAGTTGTTCCTTGTGTTCAGGTGGAACTTCTGTGCATCTGTTCCTGCCTGTTGCCCCTCGTCCTATTGCTCGGCACTACTGAGAGGAGCCTGGCTCTGTCTTCTTGATACCTCCTCTTCAGGTGTTTATATACATTGATGAAATTCCCTCTCAGTTGCCTCTTTTTGAGGTTGACCAGGCCTAGCTCCCTCAGCCTTTCCTGGGAAGAGAGATGCTCCAGTCCCTTAATCATCCTTGTTACCCTTCACTGGACCCCACTCAGGAGCTCCACTTCTCTCTTGTCCTGAGAGCCCAGAACTGGACAGAGGACCCCAGACGTGGCCTCACCAGGGCTGAGTAGAGGGGCAGGATCACCTCCCTCGATCTGCTGGCAGTGCTCTTCTAATGCAGCCCAGGACAGCACTGGCCTCCTTGGCCACAGGACACACTGCTGGCTCATGAATGGCTTGTTGCCCACCAGGACCCCCAGGTCCTTCTCCACAGAGCTGCTTTCCAGCACCTGAGCCTGTGCTGGCCCATGGGGGTTATTCTTCCCCAGGTGCAGGACCCTGCACTTACTTTTGTTGAATTTCAGATGGTTCCTCTATGCCCATCTCTCCAACCTGTCTTTCTGAAGGGCTGCACAGCCCTCTGGAGTATCAGCCACTCCTCCCAGTGTCATCAGTGAACTTGTTGAGAAGGTATGTGCCCCTTCATCCAAGTCATCGACAAATGAGTTAATATTGGGCCCAGTATTGAACCTTGGGGGATACCCCTAATGACAGACCTTCAGCCAGACCATGTGCCACTGATTATGACCATCAGCCAGTTCTCAATCCACCTCACTGTCCACTCACACAGGCCACACTTCCTGAGTTCACCTGTGAGGATATTGTGAGAGACAGTGTTGAAAGTCTTGCTGAAGTCAGTGTAGACAACACCAGGTAGTTGTTTCATTGTAGAAGGCAATTGGGTGTGAGAAGCATGACATTGGTAAATTCATGCTCACTATTCCTTGTCATCCATGTGGATAGACATGGCCCCCAGAATGAGGCATTCCATCACATTTCTAGGGATTGAGGTGAGACAGACTGGCTGGTAGTTCCCTGACTCCTAATTCTTGCCCTTTTTTGAAGTCTGGGATAACGTTTCCTTTTTTCCAGTCTCAGACGCCTCTCCTGATTGCCACGACCTTTCAAAGATGATTGGGAATGGCCTAGCTATGGTATTTGCCAGCTTTCTCAACATTTGTGGAAGCATCTCATCAGAGCCTGTGGGCTGGTGGATGTCAAGTTTTCCTAGGTGTCTTTCCATTGGATACTTGTGCCCCTGTAGCAGGGGCAGCATGTCCACTCCTGAGCTCTTGCAGTTCATAGCACAGCCTGTTAGCTTAAGAGCTTCAACTCTTCGACCTTTGGCTTCTGTGGCTAAATCCAGGCAAGGAGAGGGCATTGCTTGGTGCCTCAGTCTTTGGTCTACCTCTTGCTTCAGTGGTCTGATGTTATTTACTAGAGGTTAGGCCAGATTCAAGAACCTTTTCGGCTGCTCTTGAGCCAGAAGTGGATCTGACTTTACAGGTTAGGGATCATCTGTGATAATGGCTGGCAACTGGGTCTGTTCCAGAGGAGTTGAGACAGGAGAAAAAAGTGAGATCAGGGGAGTGTCCCACATCGTAGTGAAATGCTTCAAACCAGTAAAATGAGAGGGGTCTGTAACTCAAGGCCTGATTTTTTATTTTGTTTTGGTGTTAGCTGTCCAGTATTACAGTCTAGTATAGTTTTTTATTATTTTCTTTTGTAGTTTTAGACTTATAGCCCTGAGAAGCACTTTCTGAACTATTAAGTCAGGCTGATCAAGGAGCTTTTAAAATGCATATCTTGGGCTTGCTTGTAGGTTTGTGATGGAGTACTGATATTGAGCCCTTAGAAGTGTTCTCTAACCAACTCTGAGCTTTCTGCAAATCAGGTGTCTTATTCATACCCACAGTTTGGGGTAGGGGTTTCATACACAAATGTTTCTTCCAAGTTTCTCCTTAACTCTTGGGGCCTTGCTATTTATGTAGTGGCTAAAGTGTGGGTGTCTATTTTCTGAGCTTTGCTTGCAAGCAAGCTCCTTCGGGCAGGGAGCATCTGGCTGGAACAAGTCTGTGCATTGCCAGTCAAACTAAGCCCTTAATGAGTGGCCCTAGGTGTTATCAGAATGAAACAGTTGGATTGTGGTGTGTTAAAAAATTAACTGGCTGGAACATGCAGCTTAAGAAAACTGAGAACTTTAAAGGTTGTGATTTCATTCCAACTTTGCTGTTGACACAAACAACTTTGGAGGTGATACAACTGATGTTCTAATTCACAAAAGTTGTTAAATTACCTATGTACTTGGCATATTCACTTTGGTCCTGGGCAGAGATAATACAGACATGTTTGTCGTTTCCTTAATGTTGATCAGTGCTACAAAGTCATGTGTGAGTGTTCTGGTGACAGAGAACTGCCTTTCTCTTCTACATACCTTTAGCCTTATAGCTTAAAGAGAATTGTGTGCTAGGCACTAACAAAGCCACTGTGCCAGTTCTCTTCATGCAACCCTTGCAGCTTATATGTGTGCATAACAGCACTGGGGGCCAGAAAGTCATCTCATTTATTTTCTACTTCCATCTGTATCTGGAATTAGCTATGAGACTCTGGTCTGGCTGGCCATGGCCAGCCCAGACAGGCAACTGGGAATCATCTTCATCCTCCCTCTATGAAGGGGATTCAGCTGGCTGTGCAAAGTGAACCTCAAGCTTGCAGGCAGTCACTCCTGCAGTCAGTGTCCCTGTAGGAGCTTGTTACTCCGTAGAGCCGGGAGCATTAGTTTCTTTTTTCTCCTTAGACCAAAAAAAAAAAAAGAGTGGAGTAGCATTGTTATTGATGCCCAATGGGTATGCTTTCAAAGATCTGCATAAGTGCTCAGTTTGACTATGAATGAGGACAGACTGACTTCTGCCTCTCTTTGGACTACTGCTTGTCATGTGTCACAGGTCTTCAGCTTGGCACAGGGGAAATTTAGCTTTGTCTGCTGTGGTGTATGCAGGTTTTCTCTCCTTTGTGGGTTTTTCAGCAGACGCCACCGAACAGGTTCATTCCTCTAGAAGCCGGTGGACTCTGTTTTACATTGAAACTTTGTTTTTCTTCTTGTTACATCAGCTGGTTATGTTAGATGCTTCTGGTTTGTCGTAATCGCAGGAAAGACAGAAACACGTAAATCTAAGTGCGTAAGTACAAATTTGACTTTTGGAGTATCTATGAATATGCCTGAAGTTAGACTTGTGATAATTTGGACTTGAAATATGTATGTTAGTGGGTTAGAAATGTTGCAATAGATACTTAGCTAAGGCAAAGAATAGAACAGGCAATCCCAGCCACTTTAAGCCTTAGGTTTTTGAGACTTCTGCCCGAGGCATTGTAAAATAATAGGTTTGTGATTCTCTCTACTTGGCTTCTAAGGTCTGAATCTTTAGGAGTTGTCTTCTTTTCTGTGCAGACATTCAGCACTGATAATCTCCTGTAATGACTTAATTCCAAAGAGTGGTGCTTCAGACAAATTGCAGATACTGCAAGTACAGCATCATGGGGCATTCATTGACATTAGGGCAGTTTGTTGAGACGTTTTCTCAGCTGGCCTTTATGACTGATTGGAAACTATGGACTAGCTTTAAAAGAAGTCCACCTCCCAAAGGCACAAAGAAATCTCATTACTATTTCCCAGTTCTTGGTTTTTATTCAAATGAGAAACTAAATTCTGAAAAGTCAGTGCTACGTATTTAACTTTGGAATTTCAGTGAAAACTGATTATTTTTCTATGCTGGATAGTGCAGTTCTTCATTTCCTGCTGTCATGCATTGTCCTACACGTTCCAAATTTGTTGCACTGTTTGGGATGCTAAACGTCTTCCTGAGCACGAAAAGAGCTCATATTTGAGGTGAAAATAGAAAGAACCAGGTCATTATTTATTTTAATTATATGGCTTTCACAAAAAAGTGGGTTCACTTTTTTTATAGTAAAAAGCAAGGCTTGCATCTGCTTAGAATTCTGCGTTGTGTGGAGTGGTGGGTGGGCAGGGTATCACTCTGCTGTAATGTGTCACCCTGGCCAGCTTCCCTGGCTGTTCCTGGGGCATGCCTGGGGTCACAGCAGTGTTGTTGGGATTCCTCAGAATTGGAACCAAGGGCTGGATTCCCTTTTCAGTGGGAGATAACGCTCCCACACGCATTGTAGGCAGCGCCAACCCCTCCCACCCCCGTGCCTTTATCCGTAGCCCCTGTTCTCCTGTTGAGTGGGATTCAGGTTGCCGGGTGATCCAGCGCTTCCTAGCAACCAGCATCCCAGGTATGTGTGTGCTGGGCCGTGTTCTGCCGCAGGAGCCGCTGTACGTGGCCGTGGGCAGCGCCTGTTTGTCCTCCCTCCGCCGGTGACCGGCAGCCAGCCGGCTGAGCTGTTTGTGAATAGGCACCAGCACCACCCACAAGTGCTCAGCGGGAACACCCAGGCAAGGATTTAGAGAAAAGCCAATTAGTTGTGACCTTTATCTGCACTGAAAGCATTCCCTGTGCAGCGAACTCTGCTGTGACCCAGGCCTGAGAGCTGGTGTAAAGGACATATGGCCCAGAGTGATGATCTATGCAGAGATATCTCCATGCCAGTCTGGGCACAGGGCTGCCCATGCTGTGCGGATGCAGTAAGCAGGTGAAGCACAGTGCAAAGAAGGCTTCTTCTGGATTGGCATGGTCACTCCTTGAAGGTGGTCATCTCAGGGTGTCTCTAGGCATTTCTTTCCTCTCTTGCTATGTTCTTGCTCTTTGTGCTCATTATAACCTCCTCTCTGCCATGGGCTGGTCTGTTTGGACACGACCTGGCATCCATATGTACCTCAGTCTATATGTCACACTGAATTGTTCAGTTCTTGTAGGACAGGCATTTTTAGGCTGGGGCATCTTGGAAGCTGGCTGAGGCAGAGGGAGCAAATCTTACATGGTGAGTAGGTGTTTTTGTTTTTTTTTTTTTTTTTTTTTTTTTTTTTCTTTGTTTTTTTTTTTTTTTTTTTTTTGTTTCTTTTTTTTTTGTTTTGTTTTGTTTTTAATCTCCTTTGTAATCACTGCAGCGCACCAAGTGCTCAGCCAGGTGAACTTTTGCTGCTGTCCCATCGAGAAGCTCTAGCAGAATGGGAATGTCACAACAGAGCACCCTTGTGAGGAGCTCACATGGTTAGTTAGTTCTCTGGTCCATCCTTGATGGCTCCATGGAGGGTGAAATACTATGGATGCTTATGGTAACTTCCTGTTAGACTTGTATACAAGAAGGTGTCTTGCTTGGTAGATTTGCACCAAAGCTGCCGCATGGCTGCATGTGCAGTAATCCAAATCCTGGTTCTTTCCAGTTATTCTGTGTTAGCACAGCAGAGTGTCATCTAAGGGAGGCAGGGGCCAAAAGTCCAAAGATGATTCTGTGAGTGCTTTACAAAGCAGCTGGTGTGGACCAGCCCCTTGTTTCTTTGTTTCCAGCCCTCTCCTAACCCAGTCACTTTTCTCCAGGCTGCTCATCATCCAGGCTAAGCCTGCTGCAGAGAACTTCAGGTTGCCAAGTTGTAGGGCTAGGAACAGACTGATGTCTGTGCTCCACTGGCATGCACCCTTCAGATGAGTGCTATGAGCAAGCAGATGAGGTGAAACCTGGGGAGGCTTTCCTGAGGCATGGCAGACTGGTAGGCTGTGGATTGTCTTCCTCAAACAGCAGGGCTGGGGATGGTTGGTCTTTGTACCCAGCAAACACACCTGAGAAAAGGTTTCTGTGGCTTTGCCTGGATTCCTGTCTCCATCTTAGTTCCAGCATCAGGCCATATGAGAAGAACTATGAGTTTAGGGCTTGAAATGCTTTCTGAGGAGGAAAAGAAAACCAATGCCTGAGTTTAGGTCTCCAGAGGAGGCTTTTATTAGTCATGTCTCCCATTTCATGGATAGGTTCACCTGAGGTTTGTTGCCTGACTTCAAGGTAGATAGATGGTCTTTATCTAAATTTAGATTTATGAAAGGATGGAAGATGCCTGGTATTTGTGAGATGTCCAAATACCTCAATATTCATAAATTTCCACAACAATAGGCGGGCCTTGGTTTCAGATACATCTAGGGATCAAACTATTGCTTGGTAGCTGATTAATTGATTTGTCTGGGCTACAAACCTGGTTTTGAGCCAGGAGATCGTACAATTTGAGTTGCTGATAGCACAAAGATCCTGTCCCTTCACGCCTATTTTATTCAGCAATCTGTCTCATCTTACCCCTTCCTAATGGGGTCACATTGTTTCCATGATGCATGCTGGTTTTTATTTAACTGATGTCCTTACTTCTTGGCATGACACAATCTGCCAAGCTCTATA
The DNA here is from genome assembly GCA_024734555.1 of Trochalopteron elliotii. Taxonomy (NCBI): domain Eukaryota; kingdom Metazoa; phylum Chordata; class Aves; order Passeriformes; family Leiothrichidae; genus Trochalopteron; species Trochalopteron elliotii. The sequence goes on from JANPWX010000045.1 coordinate 1,957,168, forward strand.
TGGGCATAAGATGAGAATAAAATTTCCTTTGGTTGAATGGGGAATTTCCCATCTTAAGGAAAGGTGCCAGACAGGCAGCTAGGTTCTGCAGTTTGCTCAGATTGTGTCTGGATGTAAGCTGGAAAAATATAAAATAATCCTTCCATATCCTATCACCTAGTTATTACACACAAAGCCAAGTGGTTGTTCCAGAGAGTTGTCTGCAGCAAGACTATTCTTGTGTGTGATTCTTTTTTTTTAATACAAGTTTTCTTTATTCCTATGAGTTGGTGATTCCAGGGGAATAAAGTTCTATGGCCAAAGGCTAATTAAGAGGGAAGAACAGAAGTATTTGGTGTGAAGCATATAAAGTGAAATAATTTAGAGACTTGAAAAATCAGCAGCTTCAGAACAAAAAGGGCTCTCTGAGCACAGTTAATCAGCACAGGAAAGAGTGAATATTCTGGAAACTGAGGATGGTAGACACAAAGACCTTCAAGTGTCAGTCTTTGTCTCAAATCCATCTCCTATCTTAAGCATCTCAAGCCAGTGACATTGTATAGCTTGTTATTCTCAGAGAACCCTTTTTGTTCAGGCTTGGACAGAACCAATCACTTTTGGGAAACCCCTCAATGGTATTTTGCAGAGGGCTGCAGTTGCCCCTGAACTGATATGTGGGGATGCTAGTTTAGTATTTGGTGCTTGGACACTGTCTCAGTAGCAGTCTGTGGTGGGATGAGTCAGACCTGAAGGAACACCGTCACGCTTTGCTCTATGCATCTCCCTTATGTTGTGACATTGCAAGTAAATGCATGGTGCTCTGTGTCCTGCTTCCATGAGCGGGATTTAGGAGCATCCATCCCATGTTAGACCGACAGTTTCCCCCACTATCCTATCCTCCTCCATTAGTAACCCTGAAAGTTTGTTTCACCTAAACCTGTTCATTTTACATCACCAAATCTGTGTAGGGTATTTGCATCCAGAACATCCTGTGGCAAAGTATTTCACACCTTAACTACACGCTGCCAAATGGTCACCTGTTATTTGTTTAGGACCTACCTCATACTAATTTAATTTTGTGCCTTCTGTGTCGTATATTGAAGAAGGGAGTGAATATTCAAATTCTGTCTTTGTGCACTCATTTCTAGGCCATCCCTCCATGTGTGGGATGATCTGACAACCCATTTGTCAGATTTCCCACCTAGGAACCACTTGGAATCACAAAATATTTACCAAGAAAGGATCTGGTGCAATGAGAGACATTGCAAGTTATGACATGCTCCTAACTCTTACTTTGAAGGTGCCTGACCAGATGGATCAAAGACCTGGTCTGAAAGGATTATCCTACTGGTTTGCTCTCTGATAAAACATGAGAAGTTTGGTGTAAATCCATAGAGATGAAAGAGCTCTCATCTGCTTGCACTCAGAAGGGTTAATGTGAGATTTTGAGGGGAGGAGAAGCTTGAAATGTCTCGTGTGCTCCAAATGCATTTTCCAGCCTGACTGTAAGGCATTGTTCCTTGTGTTTGCAAATGTGGCTAATGTAGTTCTTTATGGCTGAGCAGAGGTGAGTGTCGAGTGAGGTCTCCCAACACAAGCAGCTTCTCCTCAGCTAAGGAAGTGTCTCAGGGCAAAGGCAGTTGCCCTCTGAGTCTTTTGAGTAGGGAATGGAAAAAGTGTTACCAGATGTGTTGTTTATGCCAGCTGCTGTCAGCCGTGCTTCCCTGGTTGAGGAGACTCATGGAATGCTGAGGAGTTGCTGTAAACTGCCTGAAAAGCTGGCCTGTGCAAAGAAACCTTTTCCCATCGAAGCAATGTAGTAACTGAGCTAGGCCGGTGGGGGTGGGGTATGAGTCGGGAGGGGTATATTTAAATCCCCATGGCCAAGGCAGGAATGGTTAGTACTGGTGTGAGCAGCCAGCTCCCATCCTCCCTCCCTGAGTAAATGCATTACAGACAAGATCAGCTATTATAGGTGCCTCCCAGTTCTGGGTATCCCTTGTACTGTCTTCCTCTTATGTCTGAGAGGGTTTTCAGCCTCTGATAAATAGTGTTGCTTTTAATCTGACTATTTGGAGCTGAGCTTTAGCAGCAAATGGGCTGTAAATTACACATGGAGCTAAGTCACTCTATCTTAGTGCAGCGTGGATGGGGCCCTGTAAAGAGGGTCTTTAATCCTTTGGGGTCCTTTTTGTCTTTCTGGATTGCTCTGCTTTGTGCTGTCAACACTGCTGAATAACACTGCTCCTGCCGGGTGGGAGCCAGGCATGTGCCAGGGCTCCAAGCTGAGAGCTGTCAGGGGAGTTGACCTCCTTTGCAAAGGGATCTCTTTGCATCACAACTGTGTTGCTGCTTCTTTCTGATAAGTGCTTTCCAACACTTCGCCACCTTTTTCTTTGTTAGTTCTCATCTGAGCTATGTTTCCCCTCATGGGATGAGAAAGTTAACAGGTGAACACCAGCCTCCATGAGAATCCTTGAAACTTGGGTAGGAATTAGCCATAGATCTCTTTATTGTAGCAGCAAACTATGAGTAGAGTAACAGAGCTGTTGAGAAACTCAGTGTGGTTCCATCACATGCAGGTGACTGTCACCTGAGGCCAGGCTGTGCTGGGTATCTGTAGGGAGCAGGAGATGAGTGTGGGAGGAGTGTAGGAGATTTGTGGGGCAGTTACTGGAAGTGGCAGACCTGTGAGCTTTACATGCAGATAGAAGTGGAGTTGGAGAGGTGGATGGTTTCTGTCACTTGTAGTAAGAGCTATAAACCTTAACTAGCCTTTTAAGCTAACAACATAAGGATCGTTTGAGAATTTTCTTTGAGTAAAAATTCTTGCTACCAGAAAGAGTGATACATATCACAGCATAGAGCTGCACCATTGCCTTGGTTCCCATGCTGCAGAAGCAGTCTTGCTCTGGAACTGTGGCCTTGGAAGTCAAGAAGGAAATGGAAGGGTTAAAGACTATTTCCATGGTAACACCTTTGTTACCAGACCCCATCACCTGCTGAGTGAGGGCTGTAGTGACTTTGTTTTATCTGTATTTTTAGCAAGTGAAATTTATAATATTGAAACCATGGCTCCAAACATGACTGCAGCTATGTTAATCAGAGAGATTCTTGCTATCATATCTTGTTATCTGGTATATCTTGTTGGTTTTGAGAATAAATAAACTTCATAAGGTTCTCTCAGATTTGGAGTATTTTGGGTGGTAAGGAACAGAGTCTGGGTGTTTTTTGCCTAGGAGAGCTTGCAAAGACTAATTTTTTAATTTATACCATTCCTTTAATGTCTTTTGTTGTCACAGAAGTGCGATGCCTGATGGAAGTGCATGCCTCTATATGGATGCCTATACCATTGATAGAACTGAGTCTGTTCTAGTCTGTTTGCAAGTACTTATTTCTGTTTTGGGTGGAATTTAAAAGCACGATCTTGGTTTTACTCTTGTACCAATATTTGCCCAGAGTTTCTGAGAACAGACCCAGGGTGGATAGGAGTCTCAATTGTAGGCATCAGCTGTATTCACTTCCCTGGGACTGGGGGACATGGGGTATCTAGTTTCTGATGCCTGTGGACTCCAAGTGTTCAAGCACCATAGGCTCACTGGTGGTGTATACATACTTTTCTGGATTAATGGTGAAGCATTGGAACTTACTGGGTTTCTTAGGGTTTTTTGTTTGGTTGGTTTTTATTTGGTAACCCCCCTTTTTTTTTAATCTTTAGTCTCCTTTTGCAAAAACATCTCAGCTTAGCCCTGGACAGGGCAGGGGAAGATTTTGAAAAAGAGGTTTGCACACTCCGACTGCTGCAAAGAGAATTGATGTGGGGCAGATGAGAGAGTGCAGAGAGCCAGCTGTGTTGGCCTGAACCATGTTTTGACCAGTCAAAACAACAACCCTTCTCCAGGGCTGAAGCCAGCCCCACTGCACTTGTCTGCATAGAGTGCTCTGGTTTACTCCACTTGCAGATGAGGATCCCCAAGACTAGGATAGTGCATCTCTGCTTTAGTTTTAGTCAGACTTGTCCACAGGTGTAAATTCTTTCCAGAAGCTGTGGACAATATGGTCAAAACACACATCTGTATTTGTAAAAGTGCAGGTGGATGAGTGAGAGGATTTAAAATGGTAAGAGAGGACCAAGCATGTGCCTCCTCATGCCCACACACCACTCATATCCTCACTGTTCTGTGGAAGCCTCATGCCTTCCTTTCAAGATCTAGGTAACCCAGTTTAAGCCCATGCTTCTGGAAATGCAGCTCAGTCATTGCTCCTCAGAATAGAAGCTTGGTTTCCATGTTCTTTGTTTAATGACTGCCACCACTTGCATCCTGAGAGTTGCCAGTCACCGTGTTTGGCAGTGTATGAGAATGGTAAGCACTGAACAGAAATAATAACTGTACTGTTAAAACATTGCAGATTTGGCTACAAGGAGTGACTCTCTGCTTCCCTCACATCTGTGAAACTACTGACAATTACATGTCTACATGGGCTCTAGGCCCATGTAGAAGATGGCATTCCTGCAACAGGAATTTTGCTGTCCTTGGCATGGGTAGGGCTTAGAAAACAAGGGCCTCAGACAGTGCTGTGTCCCACTGGCCCATCCCTGCTTTCATTTACCCAGACAGCTGCTCTGTCAAGCAGGACCATGTTTAAGGGATATGAGCCCTGGGTTTGAACTGTAGCCATTTGCGAGGAAATGGGGAATAGAGTTTGAAGGCAGACCTACTGTGAAAATTAAAATGGAACATAGTAACATGGAAAAAATACTCTAGAAAAGCTTTTCCAAACCAGGATGGTTCTTGCTTACAGTTTAGCTTTTGAAGGACCCCAACTGTAAACCCCAGATCTAGCCTGGTCAGTCACATTTCACATGTGGATGTCTGAAGATTGAACTGAACTTTAACTTTGCAACTTTTCTTGAGGAAGAGAACCAGCCTGCTGTACTAGCATAAATTCTCCCTGTAATACTGAATATCTCTCAAAATTAAAGAAGATCTTGAGAAAGGAGTTACTTGTTAATTTGATGGCCTGTTTGACTCATTCCTTCCTTCTTCCTAATGTTCCATGGCTCAAAACTTCCTTTCAGTGTCTCATCATCTACCTTGTTTTCCAACTCCCTCTAATTCAGAGTTTCTTATAATTGGCAGAATGGCACCTCCCTCATTCAAGATCAGGCAATGTCCCATGGCAACTGCACCAGTTGTTGACCTGGAAAAATAACACTAGGGAAATTTATTGAAATGTTTGTGCTAAAGCCAAGCAATGGAAATGGAGAAGAGCCAGCAGCAGAGCCCTGTGCTGTAGGTTGCCCATGTCTGTAGCAGCTGCTCTGTAGGCAGTGTGGCAGGGGGGAGGTGAGTACTGGTTTCATTTCTCCAGTCTGAAGTCTGAAGAAATGGAAATCAGTTCCCCATCACAGAGATACCAGTTGTCATTGTTGAGCTCATCCATTGCTTTCTGGTTTTGTGCCAGGAACCAGGGTGTGAGACCAACTCAGCAAAGTCTTTTTCCAAGGCTATTGGAAGGGACTTCACTTAGTTGCAGAGATTCCCTGGAGTGGTCAGCCTGAAGTGAACAAGCCTGTGTCACAAACAGCCTTATATGTGCAGCACAGGCAGTATTGGCCTCTGCCAGGGAAACCACCTCCCTGGAGGTAAAATCCCTCCCTCCCTGGCTCCCAGAGGGAGATTGGGAACGATGCCCTCCAGCCTGTGTGCATTCTTCATTCAAGCTGGGAACAAGGGGTTGCCTGTGGTCAGTTGTATCTTTGTATTATCTCTTCCTCATGAATGTACCTCTACGCACCAAACCATGCTGTCGGTGTTTTGGGGTTTTAGGACAATGCAGCCTTTAAGTGAAGCCTGTTGGGACAGTTTTGTTCTGCCTTAGAAGTGAGATTTCTTATCCTTTGTAAACTCCCAGATGGATTCTTAATGTCATTGTTTTTGATTGTATGGTAGCAGGATAATTTCTCTTCTGGAAGCCAAACCAAGAGAAGCTGCACTTTAACATAGTGGGAATTTTTTATTGTCTGATGTATTTCAGAGCTTTAGACTTTGAGGGTGATGTGACCCTTTAGGACCTGGGCAATATCAGCTGCAGTTTATTACTGAATTAGCAAGCAGCAGTGTGATGAGAGACACATTTTTCTGTCTCCTAGTGTCTTTCGTGTTAAAACTCCCTCAAAAGTGTAAGCTTTACTCTTAAATTTTCCTTAAATACCACTGGTCATTTTACACCAATCCATATTTCCTTACTAGAGATGGATGAAAAATGAAATGCATGGGGAAGTTAGTTTGTATTTCTGTCTGGCACAGAAGGATTCCTTGTCCTGACCAAAGGCATGTCAGGTGCCAGAGCTGAAGGACCCATGTGTAACGCTGAGATCCTCATCAACAGGAGGCTACTTTCTGATGCATTTACTGAAGAAAGACTGAAGGGTGGATGGCCATCTGTCCTTTGGTTTTTGGCTTCTTTTGTGCCATAGCTCATAAACATTCACACATCTATGTGAATTGAAGGTTTTATTCTAATCTCTTCAATTTTGCATGTTAAGGCACAGAGTGTGTTGGGCACAGTCCTGGCAACTTTTCTAGCTCTTCCATCTTGAGCAAAAGCTTGGACTATTGTGATACCAAGAGGTGTCTTTCTGTCTTTAAACAGTTCTGCAATTGATGTGCCATGAATGAAGCCATGATCTGGTGGGACTTTTGACATACAGTTTTCAAATTTTCTGCTACAGCAGTGCCACAGTTCTGAATTTCTGAGGAAAATGGGGCTGTACTGCCTTGGACAAAAGTAAATCTGTAGCTAATATATGACAGGGACTGTAAAAGGGAGGTTGGAGGCCTGAAGACAGTACTGCTGTGTTTAGTGAAATGTTTTTGAATATTTAGGAAAAGGTTACTGTTAAAGCATGGGAAGGGTCAAGGGAGAAAATATTTATCTCCAGCTAGTCAGAGCATTAGTCTTTGATTCCATAGATCTTTAGTTTTTGCAAAGTCTTGTTATCCAGACAGACAGAGAATACTTTTTTGGTCTTCCATTAATCTTTGCCTGTGTGGGGTATTGTGGCAAGGAGTTTCAGGTAAAAGAATTCCAGCTCTGCAATATTAATGGTTAGCCTACTATGAATGATGGTTCTCTGTTGGGGGACATGAAAGCTAGTGTCTCTTGTTGGAAAGATTTTTCTTTTAGGTGCTATGAAGAAAGCCTCTAGCAAAGTGTTTAACACAACTCACAAGTGAATTGGTCTTTGGTTGCTTGAGGGACTGGGGAAGGCTCAGTAGAGGAGAGTTATCCATCTGAGGCCAAGGGCTGGCAAAATTGCACTTGCACGGGGAAGAGTGAATATTTTGGAAACTGAGGATCTGTAGACACAAAGACCTTCAAATGTCAGTTATTGACTCAAATCCATCTCCTATCTTGAGCATCTCAAGACAGTGACATTGTGCAGTAGCTATTTGACCTGCATGTGCTGGATGTCATTGGCTTTTTTGTGGAAGCAGTGCCATGCCATGTACTGACATTCACATTGTACAGAAACTGAAGCTGCTGGGTTTCCCAGGCAGAGCTGCTCAACCTCACTGAAAACCCTGCCGTGTCCAAAATAAAGGTTTTTATGTGGGAATGAGCCACAGACTGAGGTCAGTACCTCTAGAGTTAGAATGGGAGCCTTAGCTTTTGTAATGGAGACAGGACCTCTGTCTGTCTGTACAGCAGCTACACAATGGCACCTCAGTGTCAGCTGTCCCCTCTGTGAACTACCATGGTACAAACAAGGTATTATACCTGCTCTGGGGACAACTGGAAGTCTCTGTGTTTGGCAGTGTTCCTCAGTGCCAGCTGCCTTTATTAAATGATGCATGTGTGTGAACACATACAAGAAAATTGTAGTTGTAGAAGGAAAAACAAAGTCCTGCGTTTACTTCAGGAATATCTGCAGTGGGGATAAATCTGAAATTGGACTTGCCCAATTAATCTTTTGACAGTTTAGAATGTAGTTTAAAGACTAGCAAAGAAAGAATATATATTTTGATTTCTCAAAGGGCAGAGTAAATATAGAAGGGCAAAAGGTAGCTTTAAAGAAGGAGGGGGAAAAAAGGTGTCAACATGCTTTTGCGGGGAACAAAAAGCCCCAAACACAATCCTGGAGGATGGTCACAAAATAGGTGTGTTGATTTAATAGCTATCAAATTTGGTATCAATCAGAATTTCTCAACTATTATTGTTTCTCTGCATCAGCAGTGTATCTTTCATAGACACCCAGTTCAGTGTAGCTGCTCTTTTGTGTCTCTGGGTGGCTGAAACACTACAAAGACCTCTCCCCAGGGTGGTGGAGGTAAAATGGGTCCAAATCAGTGTAAAGGCTGCATGCTTGCTTCCTCTTCCAATAAAGTCAAGCACAGCATGACAAACGTGTAAAATGGAAACACAGCACGTAACTTTTTCAAACATGTTGCCACTGAATTCTGTTGTGAGCAAGTATTTTGAGGCAGCTAAGAATGATGGCCATGTTTGTTACTCTGAATAAAAAGGTGTAAGGAATAATGAAGTTCATCTTGCCATGATCATGTTATTCCAGAACTGTTTCTCATAAAGGTTTCTTTTTAAGTATTGCATTTTCCTTTGACTCGTTTGGTTTTGGCTGCTGCCAGAGACACGTACTAAGCTGTGTAGCTCAGAGGTTTGATCTAATAATTTCCAGGTAGGCTCTATGCAGATGAACAAAAGTCACTTTAGTAACAATTTAGGTAGGATTTCCTCTGTGTAGGAAACTCAGAAGCACTGTGATCTGTCTGAACTATAAAAGCTTGGTTTCAGATCTCTCAGTCCTCTCAAGAGACAGCTACCAAGTTTGTTCAGTGTTAGACGTGTTTTGAGTGAGTAAATGGCTTGAAGTCCATTGGCTGACACAGAGCAAATGTTCCTGAAAAGTCATGATATTGATAAAATATGTGAATTGTTTTTACTCTTGGAGCATTCAAAGGTGTTCAGTGGTACTGTAAATTATCTCCTGGAGGGGACAGCATAACAGTATTGTTTGTGTTTCTGTGAAATCACGTTTCTTTTATTTCTGTTAAATGCTTCAGGGTTGTCCTGTAGGAAGGCAAGGTGAGTCTGTTCTGTGGTGGATTGTGTGTGAACTTCAAAGGGGAAGTGTGGGTACATACACAGGATGGGTAAAGCTAACGTGCCACTTCCATTTGTGGGTGCCTTGCAAGAGGAGAGTGCTGCTGACAGGATGTGTCTTTATCTCGACAGTGGAGATTTTGGAGATTCAGTTGTCCACGTGATGTGGATGTGGTAGGCCATGATGGTTGTAAGCTACATGTCTGGGAAGTGAAAGGCAGGATATGTTCACTGTATTTGGGGAAGAGTTGGCAGTGCAGTGTGGTGGAAACAGCAATAGGCTGTGTGTTCTGTGTTGCTGAAAGTAAGAGGATACACTGGGAGATTGGGGTTGGGAGATGAGGATGTGTATACAGGAAGGTGCTATGGCTGGGTGTGTGTGGTTAGGTGGGGTGGATGCCTGCAGGATATGAGAGGGGGAGGGTGAGGGAAGTGGCTTGGGCAGCAGTAGGGCAATGTTCAGTGCTCACAATGAAGCCTTTTCTTTCTCCTTGTCCCCTAGATCTCCTATCCCCCAAGTGATGAGGACAGCGATGACTCTGAGGGAGAGAATCAGGAACTTGCTCAGATCGACAGAGGTAAAGGGATGGAGATAGAAGGATCCCGGGACACTACGGCTGAAGTCAGTTTTTCTTTTCACTTGTGCTCTTGCAAGTGCCTCCTTCTCAGTCCCCAATGTACCACAATCAGATGCATTAAATCAGTCCCCTTTGAAGCATTTGGGACCTCTCAGGGAGAGGCTGGTGTTACCAGATGCTGCAGTTGCATTTTTACCACCAGAAATAGATATTCTTAACCACGTGTTAAAGTCCCAGTGCTGCAGACATGGGGCAGAGATGGTCCACAATTATGCCAGCAGCAGAGCTGGGACTAAAAATTTGTCTTCTATTCCATGCTTTTGCTCTTGTGTCATCTTTGTTCTGGGTTTCCTCATCCTTGCTGTTTTGAGTTTTAACCTTCAGTTTCTTCATTCCCCTGGGCTCATTACTTGCTTCTCTCTCTCCCTTCCTCCTAGACTGGTATTGTGCAGCCCTATTCTTGCATCTAGTGAGAGTCTTTGATAGAGAAGATACAGGTGCTCTGCTGTTGTTTTTGGACTTGATATGAAGTAGCTTAGAGCTGCAGGTGGAATCTGTAGTAAATGCATCTCTTAAGTTGTGCTAAGTTTGCCATTAGTGCCGTGTGCCCAAGTTCAAGTGGATTCTTATGCAGAGGCAGCAGAAGTTCAATTCCTGACCCACAGGACATGTCCTGTTAGAATTCAAATCCCTGCTCCATATGCTTAGCATAGAAAGTGCTCAGCAGAAGAGATAAAGCATGCCTAGCTGGTGGCTGAAGACAGGCTCTCTTGTGTGACAAGTCTTGTGATAGAGGACTTTTATTTTCAGAAACCAGATCTCATTTATTTGAGCCATAAAGGTGACGCTTAGAATAGTGTAACTTACTTGGCTCTTCTGCCCTGAGAACTGGTCACTAGAAGTTAATTTTTTGGCCAGAGGCAAGTGCCTAGCCCATTTGTAGAAGACATTTGTAAGCCCATGTCTTCTTCACCTTGAGGAGGTGAGGTAGGTGACAGATCTGTGTTCTTTCTCTGGAAACAGACTTCCAGGTGATGGTTTGAAAGGGGACAACGTCTAGCCGTCTAGTCTGAACAAAGGTCTGGAAACTTTCAAAGGGAAGCATTCAGGTGGGGGAAGAAAAGGTGGGGAAACAGCTCCAGAGTTTGCTCAGGAGGAGATGAAAACACCAGGTCAGGAGAAAACAGGCCCATTTTATTAAGCTGTGGGACACAGATCTGCTCTGCCACTTCTCAATCTCCTCCTCCCACTAGAGAGAAGACGGAATTGTACCCTGACTCCTCTGGCCACCAACCAGCTCCAGAACCAGGAGAACCAATGCTGCAAGGTTCGGGCCCTCTTCCACGCTGGCCTTGACCGCCACAGCTCGGAAGAGGAGCTGGAGCGCATCAACCGGGAGTTTGCGGCGGAGAAGCGGAAGTGGTCGCAGGTCAGCCGGCTCACCTGCCGCAGCGACGGCAGCAACGCGTCCTCCAGCGACGAGGAGGTGAAGAACCTGTGCGCCATGTCCTTCCCTGTGGCAGAGCAGGGCGATGGCCTCCACGCCAGCCCGAGCCCCGTGCTGTTCAGTGCCTCCCCTCCCAAGAGACTCCAGCCCCTGGTGCGCAGCCCGGCCTCCGGACCTTTAATCTTCACGAGCGTGGGGGCGGGCCTTGAGCAAGTCATGCCTTGTAAGAGACATCGACAAGGATATGGGGATAAGGTCAGCAGGCCCAGCCTTGACCTGGAAAAAATGCAGCAGGTAAGGCAGAACTTCACGTGAGGAAAGCAGCATTGCTTGGAAAAAAGGAGTGGTAAGCAAAGATGGAAGAGTGTTATTGAGGCAAGGATCAGTGAATTCATAGGGTTGCTTCTTGTGGTCATGTCTTCAGGGGCATACCTTCAGAGTACTTCTGCTGTCTGTCGAGGATAAATTGGGGTAAGTGTAGATATCCCTCCTGAGAGGTAAAGGCACTGCTGCTTGGCTCCTGCTACAGTTGGGCTCTTCTCTTGCTACCCCATGAGGAAGGCAGCACTTGTACTGTCCAGTTCATTGCATGGCTCAGGAACAAAATCACTGGCATTTGCTTTCATCAAGTTACATGTTCCATGATCTGACCTACATCACTTACTCCAAAAAAAAAAAAATTGCTTAGGATGTTTAAAAAGAGCCTTTGGTGAAAGTGGTTGTCGACTTGATGATGATAGGAATTTCCACACTTGTTGACCTCCTTGGGCCTAGATCTCTTTGTCTCCTAGGAGTTTTATAGTGATGTAAAACAGTGCTTTTTACCTTCTTAACACTTTACAAACTGCTTACAGTTTGCTCTAGATGCAGTTACTCTTGATTTTGCAGGACTTCAGTTTGGTCTGGGACTGAGGTGTGGAAATGCTAGAAGTTTGCCTTGTTTCTGCAGAGCCTGGGAAATGGGGCAGGCTGCCCTGTGCAGTTCCCATCTGGCGCCTCTCTTTCAAAAGGCCTTGCTGTAGAGTTAGTTTTTCACATCTCTTCATTATTTGTTTTTCTATTTGCACTGGTGTAGTGTCAGTTTAAAAGGATATCTGCAGACATCTGCTGGCCCTGGTACATTGCTGTAAGTTAAAAACAATTATTTTCAGTTCTGAATTTCCTCTCATTAGAAAAGAATTTCGCTGCCTCTGGTTGGTTGCATGTACTAGTTTTAACCTTGCTTGCAACATTTCCTTTAAGCCTACAAGATGGACCCACTAAAAGAAAGGACTATGTATTTATTTTCTAAGATCTCTAAAAGTGAGATTTCTATTTCCCTATTACATTGTTGGTTTTTCTCAGTCCTGCTGGCAGCATACATCCCATGAATACATAATGCAGAGACTTGTGTTTTCAGTACAGTTTCCCTCACCCCCTTTTCAACCTTCTAGCCAAGTTTCTGCTCACAGAACATTCAAAAGGCCCAGTCTTGCATTTCACATCACCCAAATCTACTGATACTGACAGACTTTAATTAGTCTCACATCCTTATGAGACAAGAAGAAAGCTGCTAAGCCTGTGCCCAGCCTTCTATTTTTTTCAGACTGCACATGAGTAAATGGGAAAATGTTTCTTTTGGCCCAGGTGATTTCTCTGATTTGGATCCCAAGCATAGCATCTGCCTGCTCTCCCTTCAGCTCCTTTCAGCAGTATGTTTAGGAGTGTATTGATGAAGGTTAGGGGCTAATTTAAACAAGCATTCCAAACTGTTGGTTTTTTCTGGGGAAACGTTGTGAGAATAATTGGCTTTCCTTGTCCGTTTGCTCTCTATACTTCTGGATTAATTGTGGCAAAGGTTTTTGCAAAAGAAGTTGAAATCTGGAGTGGAGGTGGTGTTTCTTAAATGACGTTTTTACTGTGGATGTCATTAACATTCCATGGTTGTGGAATCCGTGTTATAAAGAAAGGATAGTCAGCTGGTGGATTTAATTTGAAAGAAAGTGAACTGAGGGCACAACATGACATGACACACACGTGCAAAGTGCGATGCAGCCTGAATATTGTATTTGGTCATTTGTACTATTTTTATAATTTTAGTTGGTTAACTTTCAGCCAGCAACATCTTGAAGCTTTATGATGAGTCTTTGCTTGCTACCTGTACTTCTTTCTCCTATGAAAATAATTCAGGACCTCCATTCCCCACTTACAAAATGGGACCAGGGTGTTTGTTTTTTTTTAATCTGTTTCCATTTCTAACAAAAATAGCTCTTATTAACTGCCTGGATAGTGTGTGGCATCGTGTGTTTCTTAGGCAGATAAACAATGTGTATGAGGAATGTTAATATTAAACAGGCTACTCTAAGACTTCATCTGGGCTCTGAACTTCAAGTTGTTCTTGCTTTGTGATTCTTACCCTTGCTATCATGTGCTTGCCTATGAGAGCACAGCTGAAAAGTTTATCAGCTAGACATGTTTTTTGAGCAGCAGATGTGGCTTTCACTCTTATCCCTGAGCCTTACTTCCCATTCCTGCAGCTCTGTGCAGCTGACAGATGACAAAGAGTATCAGGAAAGATGAATTTGGGCCTGAAGCAAATGTGTTATGAGATAAGAAGACGCTTTGGGGGTGTGATGTGGTATGAGTAACTCAAGGGTGGATGAAGAGATGGCAAGTGCTTTGCATCAAGTTCTGTTTATGTTTGATGGTGATAGAATATTGGTCCAGAGAGTTGTAGTGTAGAGTGGCACTGTGTTGGGATGTTTAAGAAGATTTTGCTTCCTGTCATGGGTCAGTGGCAGGTGCTGTCCAAATGTCTCCCTGTATTCCAGTGATTTGGTGCCCTTAGGTAAAAAAGAGGTGCAAATTTGGCAGGCAAGTGGGTTGGGGGCAATCAGAGGGCTTTTAAGAAATTGGGGAATAGCTGTCCTTTCTTAGCCTGTGAATAAATGGAAATCTCCATCATCCATGCCTTTCAGTTCATCCTCCTGCAGCAGGGAAGGCTGTACCAGGAGCCAGTTTAAAAAGTCCTGTTTTGGTTAGATGCCAGGCTATGCCCTTCCAGCCTCACAGCCTACAGAAATTCAGCCTTTTTGCGTTCCAGACATGAGTTTGGACTGTTGGCAGATGTATTTCCCACCTTGGCTGCTCAGCTGGCCACCCAGTGTCTCCCTGTTGAGGCTGAGTGAGGATATTTCAATGCAGGCTTTTCTTCACTTCTCCAAAGGACTAGAAAATGAGCTCAGAAGGCTTCTATTCTTTCCCTTAATTGGGCAGAAATGCCCTGGCCTGTGCAGACACTCTCATTGCTGCAGTGAGTGCCCTCTCCCAGCACCCCTTGATCATGGTCCCTGCAGAGACACATCGTTGCCTGCAGGCCCTGCTGCCAACCAGTTGGTGTTTAATGAAGCCAGCTGCCACTTTAGCATGTCTGGATTTTTTGGCAATGCTGAGAGCACAAGGTCAAAGAGAGCAGGGACATCCTTTGGTTCAAGGTGAAGGCACCAGGTTCACCTGAGGCATAAGGAGGTCTCACAAAGACTTCTTGGAGCTGCTGAGCTCATTCCCAGGGGGCTAATTGGTCTTGGCATGTTGTGTAAACAGAGAGGAAATAAAGGCTCCTCCTGTTCTATTCAGTGGGACTGCCAGGAGCACCTTTGAAATTTACTTACAAAAGCTTGTGAAGTCAGAGTGTAGCATTTGCCAGGAGAGAGATCTCTTGGAGGGAGAGCAGCTTTGGGGTGGTACAACAAGCAGTCCAAATTCTTTGTGTGGGTAGGTGGCTGATATGGAAAGCATAATTCTGAAGTATGAGGCAGAGAGTTTGGGTACATGGGTTTTCCAGGTATGCTGCAAAATGATTGGGTAGGTTTCATGACTTGCTCAGAGCTTTCTGCCATGGTTTGCCTGCTTGTATGAATAGACAGAATCAGAAACTCATAGAATACCTTGAATTGGAAAGGACCACAAGTCCAGCTCCTGGCCCTGCACAGGATTCCTCCAGGAATCACACCATGTGCCTGAGAGCATTGTCCAAATGCTTTTTGAACTTTGGCAGGTTGCTGCCATGACCACTAACCTGGGGAGCCTCTTACAGTGCCCAGCTATGCTCTGGGTGAAGAACCTTTTCTTATATCCAACCCAAACCTCCCCTGACACAGCTGCAGGCAATTTCCTTGGGTCCTGTCACTGGTCACCACAGAGAAGAGAGCAGTGCCTGCCCCTCTGCTTCCCTTCCTCAAACTAGAAGAAAGTTCTAGACTGCAGAGAGATCTCCTTGCAGTCTCCTCTTCTTCAGGCTGAACAAGCCAAGTGATCTCAGCTGCTCTTTATTTGGCTTCCTCTACAGATTGTCAATACCATTTTCTTTTGGAGGCTTAGTGCATTCTTTGAAATGCACTGAGATGCTAGGATGAAAAAGGCTATCAGAGAAGAGAAAAATGCATCCTGTGCTAACATTTGGATTGCTCATTGGAGGCTCTGCACCCCCTTTGGTGGGTGTCTAATTTCAGTGCAAGACAGTTGAGTGGATCTTCATCTTGACACTGGAATGGCCTGGTTATAGTGCCTGATGAGAGTCCCGATTTGGCCTTAGCTGTGTAATGTCAAGACCATCTTCCTTCTGCTGTATGTTTCAATACTGGCATTTTGGTTGGACTGAGCACTGGTGGGGTGATCAGCACTGAAAACTTCCTTTGAGTCAATACTGGTTGCACAGAGGCTGCAGAACAGCACTCAGCACACGTGACCAAGGACCCAGTGTGTGACCCTGGTGCTCTGGGGTCTGGGCTTTGGGCTGCTAATGGCTCCAGGGTGAGATTTCCATATCCTTAGCACAGCTGGGTTTTGCCCTTGCCTGTCTCTCCAGGACTTGACAAATAGCTTCCAGATAGCTTCCACGTGTGAGCTCGTGTGTCCTTTTCACCTCTTGGCCTCCTGTTTGAATCCAGGCCTTTTCAGTTCCTGAGAATTGTTACCATCTGTTTGCCCATCTGAGCTTCTCTCTGTGGCGAGAAGGTGCTGGAAAATCTACTGCTGGTGGTAGTTTCAGCACAGTCTCTGCCCTGGGCCTCACTCTCCAGAGTGACTGAGTGGAGTTCAGGGGCCTTTACACCAATTCTTAAGGGGCCCAGGACCAGAACTTGTCTCTCAGGTGTGGGAAGTTGGGCCATAGCAGTTCTTTGTCTGTGGGCTTGTTGAAGCAATGTAGTAAAGAAAGTGTTGCAGAAACTGATTGCATCAGTACAGAATGAGAAATAATGCTTCTGGTAACCTCCTGCAATTTTGCTTTAATTTCTCACCCCCAGAAATATGCTGCAGCAGCTGTTCTTCCAGCACAGAAGTGCCTGTCTATCTCAACCCTGACAGTGTTTGGCACTGAAGTGGCCAGCAAACAAATGCTATGTGTGGCTGCTACAAGGCAGTCCTAGAATAAGGAAATTTGGGGCTGAACATGGTCAATGACATTGTCTGGTCTGCTCTCCTGCAAGGATTTAGTCCCATGGTGAGAGGCTCTGGGACTCTAGACATGTACCATATGAGTGGGGCATGGTACAGATGTCTTGTTCTTTGGATCTTTGGAGGAGCTAAGGAGATGTTCTCTTGTGGTTTGATCTCTGTTGTAAAGACTGGCTCAGTGCCAGCCAGCTGATGTCCAGTTTGCAGACATTGATAGTCTGACAGTGGTGGAGAGAGGGAGGGTGGGGAGAAAATGTGCTGTCTGGGAGGTGGAGAGACACTTAATAGCAGGGGGAACTCCTCAATAGCATGAGGAACTCCACCTAGTCCCAAGGAGGTGATTATGACTCTGCCAGGCAGCAGATACCTCTGTCTCCGTGTCTCCTAAGTGTTCCCTGGATGGTTATCTAATTCATGCAAAAACATTAGAAGTGCCTGTGTGAAGCTCCAGCTGGATGAATCAGAACATAAAGAGAGCAGTAACCCATGTACTGCTTCTTAGAAAACATAATGATTTCCTCCTGAGAGAGGCAAGTAAGTTGACTATGTCGTCTTCTCACTGTTGGTAAAGTTCATCTTGCTGCCAGCTTGTAAATGCCAAAGGCAAGGCAGGCAGGATAATCTAGTCCTATTCTAAACTCTCAGCATCAACCAGTGTACCAGAGATTAGAGCATTCTCACAGGAAGCTTGAGGTTGCAAAGGCCCTCTGGAAGTTATACAGCCTGTAGGTCAACAGCTTCTTCATGAGGATCTGTGTTCTCTGTTATTGCTGAAATACAGAATTAATTTTAGTGCAAGTCCACTCCAGTTCCTCCTTGCCCCAAGGCATCTGTTGGTACTGTGTTCACCTTTCAGGTGTGCTGCTAGCAGACCTTCATTCTGAGCTCACACCTCTTTGCATCTCTTCCACTGTTGTGTGAGCCCTGGCACAGAATGTGTTGTCCATTCCTAGAGCCAAATGCTTCTGTTCTTCTCCCTTGATCTTTTCCTTCCTTGTTTTGTTTCAGTGCATTTTTTTGTTCTGGCTTTGTAACACGTGCAAAAGGGCAGCAGTTTAAGAGAGAGATGGACAAATGAGCTTCTGTCTGGAAATGCTTATCGGTCTCTTTTTCCTGGAGTATGTGACTGAGTAATTTTGCTGCCTTTTCCTGGAAGCTTGCATGCTTGTGAATATATCTGTCTGGACTACCAAAGGAGGGTGAACATCTGAAATGTGGTTCCTTGAGGTGCAGCTGTGAATCATGAAAGAGAGGAAGGATTAGTTTGGTCAGAGTCAGTTGGAGGACACCAGAGAGCTTGGTTGAGCAAAAGGTAGATGAGGGAAGGAAATTTGATGTGGCTGAAGTTTGAGAGACAGTAGACATCTGTGGAATAGGAAGGTTAAGAATGGTGAAGACAGAGTATTTTTGTTGTAGTAAGATTCCCAAAGGGACGATAATAGCACTTCGCAACAGTGACAGAAAATTATGAGCCTGAGGTTAAAGCCAAAGGCTTATCATTTAGATTGGCAGGCTTGCTGGCTACCTTCCAAACCCTGCTGTCTTCCTTTTTTTTCCTCAAAGCTCTAAAGCCTGGTAAGAAGGTATTAGACTAGAGCTGAGTCTTTGGCTGCAGTCCAAAGAGGGGAGATCAAATGGGCCTATGGGCACCACTGGCATGAGGCCTTGGGATGTGACTCAGGGAGAAGTCCTGAGTGATGCTGATGGTGCTGTGTAAGACTTGAACTCTTGGTCTCACTCTGATGATTAGGTAGGCCTGGGAGGAGCAAACTGGGAAGGAGGTAAAGCACTTCTACCTGAAAGTGTCTGCCAGAAGCTCTGCAATATGAATGGACAAGGCTGGAGTTTTGACCTCTGGCATTTTGTTCTCAAAGCACCACGTAGAATGATTCTGACTGACCTAATAGAAGGAAAAGCCCAGTCTCCTGTATCTGCTGGCAGTGTTTTATGGTGGGCTGCCAGCTGGCCACTGGAAACATCACTCAGCAAAACAGAGAGCTCCTAACTGCAACAACAACAGAAGTGGTTAAAATGTGATTACATGTGGGGTGAGCAGCAGTCACAGAGTGGGTGCTGGATTGAATCCCCAAGGGTGGCCATCCTGCAACATATCACTGTTCTATCTCTCGTGTGTTGACTTCTGCAGGTCCTTTTCAAATAAGGTTTTCTGAAGGATGTTTTCTTTCTTGTTTTGACACGGTACTGTGCAGGAGGATAATGTTGGCATGTTGTTTCCCAGTCTCTGAGTTCAGCCCAAGTAATCTCAAGAGCCTGACAGATTAAGAAGTTTTGCTGTAGCCTGTGTATATTTTTCAAAAACACCAGTTTGTAGATGCTGCTTGGAAGTGAAGGTCAGGACTTTGTCTACAGTGCTCTCCTCTTCTGCAGTAGGGCTGGATTGTCCTTACCTCCCCCAGCCTTTTGATGTGTCTGGACTACAGGGGTTGCCTGGGTTGGGTCCCAGTGTGGCTGTTGAGTTGGCCAGATACCTCTCCCTGCTCACTCCTCCCTCAGCATGTGGCTCATTGTGATACAAATATCTCATCCTTGCCTGCGGGGAGAAGGAGTCTGCAGGCGGCTCCACCATATGCTGTCACTGCCCAAGTTGGATTTGGTCTTCAGATGAATGGATCTCCCTCCAGGCATAATAAGTTGCATCTTTTGCTTGTAGCAACATCTGAAAAGGAGAGAGCCTTACAGTTTAGTTCTTTGGAGGCCCAGTGAAGTGGCTTGAGGAAACTGGAGAGGGTGAATGGCTATTTAGAACCAATCTGGTTATTCCTCATGTAGTCCAGAGGGCATCTGATGGTGGTGGCAGTTTTCTGCTTGCTTTTCTGACTGTGTTGTATAGGTTAAGAAACTGAAATAAGCAGTAGAGATAGATTAGGGGTTTTTTTTCCCTCTTTGTTCCTGCTTTACCACCACTAAGCACTGAATTCCCTTAGAATTCAGCAGCCACATGATAACAGGGGCTGCTGTTGCTTGGAATTCAGATGGTTAAAGGTTTGTTCAAAGCACTATACAGAAGAGATGGTAACAAGGAATGGAAAACAAGAGCTTGGTTTTCCTTAGCTTTTCCCTGGCATTGCTTAGCTCTGTATCTGTGAAGCAGAATACCTTCCTTGCCCAGCATGGCTGGGCACTGGAGTCTGAGAGGTGACACAGGTGTGCTTTGCACCCTGCAGTCTCCCATGGGGCACTGCCCATGAGTGGGAAGGAAGGAGGGAGGGGGTGGTGTGAGTGCAGTAACAGCAGGAACAGGGCAGTCATGTGATGGTGCTGATTAACTATTAATGCCTGGCGTTTGTGCTCCAGCTTGTCACCACACAAGGGGAGCAAGCAGTTTGTCCAGGGCAGGTCTGAGTCTTGAAAAGGCAGCAGCCATTAACTGCTCAATAGGCAGGAGCTGGCTGAGCTGTTGAGGCCAAGCCTGTGGCTAGAGTAAGCACTCTAGGAAATGCTATATTTGAGACAAGCTTTGGAGTGGTAGAATAGCCAGCCTGGCTGTCAACAACACAGCTGTCCTTGGCGTGGGCTGGGGTTTAGCTCTGATTTTCTGCCTTAGCTCTGAATAACCTCTCCATTGTTGGATCACATGAGAACAGCACTGCTGGGCTCTGCTCAGCTTTCTTTCAGCCTCTTGATGTCAATGGGAGTTTTGGGCATTGGTCCACAGCTCATCTCTCAGGAGGAGGCACTCAATAGAGGCATCTACTTCTCGTGTAGATGGAGACTGAGTTAAATCAGAGCAGATTCTTTTGTAAAACTCTCCCTGCCCTTTTCCAGAACTGTGAGCCCAGATATGCTTCTTGTTGAGCTGCAATTTGTTTTGAACAAATGATGACCAGTAAGGGAGAGACAAACCCTACCTCTTTGAGCCAAAAATCCATGTAACAATGCTTTTTCTAAATTAAAAATTTCAAAAACATAGGTGTCCTAGGGGTCACAGGTGAATTGAAAATAAAACACAAATAGAGACACTTAAGAGAAACCCTATGGAACTTGCTGGTTTTCCTTACTGCAGACAATCTTTTTGGTTCCCTGCTGGACTTCAACTGCTTATGCAAAGCAGTTGTCATAGGAATGAATTTGCAAAACTGAGCTTTGTCTACAGATTTAGGAACTTACTGTAAATGAAGTCTGTGGTCGTGTCTATACTAGTAAAAGCTGTATTTTTAATTCAAAAACATGCTTGTGCTTTAAAATCCTGGCATATGCTTGCAAGCTGTAATTTCAGCTTCACGTGTTTGATTATGGAAAAAACAGGTTGATCTGCGATACAAAGGATAAAACCCTAAAATGCTTTGCAAGTTACTTTGCAATCTTACTTTAAATGTGCTCTTTTTGACAGCATAAACAAAAGAAATTTTGTCTACCTGTGAAGGCTTTAGAAACTCCCTATCTTGCCTGTGACTTCAGAGGCTCATCAAACAATCTTGCAATTCTGCCGTGATGGTATGTGGGCCTAACATGATTAAGAAACAAGGAGCAGTTTTTAAAAAGTAATTTTCCAAATTTCAAATCTAGTGGATCTATGTAATTACTAGTATAGGCAGAAATATCTTTAAAGTAGAACTAGTCCGATGTCTGATTTTTTTTCACTTCTGTAAACCTGTTCCTTGTTATGTTTCAGGTGATGTGGTTTGCAGCTGGGAGAGCCACCATAGGTCAGGGAATGCTCTGCGTTTGTTCAGGAAAGTTTGTTACTGCTACTGTTTACTGTATGTGCCAAAAAGGCAGGCAAACCTCTTACAAGAACATGGTGTACTGACTGGATGATAACGCTGTATATTGATCATACTTTAAAAGTGAGTCTTAATCTAAGCTGCAGTGCTTTGTTCAGAGCTCTGGTGGAAATAGCACAGCAAGTTCATGGTATGTTTATTTTCATTGTAGTACTGTATTTGGTGTGCTGTCCAATCAAGCTCTTGACTAATTTTCAAATTAATATAATTTCTTGTCATCCTCTGAATAACGTAACCAACCCTATTCGTTTCTAATTATTGTTAGCGGAATGAGTGCAATTGTGAGCACTGAAAGTGGTGCTCTTGCAAAATATTTTTGAAGCAGGAAGATTTACAGTACAACTATTTTAGCATTCTTTTCTTTCATAGTACACCAATGTTCTATTCAAGCCTGGCTGCTACAAGAAGTGTGAAAGGCATTTTTTCTGTGCTAGTTCATCTCGTTTGCATTTTGCAGATTCTTACTAAGGGCAGTTGTGCTACACAGCCTGTGGACTCTCTCTTAGAGCTGAGTGAAACAGTAAACCACAAGAAGCTGAAAAAAAGCCAGATTGCTGTCTCATGATGGGGCTGCTGGTAGGGTTAGAGGTAGAAAGCAGCTGTAACTACTGCTGCAACTGTGAGACTTGCCTGTGTTGCTCAGTCCACTGTGTAAAATTCTGTACTGAGCTGAGGCTCTGGTTCATTTGCGTTCCAGATGCAAACATCCAGATCATTCAAACACCCTCAAAACTATTCATATAAATGAGTGTAAACTTTTGCTTTTGTTATCAACTTTTCTCTGTGCAGAAGATCCTAATGAACTCAGCCTTGAGACATTCTGGTCTTTTTAATGAGTTAATCTGAACTTTTGCCCTTCTATAGTGTGGTGAGTGAAGGGAGCCCCCTTGGTCTAGGGCATGACCATTTCATAAGTGTGAGATGGGCCAAAATCCTGAGCTGAAAGAAAGAAACACTGATACAATTTGCGCATTACAACTGATGCATGTGTTATGAACACTGATGTTTTATGCAGGCTCTGATATGGATCTTGCAAGCTACTGAGTTTTGATGGTTTATTTCCAACTATTTGGAAAGTGGATCTTGGTGCAGACAATGGAATGGCATGCTTGAGGGCAGCAGTTCTCCAGCAAATACTTCATGCACAGCTCTGAGGGTTGCTGTGCTCTGCTAACACCTGTTTAGAAGGGCAGTGATCTGCTTCTGGCTCCAATGGTGCTTCAGTGTCCTCACATGGGGGAGTTTCAAGAAGTTGGCATGAGTAATGTGTACCCATGGACAAGTAGAGATGCTGAAGCTCACTCAGCTCATTGGAGTATCCAGGGAGAAACACTGATTGCTGAAATGGTTGTATTGTTTCTTGCACTGGGGATGGTTCCCTGGATCAACTTTACACCATCTCAAGCCATGTGCACCTTGAGGATGTGAATGAAGGGATGCAAAATGGTATCAGAATCTCCAAGTGCTGATCAGCAGTCCTGAAGGGAGCTGTATGCCTGCTTAAGGGGAAGGACAGTGCACCAGGCAGGGGATACTGGCTCCTCTGAAATATTTGCAAGCTGTTGTCATGCATACAGGCCTAGGCCAGCCCTTTCGAAGTTGATGGGTCGAACTCCATCACAAGTTCTGAGTTTCAACACTCAAGCACCAGCTGAGCAAGATCCTGTGTGCTGTGCAGTGTTGTGCTGCAAGGCACATGTGGGCAGGCCCTGCTGCATGTGGACATGGGAGAGCAATCTCCAAGCACAGTCATTAGTTATGTTCTGCATAAATGGATTAGCTCCCTAGAGTAAGAGGCCTTTATCCTACTACCTGGCTAGCTGCTTCAGCATGTTCCCTTGTCACTGATGTGTAAGTGAGGTTCAGTGGGGAAGAGGAGCAGGGGGACAAGTAGGTGATTGGGTGGGGAATGTGGGAACAGTTGGCTTATGTCATCATTTCTCTCTGTGGTGATTAGTGATTTACTACTCCCACTTCATGGATGTCTATTTGTAGGCAAAAATGGTACCTCAGGTTTGTTAATCATCTTCTGGACTCCAGTTTTTAGTGTAGTATTTGTTCCTTTTCATGTGCTCATGCAAACACATGGGATTTCCCAAACAGGCATAGTCATGTGAAAGGAGAATATGCTCAAATGTTTTGCAGGGCAGTGCAGATATGATACATGTGTGTGTGTTGGGAGGAGGAGAGGGACTCTGTTGCCCTGTGTTCAGAGCCTAAGCAAGCCCTGTGGCTTGGGATGTTTACTTTTTTAAGACAGGCTTGTTTTGGCTTTCCAAAGCTGTTTGTGTAGTCAGTCTGCATTTGGCTTTTTCCAAGTTTCCCCACTGTCCATGAATCCAAGTTTTCATCTGAAGATGTGACCTTATGTGTTTTCTGCTTAAAGTTCCACTTGTGAGTGCTGCCAGCAGCACCAGATGAACCCAAGGCAAGGGTTCCCACAGGGTAATGTCCTTTGCACTCAGCTGGAGAGCATGGGAGGCAATTCAGAGCCACCTTTTTTGGTTCCTATTGTGAAGATCCAGGCCACTGACAAATCCTTTCTTCATTTAGTGCAATGAGTGTATCTCATGCTGCCCTATTTTTGAGAAGCTCCACTAAGACCAATCCTCTGTCTAAAAATCTGATGAAAAGGTAGATATTCCGGGTTCTTCTGAGAGAAATCCACTGATCTCCACTAAATATTTTCTCTGGTGGATTACGTAGATTTTGTGTGAGTTTTATACCTCCTGAAAAGTTCCTTGTGCTAACTTTAGGGCAGGGTTTTGGACTAACAAACAAGCATTTAAGTCCAAGAATTTTTAGTTTTAAATATAAAAAACGATGTAAAAATATAAAAAGATATAAAAAGATGTTCATACTTCATATGAACATTTAAAATGTTCTAGTTGTGTCAAAACCAGGAAATAAATGGGCTTAAAAATCTAGACTTGAAACCATTTTGAGATGGTTGTTTTGGCCTATTTTTTCTTTTTGCCCTCCACACAGACATCTATCCTTTCATGTGGCAAACCTGTGTGAGCATGCAGTCTCTTCTGGAAATCTGGTGTTCCACAGGCTTGGCTGTTCACTTTGTGGCTGGTGTGCACGAGGCCCTATGCACAGAGCATTTGGAGTGTCTTGTATTTTTTTCAGTTAGCCAAGGACAGTGTAAAGGCACACATTTTTATCCCTATGTCCTCTGGGTTTGGAGCAGCCATCTGTGGATTCTCTTCCTCTCCATGTCCCTGTAATGTCACAGCTGACAAGAGTTAGTACCTTTCAGTGACTTTAGTATTTTTCTTCTTTCCCAGGGTATACAGCTGTGTGATTTTCAGAGCTCTCTCTGTATCTCCCTGCTTAAAGGGGAACTGTGTTTCCTTTATTGCCTCTCATGTGTTGATGTCTTAACCCCTTCTTGGGGCACTTGGGGACAGCATTTAAACAGCAAAGGGTGGCTGCTTGTTTCAAGGCCCCAGCACTGCCATGTCCCGTGTGCTGCAGCAGCAGTGCTGAGGGGAATGGGATGAAGCTGCAGAAGGCAGTGTGCCTTCTGCTCTAGCTCTGCCTGAAGCAAAAAGTCTGTGGGGAGGGAGGGCTTTGGAGTCATGTCCAAGCCAAGGCCTCAGTTAGAATGGAGATAAACTATAGAGACATCAGATGATATGTTAGACTAGACTGGACATTCCCTGTGGACAACTTTGGAGCCAAGGCCAGGAAGGAAGGGAGGAAGCAGTCACGTTGGCCGCCCTGAATTAAAAGCTTTGTAAGCTTTTTCTCAGGAGCTGCTACCATGCCTGCCAGCTGTGAAACTAGACCCCCCAGTCCCCTCCTCCTTTCACAGACTCTAATGAGGAGGNATAGTGGGAATTCAGATGTTCTGCCAGGTGGCAGACCTTGCTGGCCAGACTTCAGCTCACTCTCTCCTGTAGCAGGCATTGACCAGGTCCAGGAGCCTGGTGCCACTCTGCAGTGATCACTTGCACATTGCCTTTCTGGACTGTGGTGCAGCTGGGCTGTGCTTATTTAGAGAGCAGCTACTGGTGAGACTGACTTGCTGTTCTGCCCCTTTGTATTTGCTGTAGACTCTCACTCATTTCTCTTCAGCAGTGATAGCTGAGCCCTTCCCAGTATTGCACAAAATGAGGTGATTAATGATACCATGTTGGAAAGGATTTTGGTGACCACAGGAATTACTTTGTTTTGGTTTTCATGGTCCACTGTTTGCTGAGTGCAAGTCCATGCAGTACATCTTTTTTTGTAAGGCCTTGCCTGGCTTTTTTTTAAAATTAGAATTTGTTCTCAATGATCACTTAATAATAGGCATTTCCTCTGCTGTCTTGTCCAGATGCACTAAGCTGTCAGTGCTTGCACTGTATGGAGGCTGTGGATTTTTGGCCCTTGCTGGCAGAGATGCTGCCTGGATAACTGGGACTCCCATCTTGGTAGTGGTGGCAGCCCTTTATGACAGTATTAAGAGACCAAATGTGTTGATGTTTTGAAGGAACTTTAGATGGATTGAGGATAAACGTGGCAAAAAAAGCATGAACGACTAATTCAATTGAATATTAACTAGAAATAATTTTTAAAAGAGTTAAAGAGGTTTTTCAGGATATTCCACAGTGTTGCCATGGCTTAGTGTTTGGATGCTGTGGTTCGTTTTTGTAGGAGGGGACTCTTGGCCAAACCATTTGAATTGGCCTTTATTTTAAAATGCTGTGAGGCTGTTAAACTTCTGATGGAGAAGTCTGGAGGCTGTGACTGATGATAATTGTAATTTAAAGCTATGGCTGAACTGTAGCCTTCCAGTTGCTGTGCTGCTTCAGGGAGGACAGGGAGCTTGTGTCTGTGTCTGGTACGTGGATGCACTGGATAGTGGCTTTGCACCCCTGGGCCCAGGCAGTGGGTGATCCCCTGGCACAGGACATCCCTGGTGGTGCAAATGTGGAGTACCCCCAGGTGCCTGCTAGGAAAGCTTGGCCCCCTGGTTTGTCTGCCAATTTAAGTCATATGTGCCTGGGAGCCTGAGCCTGGATGGGGGTTGGTGTCAGCTGGAGTTGCTTCAGCTTAAAAGCAGTGAGGGGGAGCCTGTGACTTACTTTGTTTTCTGAACAGTTTTTGTACTGCAGGGCTAAGAGGTGATGCCCGTGTCCTAACAGCACCTCTCAGTGCCAAGGAATTAAAAAACCCAGTCCAGAATCAACCAACAAATTACTTTTAATTTTTTTCCCTTGTTATTCTCCTAAACTTATTGGGATGGCAGGCCTGGCTTTGCTCCTTGTAGAGAACTCATCACTGTGCTGGCGAAAGGACAGGAACCATAGCTGTGGTCCCTCATGGCCTGCCGTGTGGGCATGAAGCACTGTTCTCCTTGGTGGAGGATTTCTCTAAAGCAAAGGGCACTGGGCTGTGATGTTTAAGCCTGAAGGTGCACAGAGCTGTTGGGTTGGGAAAAGACTGAAAGTGTCAGCCTTGCTACTGAGCTGTCTGGGGCTGTGCTGGGGTTTCACATCTGGCCTGTGTAAGCAGTTCCTTTGGGGGCAGCCAATGCCCCTCCTTTAATTCAGCCTGTTCTCTCAAAAGGACCTTGCTGGATTGCTCTGCTTCATCAGGAACGTGAGGCTGCTGCTGGTTTGCTGCATGTGCCTCCCTGCTCTGGTGGGCAGCAGCTGTGGCCCCCTGCCCCTGCAGCCCCAGTGCTGTGACGGTGCCACACCGTGGGACAGAGGTGGGACCTGGTCAAGCAGAGGCCTGCAGCCACAGCGTGCTGCACAATGGCCACTTTGTGCAGCACCCTGACCTCATCTGCCCACTGTGCTGCAGCTGCACCCCTGCCCTGAGCCTTAACCCTCTGCAGCTCTCCCTGCCCCAGCAGTGCTGCATGGACAGGCTTGTATCAGCAGCTGGCTGCTGGGGAAAGCTGTTCCTCCTGGCCCAAACCTGTCTCTGAGGGCTATTAGGGGCAGGCTCTTTGCTCTGGAATGCCTTCCCAGGGTAAGGAGGGCCATAGGGCTGTGCTTCCCTGGCTGGCTCACTGTGTGAAATGGGATTGGCATCAGGCTGGAGCTCACATGAAGGCGTTGCCTCTGCACCAGCATCCACTTCACCTCACTGTCCCAAGATGTGTCTTACTGAGGCCCCTTCAGTCCTCTGCTTAATGGGCCGTGGAGCTGCCTCCCTGCCTTGCTGTGAGGGAATTTTCTCTGTGCACATTGCATCACTGGGCATGGTTTTTCCCTTTTCATCAGCCCTTTGCTGTGACTTAGAGTGCAAATTCTCCTCACACTATACTGTTTCTTCTTTTAGTTCTTTTTTTTTTCTTTTGAATGAAGCAAGCAACATCATCAGTCTGTTTGTTTCTGTGCTAGACATTCAAGCTTGGTCTGCCTTCTTGTTCCTGAAAGACTCTGGACAACTGGGAAGCTGGCTTGTAGGGTTAACAGCATAGAAGTAAAACAGGGGTTCTGGAGCTGAGGAGGCCTTTTCTGAAAATTTGGACTGTTTAAACTTTGTATCCTCTCAAGAGCCTTAAGATGTCAACAAGAAACATCCATAGCTTTAAAGTGCACTTGTCCTGTGGAGGGTCATGGGCAACGCTAAAGAAAGGCAGACTTCTGGCCTGCTTGATGTTCTTTGGAAAGTCTGATCTTTGAGTAAAATGAAAGCACAGGTGTTGAATACAGATTTTTTAAAAATTTTCACATCTCTTTCCTTAAGCAAGTGAAAATCCCTGCAACATTCTTAAATTGTAACAAGCTGGTTGTATATCAGTATGTAGCATTTGATGAAGTGTGTCATTAAATGATGAGTTATGTTGAGAAATTGAGAGTTCCTCAGCTGTCTTGCTTGAAATAGGCTAAACTAGTCTGAGAAAACCATTAGTAATTAAACTGCATCCAACTCTGGATAGGCCCCTAAGTTTAAAACTGTGACCAGATGATAAAATTAATAAATAATAGCAATTAACACCACCCCCCACCCCCCCCCCGCAACACTGATGGACAGAAGAGTTGTTTTGTCTTGTGAAGGTAGTGAAAATGAAACTATTTAAAACTAGAAATGTGTATATAAAAATCAGACATAAGATGAAAAGTGTTTATTAATATGTATTAATGTAAAATATTTTGCACTGTATGCTGGTTTAAGAGTTTGTTCAAACTCTTAAGCATTTGAAAATTAAGTTGTGATGCCTGTCTTTAAACTGCATTGGCAGAGGTTTTAAATTACTTAGTTTTGAACTGTTGCAGCAGTGTGACATAAATTCATTCATCTTGGGGGCATCACTATTCCTAGAGTGATCTTGCATTAAGAATGCCTGTATTTTGATTTTTACTATATATTACAGTCATCTGGGTGGTGTAGTTTGC
Source organism: Trochalopteron elliotii (assembly GCA_024734555.1). NCBI lineage: Eukaryota > Metazoa > Chordata > Aves > Passeriformes > Leiothrichidae > Trochalopteron > Trochalopteron elliotii. The sequence goes on from JANPWX010000045.1 coordinate 1,985,825, forward strand.
AGAGTGTAGTTCTGTGGTAGCTTTTGTGCATAAGCAAATGCAGGCATTCACCGTTTCCTTCTGAGTTAGTTCAGAACTGCTCAAGTCAGTGTTGGAGGACTTGGAGCACTGCTGCTTAAGCAGTTGGAGGTATTTCCTGAGGCAAGGCTGGACAGGAGAGCTGTGCTCCAAGAGAAACAGGGCTGGTGGCTCATCTCTGCTCTAATTGGGAGTGTTTGATGTGGCACTGATGTGCAGCAAAGCCACACGTGTGGCAGATCAGGGATTCATTGCCACATTTAATTTGGTGAGTATGTGATGCTGTTATTTCCAGTCCCTGCAACTTTCTTTTGAATCCAGGCTCAGGACTGAGAGAGTCTCTGGGTTATGAGCAGGAGATGAGATTGAGTGGATTCTTGGGCTGAACTGATTCTGCTGCTTTCTGGAGGGTTAACCCTAAAGCATTTCAATTCAGCTTTACTTTTAGAGCAAGGCATAACTCTTGTGTCCTCAAAAAGGCTTTAACATTTCCTTTAGTCATGTAATTTCCTCCTTTTAGTAGAAGTCACAGTAGATAGCAAAATAAACTTCCCTTCATGCAAATAATAGTGCTCCCAAGCTGTATTTTTCAGCTCTAATGTCAGCAGTTCTGTCAGAGACCAGCAGGAAAGACTTTTTAATTGAAATAGGGACACTGCCTCTTTTTCTTCCATTTCATTTTCTGCAGGTGGAAGAAAGTTTTGGAAACCATATCCTATGGTTTTGTTCTCAGCTCTGCTACTAATACCCTCCATGACCTTTGACAAATCTCTGCTCTGCTCATTGTCATATCTCCCAGAAAATAGCTTGAGAAGATAAAACTGCACTTTCACATTGGTGTAGTAGTTAGGAATGATCCCAGAGTTACTAAACTGAGTATGTCTTACAGGCCGTTTCCCCTGCTTTAGGCTACTGCAAGTCGTGTAGCCAAATAAATGTTATTTCAGCTCTGCCTTGTATCTGTGTAAATAGGAGTTAATGCGTTGCTGCATCTCATGGTTGGCTTGTGACGTGGAGGTCTCCAGAGGGAGGATGAGGAGAGGCTGCCGTGGAAAGTCCCTGGCTGTTGCTAGGCAGCACTGCATTTTAGCCTCCCTGTCCGAAAGTCTGCACTCAGGTTTGGCAAGAAAAGGGAAGACTGACGGATGGAAAACCATTCAAAGATGGCTTGACTTACTTTTTGTAAAGCATGGCTCTACTGTGCTGGGTGCAGAAAGTGTGTGGCTGCAAGTGAGGTGGAAGCAATTTGATTAAATGGAATAACATTTGATAACTTGCCCTCCGTGTATTCATTCTCAGCTGGATCGTGTAGCTGGCTTGCTCTTTTTCTCTCTCCCTCTCTCTGTTTTGGATCTTACTATGATGTGGGATCTGGAAGCTGTAAGAGTGCAGCACAAGTGGTCTTGCTCTGCTTTTAGTCTAAGTGGAAATAAGAGAACCTAGCAGTTCCAAGGAGCTTCATATGCTGAGGTTTGTGCTCTAGTTTAACAGTCTGTGGATGAGGGGATGTCATGTTTTTATTTTTCTACTAAGTCCATCAAGAGGATTGCCAGAAACAAAGAGGAAACACAAGAGGAACAAAAATTGTTAGGTAGAGTGTCTTGCTCTTGCTGCACAGTGAAACCTTTGCAAACCGTAGCAGTAGTGTAACTAGTGGTAAGAGTCTCATATAATTAATGCTTATCACAACAGCATCACTAAAAGAACACTTCTGTTTTCTAACAGGAGAGTAGGACATGGGATACAGCTGAGCACTTGAATTTCTCTTGGAAGAGTCTGGCTGGTTGTCCATCTACCTACAGGCTTCAAACCTTTCATTCACTCTTTGATGTCATCTTGTAATTTCTGTCTCTGTTGGTCCTCCCTATATGTTTTAATATAAGACCAGGATGGGTAAATATCTTCCTGCCTCTGCTGATTTTAGTTGGGAAATGTCTTTTGTTGTATCCTGATGGAGTCACTGGGGACCTGTGGGTGTGACCACGCTAGGCATTTAATCCCACTGGACTGTAATGGAAGGTGTTGTACTTACTCCTTGGCCAACAGGGCTCTGTTTTTCCCCTTTCAACAGAGGATTCAGTGGTGCTGCTGAGGCAATATAGAGTTTTGTGTCACAGCCTCACTTCATCCTGGGGGTTCAGCTAAATACCACCATAAAGCTCAGCTTTACAGTAGCCTGAGGAAGCTGAGGGTCTCACCCAAAGTCCAAAAGCTTGTAGTCATATGGGATGCAGCAGGGTATGTTCTGCTCTAACAGCATTCTTCTCCAAAGGATGGGGCTCAAAATCACAAGTCCTGATTCTCACTTTCATTGCTCAACCCGGTTTTCTTGCCCATTTTCTCCCACCAGTGGGCTTGTGGCTTGAGCTATCTAATCTACCCTTCCTCAACCCACCAGCCAACATTTCACAGCAGCTGGAAGAAAAACTTAAGGAGAGACCAAAACTTTGCAAGACCTCACAGCTCCTCACTTTGCCCTTCCTTGCACCCTGGGTTTTGTCAGTCCTACCAAGGTCTCCTTCCTTCTCTCTTTCTCACTGTGTAGTTATGGGGGTCTTAAGAAAGGCAGTGACATCACAGTAGACACCAGCCTACTGTAGCTGCTGTAGCCTGGCTGGGAGCTGAGTCCTGCAGTATTTTATAGGAATTCCCAGAATTACTTGTTTATTTGTACAGCCATGGGCTGGGCTAGTTCAGTTCAGCAGTTCCCTTTGTCTCCTGCCTGGTTTGTGCAAAGACTTTGTTGGATCCTTTTGGGTTAGAAACCTTGGAGCTGTGCTGCCAGGTCAGACCTAGGACCAGAGCAGTCAGGCATAGCTACTGCTGAGTCCTTTGAATAACAAGACAACAGTAGGATTCACCTGCTAAAGGATTAACTGAAAAAGCTCAAAATCCTTGCAGCACCTCACTTCTTCCCCGTGCATGCTTGGATAATGAAATACACTGTCCTTGAGCCCCAAACTATTCATGTGAAAGTTTCAAAGTGGGACATGACTATGCCAAGTTCTGGATTTTAGATCAAAGAGGCTGATGTGTATAGAAATACTGGGTGGATCTCTAACTCCCTCTCCAAGTTTTGAGCAGTAATGTGGATTGGGACTGCAAAGACGTGCTTATGGGATGTAGAGTGACAGAGGGCGGTGGAGGAATGGGACTTCTTCCCACCTCCCAGCAGTACTTTCTACTGGAAAAGTAATAAATACTTTCACCTAAGCACCGACTTCAATTTTGGGGTGGTGCTTTTTCTTCTGAATTTTTTGGAGGTTGTTTGTATGTTTTGGATTTTTTAAGCTTTTTGAGTTTCCAAGCCTCCCTGCACAGTGTTGCTTTTATTTCGCTTTGTGCTAGAGAAAGCAGAAGGATAACAAACCCAGAAAATGGAAAAGTCTCACTATGTACCACTCTTATTGGTAAAATGGTGGGATGTTTTTCTACAGCCTTTAAGAACTTCATCTGAAAAATACTTCAGTTGCTTTGTAAAAGCATATGAGTGTAGGGAGTGTTTTCCTATACTTCACACATCTTTCCAACTAGAGAAGTGTTAAAAAACAGAAGCTAGGAAAATCTTTTATTTCTTCCAAAAGCTGATGGAGAAGATTCTTCCTGACATGCCTCCCTTACCAGGTTTTTCAGTATGAAAAATGTAGTTGAAGTATTTTTTTAAATGAAAGAACTGTTCTCTTGAAGCCTTGTTTTTCCACTTGGGAGTTGTTTTGTGACAATTTTTTGAGGGGAAAGAATGATTTTATTCACTTGCTAGCTTTCAAAACACTGTCTCAAAACTGGGATAGAACTTCAGCTCACTTGTTTATTTCTGTAATTTCTCAGAATAATTGCTGGTTCAAGTATATCCTGTTTGCTAAGTTGTGTGGTTCATGTTATGACAACTTTAATCACTCTTGCAATATATGGCAGAGATTTAGAACTGCAGGCAGGTGCTTTTACCTTGATTTTTTTTTTTTAATTCTAAATAAATAAGCATAATGAAAACATCTGTTAAATAATGGAAACATCCACATTTACATGAAATAAACCATTTTTTCCTTTGGAAAATTCACCTGCTTCGGGGCAAAGTCTAACCACTAATTGATGGAAATAAGGAAGAAACTTGCTTTCAGGCAGTTGTTCTATCTCTTCCCTTGTGAAATTTCATGTATGTCCTTTGAAAACCCAGGGTATCAGCCACTGCCAGAGGACTCTGTGCAGGCTGCATGAGATAGTCTCAAATTAGGTTGATTACTTGCTGGCCATATTTGATAATTCTTAATCTTTCATATCTCACTTAACCATCCATCCATCTTGTTTTAATGAAATGTTGATTAGAAGGGACTCCTTACAATATCCCTCTTTCTGTTGCTTCATGCTATTTCTACTAATCTCTGGATTCTACTTCTCTTTCAGAAGATGCTGCTCAAGAAGAATTGTGGAGCGAAGACTAGAGTAATTAAAATTCGTGTAAGTTGCCCTTTTCTGGTGGAGTTTCTTCATCTTTCCACATATACCTAATGTGGTGATTCTCACTGAACAACTGTGTCCAGAAGATGATTTCTGGACATTTCCTGTGGCTTGATCAGCTGGATAACAAAAGTTGCTAGTGTGGAGTGTAGAATGTAGTTGCAATTTAGATTAGGAGCTGACAAGGCTAGTAATACATTGTCTTTTCCATTTTGGAGATTTCAAAGCTTTCTTGGTGTAAAAGTCTACATCCCCTGCTATGAGCTCACATAGCATAGCTGTCTGGGAGAGTGTCATTTGGGTCCTTCTTGACCAAGTGGTGTTTGGTAGAGGTGACAGGTCTGGAAGGTAGCTGGGGAACAGGGACTGTACCTGCATAATGCACTGGTGTTTGCAGAACCAGATGGGATATGGGTGATGACAGATAAGAGCTACATTGCTTGGATGACTTTTTAGCTGGGATGAAGCTGCATTGTCCCAAGCCTCTCCATGCTTGACACCCTGCATACCCTGTCAGGTGTGCTCAAGTCTTGTACTTCTAGATTTCGTTGCCTGCACCTCAGAATTTTGTCTTTAGCAGTGCCTGGACTCATCAGCCAATCTCTGCTTCCTTTGTGGATACCTTGTCTTTCTTTTGGTCAGTGCTGTATGTATCCTGGGCTGAATCAAAGAGTAATGTGACAAGTAGGTTGAGGGAGGTGATTCTCCCCCTCTACTCTGCTCTGGTGAGACCCCACCTGCAGTGCTGCATCCAGCTCTGAGTCCCTGACAGAAGAAAGACATGTAACTGTTGGAGTAAGTCCAGAGGAGGGCTATGAAGTTGTTAAGAGGACTAGAGCACCTTCCCCATGAAGACAGGCTGAGGAAGCAGCCTGCTCTGCCAGCAGAAGAAAAGGCTCCTAGAAGACCTTGTATCACCTTCCAGTACCTAAAGGGGGCTACAAGGGAGCTGGAGAGGGACTTTCCACAGGGATGTGTAGTGGTAGAACAAGGGGGAATGGCTTTAAGCTGAAGGACTGTAGAATTAGATTAGATTTTGTGAAGAAATTCTTTACAGTGAGGGTGGTGGAGGCACTGGAACAGGTTGCCCAGAGAAGTTGTGGCTGCCCTATCCCTGGAAGAATTGTGGTCAGGTTGGATGGGGTTGAGCAACTTGGTCTAGTAGAAGATGTCTTTCTGATAGCAGGGGTGTTCAAACTAGATGATCTTGAAGGTCCTTTCCAATCCAAAACATTCTAGGATTCTGTTTGTTTGTGACCTTGCATGTTGTCACCAAGGCAGGTGTACCTCAGTCCACATGATCCTCCATGTTTGTGATACACAAGCAAAAACAGATTAAGGGTTAAAAAAACAAATATCCATCACGATGAAGCTGCTATTTTCACTGCAGTGTTTTTTATAGTCTTGCAAGAGGGATGATTGACAGACCAGGATCCTTTCAAGGTTTTTACCTTGCCCAGCAGGCAATAGGAACGATGCCTTTGTGTACCCAGAAGTGCTGCAGTTGATAAGCATGCTTTTGAATGTCCTTGCCCATCACTGCTCTGGAAATGAATTTGGTATCTGAGAGGTGGAGGAGGAGCAGGCAGAGCTAGCTAGAGCCTTGTGCAGAGCTGGGGGTGGTATTTTTCTGACTTCTCAAATGCCTTCTGTCAGGGCTCTTCAGTCCTGTCTTCCAGCAGCACCACAGCGACCCAGTACTTCTGATTGCACAATTAATCTTGATCTCTTCTGTGCTTTCATGTGCTTCTGCGTGGATTGTTTTCAATATTTGTGTCATTCTGTGTCCCACGAGCTCTCCCCAGACTGTGCCTGTCCTTCAGACCTGCCAGCTGTCTAATCCTGCTGCGATGTTTTAGCACATCTTGTTTATCACCTTCCTTTATTGCCTGCCCGGTGCTCTTTCACTGGGTTTTTTCTGAGTGTCTGTCCCTGGACACCAGCTATTTCCAGTGGTGCTTGGTGGTGGTTTCCTAGTCCCTTGGGTTTCAGTGATGCCTCAGTCAGATGGTTTCCTGACACCTTAAGCTCATTATTGTGGCTTACTATTGTGCCCCTGGAGAATCTGAAAGGAGAATTATCCCTTTGCTCTTTAAGCCCATGTCAGCTTGCAGTAAAATAAACAGCAGAAACTGAGAGCACACTTTTCTGACAGATGGCACAAAATCCACTTTTCTCTGGCCAGCCTTGCCAAGCTGAGACAGTGCCTCTCCACCTGAGGCACTTGTGGCTTCCATAATAGCATGTGATACTTCACAGCCTCTAGCTGGTCTGTTGTGGTGGCAGAGCTGTTAAGTAAAGGTGCATTTTTGCCTCCATATTTCAAGTGATTGTGAATGCCCACTTTTGTGTACCAAGCTGAGAAAGGAAGCAGCAGGTCCCTGGCAGAATTCTTTGTTGAAGTTCCTCAGCTCTGGAAACAGCTGAGAGAGGTCAATACTTCTGAAAGACAGTGCCGTGCTCTCATCATATAAAGGGAAACCTCTATCCAGCCAGCAGGACATGCTTGGCATGGTATTCCTTCTCAGTGTTGCCCAGCAGCAGAACAAGAAGTAATGGGCACAAGTTGAAATGTAAGACATTCAGGTTGCCCAGAGAAATTGTGGAATCTCTGTCCATGGAAAGAGTCATGGTGTGCCAGGATGCAGTCCTGGGCAACAGGCTCCTGCTGACCCTGCTTGGAGGAGGGGGTTTGAACTCAGCTATCTCTGGAGCTGCCTGCCAACCTCAGCCCTTCTGTGATTTCTGGGTCTTGTCCAACATTCAGTAATGGAGTCAGAGCACACTAGGGACCTAAGTGCTATTGGAAGGACTATTCTGAGGCCCTACTGAATGTGGCCTTTTGCAAAGAGTGATAGCAGGAGGCAAGGTAAGAGGCTTGGCTCTCTGTTGCTGAGGGTCTGGTGGCACAGGTTCATTGTTGGAACCTGTCCATTGTGGTCAGGGTAGAAGAAATGAAGACAGGTCTCATAGTGATAGGTTGATGAGTTGTTACAGGAGGAACCAGGCAGCTGTTTGTGTGTCTAAACAGGAAACATCACCATGTGAACCACTTTGCTTGTGTCACTGTAGCACTGATGCACAAGTGTTCCTGTTTCAGCTCAGGTAGAGTCTCTTTCTGAACTGAGATGGTCACAGATACCCAGACAGCTGGATGAAGATGCAGTGAGTGAACTGATCTGAGGACCAGGGAGGATATCTAATGGCTTGTGCCAGGGATTTGAAGCAAGGATCCTCGCTTTCTCCCTTCCATTTTCCTGCTGCTGAATAACTTGTAGGAGAAAGGATCATGCTTATTCCATCTTATTAGAAGGTCAGTGTCAATCACTGTCCTCAACATCATCAGTGAAGCATTTTCATCCTGTTCTTGCTGAGATCAGTGTCTCATGTGGTTGCGAGATGGTGCCTGCTTTTAAAAAAATCCCTCCTCCTGGCTGATACTTTGGTTGCCTTGAGATCTTGGGGCTTTGCTGGTGTGTCAGGGTGCAAGGTGTTGTTTTCTCATGCATCGTTATGGTTATTCCTTCCTCTGTCTTCTGCTGGAAGAGTCTCCCATGGGAAGGTGAGATGGAGGGGCAGTGTCTTTGCCCTCTGTCATGGAAACACAGCTACAGCTTTTGGAAATGTTTGCAGTCCTTGGGAGTCTTTCTTAAGCAGGTCACCTGGGTTGGGTTTTGCTGCCGTTTTAGCACTAAGGTGTCACCTTGCTGTTGTGTCCTGTACTTAGTTTTCCTAAGGGCCAGCTCTGGTGGTGACCAACTACAGCCTTTCCATTCTCTCAGCAGTTCTTAAATGGGATGATGGGATAGTGATAGTCTTAAGAACCTAGACAGATTATGAAAGAGAGATTGATAACATTTTCTAACATGCAGCAGCTCAGATGAAATGTTTTCAGGAATAGCAGCTGTGAGAGGTGGCAGCCTACAGTGAAAAGCAAATAATATTAAAAAGACAAAAAATCTTGCTTCTCTTTCCACCCAGTAAAAGATAATGGAACAGAAGAATCATCCCCTTTGGGCAGGTGAGCAGAGATAAATTAGAGGTGGCAGCATGTACATGAACTATGGATTTGTACATAATAGGTAAATGTGGCAAAGCAGATGCCACTGCAAGCTCAGGGGCAGGTGTTGGCCTATGTGGGTGTTGCACATGAGTTGGGCAGTGTGGGTGTGCAGACCTGGTCCCTGGTGCCCCAAAGTGTCATCCAGTGTCATGTCTGTAACTGGCAGCACTGGGAGAGGGGCACACACACATTGAGGGTATTTTAGTGTCCAGAGTGTGTCTGTGTGGTGAGGTGTGTTTTGCAATGGAGGTGCTTCCTTGGCACTGGAAGGAGGATGACTGTGTGACCATGTGCTCGTGGAGTCTAACTGCCTCTGCCCTAGACCAGGCTTGGCCAACTCTGAATGCAGAGACCTGTCTTCCAGTGTATCTAAAATACCACCAAGTCTTCAATTCTCCAGGCCATCTTGGGATGAGGGTTAAAAGTCTGTCATTTATTCCTGTTTTTCTTCTTCCTTGACAAACTTCTACATGCAGTCTCTGAATGGGATTAGTGGAGCTGAGCTTATTTTAACAGCAGTAGGTGGGTAGGAGACACCCAGGGGCTTTCAAGCTGTGTCTCAAGGATCTTGTTGGGGCTGGCAAAAAGGAAGGAAGGGTTTCAAGGCCGATCTGATAACCTGGCTGATCAGAGAGATGTTTTCTGCTATGTAAAAATAAGAATTTTAAATCGGAACATGAACCTCTTGTGCTCTTGCCTTGATCTTATCAATGTTGAGAACGCCTTCTGCTTGGACAGGGGCCAGATACCTGGAATGACTTCCCTGTCTCTTATCTCTTACTCGGCATCCTAAAAGGCCACTGCAGAAACATGCTGGCTTTTCTTCTCCTAAAACAAGGGACCTTTTCAGCTTGGAGCTGAGCAGGAGATATGCTGGCCAGAGCCTTCTGGGCAGACGCCTGAGCTATTCACAAGTGCCAGGCATACCAGGTGACAGAGCAGTATTGGTGCAAAACTCTGGTTCTGGCTGTGCAGCACAAAGTAAAGATTTCTAAAAATCAGAAGGTTCAGTGTGTGTATGCATATATATATATATAAACACAGATCCTTCCATCACAGGCTCCCAAGGAGCTGTGCAAGCATTTAGCACTGGATGCATATAACTGTGGACATGAATACCATGATTGCAATTTCAGAGTGAGTTACACTGAGAAACCAGCAGAAAGTGTGACTCACCTGAAGAGAGACAGGATGAGGGGAACTTTAAGCCATGGTTCTAGAGCTGTGTCCTTATTAATACTGTATCATGAGTATAAACAGCTGGGGCATCTCAGGCAGCAGAAATCCCAAACTGCAACTGGCTAACAGTTTCCCAAACCTTCCTGGTTGTTTCTAGTATGTGACTAAGTGTCTGAAGCTGACCCTGATCTTAGAATCAACAATGACCTCCCTGGCCAGTCACAGCCTTGGATTACTTTATGGTCAGAAGCCCTTCATGGAGATTTTGGCCTTCTAGTTTCCCCAGTGGTATCTTGTTTCCAGTTGTTGGGCATGCCTCTGCTGAGCAAAATGGAGAAAGCCCTCTGCTAAGTGGGAGCATGAATATCCCTTTGGATATCCTATGCTCCTCCCAGCCCAACCACTGAACTGGCTGCTGAAGATGATAGTTGGTCCTGGAGAACCCCAGCCCTTGCTCTGAATAATTCCTGACAAAAGACTTTGTCCAGAGTTTCCTTGGTGTGGGGAAAGGTCCAGTGTAGTCAAGGGGGGAATGCCTCTGTCTGTTAAAAACTACTCCGAATATCTGGCTTTTACGGATTTGATGGCAAAGGCTAACCAGCCTTTAGCCTGCCTGTAGCAGGTAGAAGTGGGACTGTCATGTCTCTCTTCTGTTTCCTTAAGGATAAGAACTTTTATTGCTTCCTGCTTTTCATAAATTCCTGCCACATATGCTCTCGCACCTGTTGAGTCATGTGAGTGCCCACAGAACAGACTTTGTGGAATAACCAAGAGCTCTGTAATCCACACAGCACCATGAAAGTAACAAGTGGCTGGTGAGGGAGGAGGCTGACTTCCTATTTTCAGCACTGTTCCTGCTTTGTGGTCTAATGTGGTTGTGGGTCTGGTTTAAGAATTGGAGGAGGTGGGGAGTGGTAGGAACAAGGTGCAGCCCAGTTGCTTCTGGGAGAGCCTTGTGTGTCAGTGGTGGCACTGTGCAGTTCAAGGGAATGTTTGACAGAGAGAGGGTCAGATTTAATGACATCTGGGTGATGGAGCAGAGAGAGAGAGAGAGATGTAGGGGATGGCACAGGGTCACAGATAGCCACTGTTTTCTGTCAGAGCTTCAAGTCCAAGATTGCTGATTAGGCACATCTGCTCACTGCATCCAGGCCCACTGCAGTTGTTCCTGCACCCTTTTTGTGCGTGTGGCTGTGGGAACCTGGCACCCATTGCCTCTCCCACTCCCGACAGCCGTGATCCTCTTTTCCCACACACCTCTGCCATAATACACCCACTTCTTGCACTTGGCTTCCACAGCTGGGGTGGTTTGTCCAGAGGCAAGTGCACTATGTCAGCAGCATGTGTTCTGTAGCCTGCTCATGCCAGGCTAATTAATCCTCACTTTGCAGGTTTAATTTGTGTACCCTTCAAGTTGAACGCAGCGTGCTGCTCTGTGCCAGCCTGCCTGGCCAGGGGGAATCTGCTTGCCCTGGCCTCATGCAAACTGGAAACTGCACACGCCCAAGTAGGCACCACGTGCAGGCTCTGTGGGAAGCATGGTACCTGGGGCTCCTGGGCCCCAGGGAGGAGGACTGTGTGGCAGCTGGTGTGATCTCTCTGAGAGGAGGGTGTTCTGCTACACAGCAAGGGCTGGAACAGGGAGGGTGGAGAGGAAGGAGAGGGTGAGGTAATGTCACTTGTGTACAGACCAAAACTAAGGACTCTATTTAGATGCACTTGAAGATTTAGTGCCAGATTGTGCCTTGACTGTGCCTGTTTGTTGGGAGCTACTCTTGTACCTGCCTCTTCTCCTGCTCAGGCACATGCAGACTGTGCAGTATTTGCAGGAACTGCTGCAGATATGCAGGAAGCACAGGCAATTTCTTACCAGAAGGAGAAAAAGTGGATGCAAGACACAGCTCACTAGAAGGGAAATAGGGGTTCATACACTTGTTCCTAAGAGATTTATTTTGCCTTCAGAGCATGATCTTTACTGAGACCCTGGAGTGGTGGGTTCCCCAACTTGGCCAGGGTGCAATGACAGACTGCCCCTCTGAATGACCCATCTGTCACTTTTATTTGTGCAGCCTCTTTCCTTCAGGTTGTCAGGCAGGCAAAATCAAAGCTCGCAATCAGCTTTGTCAAAGACGTATCTAAAGATGTGTGAGAGAGGAGAAGAAAGGCTTATCATGCTGTTGGCAGCAAGGACACAGAGCTGAAACTGGCTATTTCTGCTTTTGGGCAAATGACCAACAAGCATCTGCTAGGCCCTTTGAAGTACCTTCCAAAAAGGTTCAGTGTTGTCTGTCTGGTGGCACCTCTGTAAATCTGGTAGTTGCCACCTGACAACTCTGCACACACATTTGCAAATGTTTGATTTTTTTATAATTTTTTTTTTAACCTTTCTAAGAGGAGCAGTGATGTGTTTGTAAACCATTGAACTGCGCTTTGCAGTGTGGTGGTATGGAAAGAAATAGGTGTTAGGCAGCCTTACGTTGGTGATGGCAGACAGGCTTTCCAGTCCTTTAGGGGATGGTGATGAAAAACATAAGAAAACAGTGTTCACTGCAAAGTTTTGGGTTCCATGTCAGAACAACATTTGGAGATTACCTTTTCTTTTCTTGGAAGAGAAGGGAAAAGAGTAGTCATAAAATGAAGCTCTGGCATGGTCTATTTTTAAACTATTCCTTGAAATAAAGTTCTATGTGAACCTGGGAGTGGAGGACAGACTTTCAGGAGAGGAGTTTGCCTGTGAAAAGTTCCTCCTTGAGCTGCTCCAGGTCTGTGACTGGAATAAATTGTTAGAGGCCCTATCAGAGTTAATGAATAAGCAGTTAAATGTGAATTGTTGCTCCACTGGAGGAGCTGGTCCTGTTTGCCAGCGACTATTTCTTGAAAATTGCCTGAAGCAAGACTGTAATTGAAAAGAAATCACTTCTCATCAGAAGGTTGAAACACCTAGAAGTTAATTACTTCATCCCAGCTGCCTGGCTGGTGTACTGTTGTGGCTTAACCCCATGATGAAGTTGCTAACTTGCTACCCCCGTGAGATGGGGGAGAGAATTGGGAGGGTGAATGTTAGATGGCTTGTGGGGTGAGATAAAGACGATTTAATAGAGAAAGCAAAAACTGCATGCAAGCAAAGCAAAACAAGGAATTCATTCACTGCTTCCCATGGGCAGGCAGGTGTTCAGCCCCCTCGAGGAAAGAAGGACTGCATCGTGGTTACTTGGGAAGGCAAAACACCAGCTTATGCCATCATATGGTATGGAAGAGTCCTTTGTCCAGTTTGGGTCAGATATCCTGGCTGTTTCCTTCTCAGCTTCTCATGCCCTTCCAAACCTTCTCACTGTCAGGGCATGAGAAGCTGAGAAGTCCTTAACTTAGTATAAACACTGCTTAACAGACTGATGTTTTTAGTTGTTGCTGTCACCATTATTGTCATCCTAAATCTAAGCCACAGGATACACCAGTTACTAGGCAGAAAATTAATTTTATCCCAGCAGAAAGGACATGTATGTATCATGCACTGGAGAAACTGAGGCAGAGATGTTGGGAAGTGGCCTGGTCAGAATCATGTTTGAATTACAGATGTTGCTAGGAGCAGACATGTGGGTCCCCTTCCCTTGCTCACAGCTGATGGCTTCACACATCAAAGTTGAAGAGTGAAGAAGTTTATTTTCTAACCCTTAGCAGGGGTGATAGGAAGGAGGACAAAATGGAGTTAAACCAGTGTACCTGTACATGTTCCTCTGTGGAGTCTGATAGCCTTTACTCTTTCTGTGCCCTGCCTGAATATTGGTGCTACCTCTGGCTCTGCTCACTCCTGGGCAAGGCAGCTGTCTCTCAAACAGGCAGCATCCCAGGCAGGCATCTGTCCTTGCCAGAACTATCCTGGGGATTTATTCCTTTCCACACAGGGTGGTGGTGGGAATCGGATGCGCCTTTACAACTTGCAATTACATGGTGCCTTTCATCCCAAAGGACTTTTAACAAGTGAGTCTGCAGACTGCAAAGGGATCATTCACCCACCACTGGAAGGCAGCATCCTTTAAAAGGAGCTCAGCAGCATTTCCCAACCACTGGGGCCCAGGAGTAGGGAAGAAGGGACTCCTATGCTGGATTGGCCTCGAGTAGGGATGGGCTGGCAGAGTGCGCAAGCTTATTTGGTTTTGAATCCCACCAGGATACTAGAGCTTTTAAGAAAGAGGACCAAAGAGTCGTCTTAATTTTCCATTACCCCTAGCACACCACTCCCTTCAAAGACATTGTTGTGTTGGGTAACTGCATTTCCCCCTCCTATGGGGATTGTCATTCCCACAGCTGAAAGCTCAGTTGGGCCTGTGCTCACTTTGGCTTTGTCAAAGAGGAGAACCGTGATTCTGTGGAGTCATGAGACCAAAATCATGTTACTGTCTGCATTTGGGATATTTTCCCAGACTCCATATGAAGTAAGGGACCTGTTTTTAGAAGGAATATGGCTTCATATAAATAGATTCAACTTTACATGTTTGTCTTCTTCCTATATACTCTTTCCTTGCTGAAATGTACAGTTGTGTTACAGATGGGTTTATGGAACAGTTGTGCATTTGTCTGTTTTCCGAGAGCTGCTAATACGATTGAAATTGGCATTTCTTGTGTGATGTTTAATCTCATTGGCCTTCTTTGAGGCACCTCCCTCCGCTCACTATATTTAGGTGTGCTTCTTTATTAATACACTTCACATATCTTTCAAACCTGGTTGTTTATTTGCCTCTTTTGGTGAGAACAGGAGTGTACATGTGGGTACATGTACATGGGTGAAGAGGTATCTTTGACCAAGGTGGTCTGTGCAAAGTTCCTTGAAACATATAAGACAAGTTTACCTCCCTTAGGAGCTCATCTAACTGAAATAAGGTGTGCAGTGGGGCAGTGTAGGTGTCTTCAGGTGCTGGAACTGCCTTGTGTTCTGGGCAGCTGTATGAGCCAGTGATGAGCTGTGGTGCCTTAGACCATCCCCTGGATGCTGTGAAGTTCCGGCCCTGCATGGCTTGAATTACTTTACAAGCAGGCAAGATCTGTATGAGTTGAAACAGCCCTCCTTGTGATTTCCAAGTCAGGAGGAGTCTGTGTATGCACAGAGGGATGTGGACAAGTGACCAGGGAAGCCCCTGTGTACTGGGGAGAACCTGAGGCGTGTGAGGGCAGGTGAGAGTATGTGCAAGTGAGCACATTTGTTTGACAGAGTGTATGTCTGGGCCTGTGTGCTCTCCTGTGGCAGCCCAGTGAGTCTGACTTGGGCCATTCTCCAGCTGTGTAAATACATTGCTTAGCAAATTGAGGGCTCTGGTTAATGATTTCCATTAGCACAGGGCCCATATTAGGCTCCGTTCTGTGAGCGGTACCCAGCTGTCCGAATGCCATTAGAGTGAACACATGAGCCTTTAATGTCAAGAGCATATTGTTTGTGCTCTGAGGAGCCTCTGCAGGAGCTGCCCTGGGGTTGCTCACCAGGGGCTGTCAGGCAGGTTTATGGCAAGCTCCCTGGGGACCTGCTGTGGCAGCAACAACTCTTAACACCCTTCCCTAGTCAAAGCAAAGTCCCAGGCGTGGTGTGCCCAAGGGGAAGGGCATGCTGGCTAGGATGCTTGCTTGGGAGGCAGCTGGCCCAAGCAACAGGGTGGCAGGAACACGTTCCCCTCTCTGGCAGTTGGCTTTATCCGTTTTTGTTCTGGAAATACATCTAACAGAGTTTTGCCTTGTGCTACTCATCAAAACCAGACCACCACATGCTGTGATTCCAAATGGTGTCTTGGACTAAGCCAGATCAGGCCCGGTCATCCCTAGGGCTGGGTATGAACTCCAATCTAAAAATGCTCCTCTGCAAGAGGAGAATTGAGGGATTTGAAGATTTCTTACCTCCAGCAAGGGCAGTACCAGAGGTGCTGCGCTGTCAGTCAGGGAGCAGGTGCATGAGGATGCTGTATTGCTCAGGGTTGTAAAGGAGTGCACATTGGTCAGGGTGTTGCTGTGGATGAGGGCAGTCAGGTTGCTGCCTCTCCTGTGCCTGCCTGCAGTTGGGCACAGGCCCTTCCTCACTCTGCCCTTGTCTGCTGCTGTTGTTTAAAGCCAGTGGTCATCTTATGGCTGCTTGAGAGGTGCCATGGTGAAGAGGCAGAATTGGCTGCATTTTGAGCCTCACTTGCAGCTGCCTGACTACCTGTGAATCTGGGCATCTTCCTGTGTCTTCTCACATCCCTGATCCTCAACCTCAACCCTTGTTCTGTGCCCATCATCCTGGCAGTGTCCTGGGAAGGCTCTCTGCCCCACACATTGGACCTAGAAGAGAACCTAGAGAGAAACTATAGCACAACTTTCCACCCAAAGCCTGGTGAGTTTTGTAGGTGACTTTTGTCTGTCCTTTGGACCTGTCTTTCCCCAGCCTCTTCATCTGCCGTCTGCCAAAAATGAACAGATTCAGCTGCCTTCCCTAATCCTGTCTGGCATTTCAAAATGGAGGGGACTGCCAGGTTCTTTGTTCCCATTCCCTCTTGGCACTGGCAGGGGACCTTCTCTGCTCTGGAGAAGGACAAATGTGCTGATTTATTCTGCCCCTTAGCTTTGAATAGGGGTTGCTATGTTACCCTCCAGCTCTGAGCCCTGCCAGAGCATACACCATATATAACCCCACAGCAGGTGGCTATTGAGTAAAGGCCCTTAAATCTGCCTCTCTTGTTTCTTATGCTGCTGGCCAAGGTGTCAGAGGGATGTAGCAGGGCATGATTTGCTGGCTGAAACTCCAGGCACAGCTGATGCCAAGCACCATGTTGGCATTTTCCATTCTCAAGTGCCCGTCTTAATTTGCAGAGAAGATACCAACTAGGCAGGAACACGCTGCCCACACTGCCTTTTAGAGGTCTTTCCTGACATGAAGGCTGCTGCCCCATGGGACTGAGCTCTGACCAAGAGCCTGGAGACAAGAGGGTTCCAGATTCTGCTGCAGTTACCGCAGCACTCAGGGCCTGGCTTGGACACTTCCTTAGCTCACTCTGATTTTCTGTGTGTGTTTGGGTGAGACAAACCATCTGAGCAGCTTTTTGGGGATATTTGTGGTTGATTGTCTTGTAATGACAGGTTAAAGCCCAGGCAGAGGAGAAGTGGAGGCATCAAAACATCACCTTGCTGTGCTCTTAGGTGGTTGCAGCTGCGTGATAGACCTGAATCTGAAGTGCTAAATGAACCTCTGTCTTCTGTGAGACAGTAGAGCTGGTAATTGTTCCTAAAAAGCCTAATTCTTTGAGGAACAGTCCTGCAGTGCAGGCTAAGCACAGGAGACCATGGTTCTAGTTAGGAAAGGCCTAGAAAAGGAACATGATACCGGAGACCAGTCTGAATCACAGAATGTTAAGAGCTCAGCCCATCAGAGCAGGCTGCTCAAGGCCTTATCCAGCCTCATCTTGAACACTGCCAGGGCTAAAGCATTCACAACCTCCCTGGGCAACCTGTTCCAGTGTCTCACTACCCTCACGGGAAAGAATTTCTTCCTAATATCTAGACTAAATTTCCACTCTTCCAATTTGTACCAATAACTCCTTATCCTGTCACTACAGTTCTTGAGGAAAAGTCTCTCTCTGGCTTCTCTGTAGACTCTTTCCAGACACTGGAAGGTTCCTGTGAGGTCTCCATGCTACCTTTTTTTCCCTCCAGGCTGAATAGCTCCAACTTTCTCAGCCTGTCTTCATCAGGGAGGTGCTCCAGTCCTCTTAACAACTTCATGTCTTCCTCTGGACTTGCTCCAACAATTCCATATCCCTCTTCTGTTGAGGACTCCACAGCTGGATATGGTACTCCAGGTGGAGTCTCACCAAGGGCAGAGTAGAGGGGGAGAATCACTTCCTTTGACCTGCTGGCCATTTTGCTTTTGATGCAGCCCAGGATTCCACTGGCTTTCTGAGCTCTGGGTGCACGGTGCTGGCTCACGTTGAGTTTTTCATCAACCACCACCCCCAACTCCTTTTCTGCAGGGCTGCTCTCAGTCACTTCTCTGCCCAACCTGTAGGGTTTTGGGTTTTTTCTAACCTGTTTCTCATGAGCTTTTTTCCTAACCTCTGTGAAAATAGTGGTAAAGTCCTTCCCAAGAATGATGGAAGTGAGATGAGAGTAGGGGACATTTGCATGAGTTTCTGAGCTGCTGAACTTCCCACATATTCCTTGGGAATTAACTCTACAGAATCATGATTAAACATTCTCCTGAACCATAGAGCAGTGAGACCTCCTCTCCTGGCCAAAAGGTATCAGTGAAGTAGCTGTCCCACTGGTGCTTCTGCTTGCATGAGGAAAGAAACAAATCAAAGGAAAGCTCTTCACATTTAACAGAGTGGAATAACTTCTTTGGCACCATAATTCCTCTGGGATCCTGTCCTGGTTTAGGGCGAATTTGGGAGGAAATCTCCGAGTGGGGTTCCTCTGAANGTACAGAGCACAGAACAGACGATTTGGGGATACATAGTCACCCTAGGACAGATCCACATATCCCAGCACGGCCTAGTGGAAAATAGCATTTTTGTCCTGTAACATAGTGCAGGGAGTATGTGGCTATTTCTGGTCTCCTTACTCTGGACCTGCTCTGAGCATGCTCTGAACACTGGGAGCAAAAAGGGAGAGAATGGTCTTTAGTGGCCATGGTAGAAACCAGTCTGTAAGGCCTTGGGGGTGGGATCTTTTCCTCCAAGTATCTCTCAGCCATTCCTCATCAAACTGTATAGTCTGGAACCAAAACCCTCTCTCTCCAAGTTTCAGCATGCCTGGGACTATAGGAAAAAATGGTTTGTAAATCCTTATTGGAGAGCTGTTGAAAAATGGGTCTGAAGAATGCATTTCCAGAGATGACTTTGCTTGTCTCTATGCTCTAAAAGTGTATTAGATCTTCAAGGCCAAGTGAATTTAGCTTTTCCATGTGATACCTTTTGATAATGATGCTTTCCTGGGTCTGGTACTCTAAATGCATCATGGATATCCTGTTTCACTTAGTGGCTACGGTGCCGTGGGCCCTAGTCATGTGGATCCTAGGGACCTCAGTCCTGGAGGAAGGGAGGTGTCCCTGCCTTTTATCTTGAAGGGTAAGAGCAAGGATGTGAGCAAAGTGCTCCCACTGCTTATGCTGGTGCCATTTGCTGCAAGTGCAAGCATGACCACCTATTCAAGGAGGTGTAACTGTATCAGAGAGGGGGATGACAAAGCACTCAAGGCAAGAACTTCACTGTTTGCAGCAGATGTGAGCACTGACTTCATGCCTGTTCTTATTCCCTGCAGAGCATCAGCGGAGGCCGCCCGCCGCCCCACTTTATGTATGACCCCTCCACCTTTGCCTTCCGGTCCCTCAGCACCTTGAAGCCGCTGAGCCCGATCGCTCCAGTGGAAGAACCGTCATGTGCCTACTGAAGGAGTTTCTCCAAAAAAACCTCAGGAACTATCAACCAGTGTCCTGCCTGGCAGGGAGAAGGGGAGGGGTGGGAGAAGAAGGGGCAATGGCACATCTTGGCAATGCAGCTGCTGTGGCAGGAGGAAGCGAATGGCTTGGTAGCAGTGCCTGTTCTCATACCACTGATGGATCCGAGCAGTGGCAGAGGGAGTGAGTTCTGCCTTTCAGGGCAAAGCAAACCAGTCAGGTCCACAAACCACAGGACCTTCCACCAAGGCAGTGTCAAACATGAAGATGGTGGTAACTGAAGATATCCAGGAGGTGTTCAGGGGTTAGTATGACCCGCATGGCAGCAGGGATGAGTGATTAAGCTGTGAAACCAAATCCAGTCAGTTTCCCAAGGATCCCTGGGTCTACAGTGCTTTGCTATAGACCTGACACTTCTCCCTCTTAGAAGTGAGCTCAGGATTGGAAAAAAGGGCTACACAGAGCTGCTTGCAAAACAAGAAGATTCCTTTCTCATACTGTTACAATTGCATTCACATCAAGCTCTCTTAAGTGGAAAACCCTAGGACAGGGAGGCGTGTGGAGGAGTAACTGGCTCATTTAGCTGTGCATTCCAGATGATCTGCTGGCAGTTCAGTGATACTGTCCAAAAAGAGATTGAAATGGGAGAGTGAGACATCCGTATGTAGATCTGGTGTTAGAATAAAATTCTAGAATTGGAAGGTCTGTTTTGAGGCATCCAGGAAAATGCAGTACCCACCTTCAGTCCTCTCAGCATCATCAAAGAGAAGAACCTGGGGGTGAGTGTGTACTCATGGATCTCCTCTCTGCTGAGGCAGTGTGTGTTTTGGGGTATGTAACACTTCTCCATAGTATTGTCCCACTACATGATGGTGGAGATAACTGCTACCACCAAACTCAAACCAATTTAATGTCTCCAGCAAGCTTTCCACTCCTCTTGTTTAGGTTAGCTGTTAAATTCAGGTACACACTTCTGGTATCAGTGGAACAATATTCCCAGATGAAGCAAGGAATGGGAAAAAGCAGTCGATTTTGTGGCTGTTGGTGGAAGAAACAGGAGGGGAGTTTGAGTGAAGGTGGGGAACATTTCTGCATGGACAGTTCTGAGGCTGTTGGGACCATGCTAGGCCTTGCTACCACTGGTGTTTGACTGGGATCTGTCCTCGAGGCATGTGTGTTTGGTGCCACAAGGCAGGAGTTAATAAAACAAGCTCTTGCCTCTCCTGTTGAGGCAGAGGAACAAGGCCTTTCCTCTTGCTGCACCTGGTGGAGAGGGTAACCTCTTTGTGTAGGCATTCCCCACCATGAGCCTGTATCTGACTGCAAGGGGAAGCAAGTAGTTTACTGTTTGTCCAGATCAAGAGGAGCAACTGTGAGTAATACAAAATAATTTTTGGTTTCTTAAATCTGCCTCAGTGTAGAGTCTTTGATGCTGCTGTTTGGTTGAGACCAATGGTCAGTCTAGCTGCCAGTAGGAGGCTACCCAGTGAACTGGGCCCTTCACTGACACCCCTGGGGAAAGTCCAAAGGCTGTAGGCTTGGGGACCTGAATCTCCCACCCCACCCTCTTCTCCCTGACTCCTGTCATTCAGGCAGGCAGAGCAGCTGGGCAAGGTGTTGAGGGGATGTGTGTCCTGATGCTGTCCTAGCTCTGCCTGCTCTTTGGCTCCAGACTGTTACAGCTGGGCCACCCCCTGCACCAGCACCACCTCCAAGAGGAAACTTGTATTTACTGCTGAGGGACCTCTGGCAGACCATCATGGTTCCCTGCAAGACCCTATTTCCAAGAGAGCACAGTGCCTCTGCTGATTCCTCCTGCCCCTGTAGAAATTCTGCTTATCTTGTTTTGATGGCGCACCTCAGCTTTTTAACTGCTGCCAGATCAAGCTGACCAGTGCAGGACAGGAAGCATTGCTCCTTTGGACCAAATCCCTGTGCTCAGGAGATGGGACAGCCATAGCCTGGTACCCATCTGAGAGGCACATTCCTTGTGCAAATGGGCTGGGGTGGCAGCCCCTGCATGGCCCTGCAGCCTCAGGCTTTGCTCAGCAAGAGCTGCCTAGGTGCTGGGGCCCAGAGGTGTGTTCCTGCCAGCCAGCAGGTGGGGCAGCCTGCCTTGCCCCGGGTGGGAGCAGGGAACATGGATGTCCTGCCGATATTGTTGCCTTTTACTACTTTTGTAACTTTTCTCTGTCGTATCTTTTTAAATCAGAAGAAAAAATAAAAAAAATTAAAAACCCCACAATGAAATAAAGTGTAACAGCTGCTATATTCACACCTCTGGTGGGTCTGGTGGGTTTGGCATCTTCTGGGTGTTTGTGGGCAGGGGTATGGAGGGGGTGGAGTAGAGTGAGCATTGATTGACACAGTGCAGCCAGTCCCAAGCACTTCACAATGCAAGGAGGCCATGTCTGCAGGCGAATGGCTTTGAAAATGAAGAGCTTTTCCAAAAAGAATGCCAGGTTCTTTGTGTGTGCAGCTGCTCCATTTGAGGTATGGTGTACTGCTATGGTGTATTGTCCCTCACTGGTGCTTCCCTCACAGAGAGGGTGCGTTGGCTTTCCAGTGATTTTCCTATTGCTTGGACAAGTCAAATGTAGCCTGACTGTAGGTTTCCAACCCTGCCCAAAACAGAAGGGTGGGTAACTACCCAAATGGCCTTTGGCTTGTAATTTTAACTTCAGGAAGTCTTGCATATCTCTCCTGAGATTCTCCACAGCCCTTTTGTTTACAGCCAGAGCACTTTTCCTTCCCCATAATTTAGCTATACTTCACCCCTTCCTCTGGATTTTGCTCTAAATACACCATCTTGGGTACTTGTAATGTGCATTCCCCACCCCTTGCTGTCTACTTGAGCCAATTCCTGTCTTGGCCACCCCCCCGCCCCCAACTCTGTGTCTTCACCAGCATCTCACAAGGCTATTACCTATGTCCCCTTTTCCAAGGCCTCCTGAGAGATATTAGCGTAAATTCCCCTAGCAGTCCTACTTAGATTCATTCCCAGGAGGCCTTTTCCATTCTTCCCTCCAAGCTCTGATCTCCTCTAGGCTTCTTGCCATCCCTCTTATCTTGAAATCCTTCCCTCTCTGTCAGCTGCAGCTTGTTAATTGGCCTTGGCCAATTTTGCAAGGGTTGTACGGTGACTTGCTGGCTCCCCTGAGCTCTTGCTCTTGTACATCCCTTACAGAATGCTTTTCTCTGGGATGTTTCTTCCAGCACAGCCTGATCCCTCAGCACCCCCACCCTTGAGGCCCCAGATGCTGTTCAAAACCATGGTGGTGGCTATGACTCCACAAACGCTGACCATCTGTAGGCCTCTGCCAGGTCAAGCCTGTTTATTTTGTATATTCAGAGGGAGGAATGCATCAACCTTGTATCCTCTAGGATGGAGGTATGGGCACCTAGTGCTCCAAAGCCAGAGTACAGCTGGTGAAGGGTGGGAAGCTGGCATACAGCTTGGCATTGTACAGCCAGCCCATTGACCAGGCTGAGCTGGGGATAGAGCTGCTGCTGCTGCCCCCGGGGCTGTTGTCTGGGCCCCCAGCATGTGTTTGGATTTAGTTTAATCGTGCCCACCCATCATCTCTCCCTGCAAGCTGGGCCTCTGGGTTAACTACAAAACAGGGCAGTTTTTGTGGTGAAACATGGTGATAAACTGCAATATGGCAACAACTCTGAAGCTCAAAGAAGGCAGGTTAGGGGCATTCATGAGGATCTTACAAGGTACTTTTCAGGTGTAGTTACCAACATTACTGACAAAGGAGAGTGAGGATGTTGGCCTCCTTTGGATGCCAGATCCTGGCATGTGGGAACGGTTTCCCAAAGCCCACTGCTGGAGATACCAGCAGAAACCAGGGAAATGGGAGCTGAGCTGTGGTCTTTGAGCCACGGTCCTTGCCGTAGCCACTGCCCCCCATTGCTGCCTGTGTCATCCATCAGTGCAGGGCTGTTCACCTCTGTGGCTTCCCAACCAGCTTGTGCAGACACTTCCTCCTCTGGCAGAGTGGGCAGGGATGCCAGCTGAGGTCTGAGCAAAGCCCTGTGAGCATTGTCAGCTTGGCCTGGGTCCCTCAGGACCTCTTCTTCACTGGAGCTCCTGACTTCCCACCAGGTTTGTGTCCTCACTCAGCTCAGTAACTTCTAAGCCGAGTCCTTTCTCTGCTCTGAGTCATCTTGCTCGGAGACGTGCAGGTGTTTCCCTTCAGAGCAGAAAACCCCCTGTGGAGAGAGCAGGGCTGTTGTGCCAGAGTGCAGCTCAGCTGTGTTAGCTGTGTTAGCCATCTGCAGGAGGGTGAATGGGGACAAGGGCTGTTGGAAGAGCTTGGCTGCGGCTTCTCTACGATTTAAGCAGGACCATTTAAACTAATACTGTTCTCCAGTTAAAGTAAATTAATTAGGTTAATGCTATGGCCTTTTAAAAATAACAGAGGAACCAAGATCACAGCAGTGGTAAAATGGGTTGTTACATGTATACCCTGAGCCTGGGTGAGTCCCTTTGCAGCCAGCACACGGCATTGTCTCTTTGTGTTGTCCAAACATTTTCTGACATATAAGTACGTACATGCATGCACACGTGATAGATATACATGTATATTTCTGACTCACTGTGTTTCATTTGTGCAGAAATCTCTGTCCTCTGACAGTCACCCACAAGCAGAATGCCCTGTGCTCACCTGGGTCAGTCTGACAGGGCTCTATGTGAAGCCCATTTGTGGCACACTCATCAGCTCTGTGCTGCAAAGCACAGTGGTGCTTGGAAAACCCACCCACCACCCTGTTTCCAGCTGCATGCTGAGTGTTGAACCATCAATGGGATTGACTAGGAAAATGGGCAAAACTGGCAGTGCTGCTGGGGCCATGGTTCTCAGTCCAGGCTTGATGGAGGCCACTGAAACATGGCTTGGCACAGGAAAAACTGGGAAGCAGAATTTCCAGTTGGACAGACCATCTCATTCAAACAACTTTGGGCCTTCCCTTGCTCTTCCTGAAGCTGCATAACATGTCTTGGCAAGGTGTGGGGTGGAAGAATGCATTCAAGGGTGTGTGTCAAGTTAGGATTGAATGGGGTATGTGCTGATACAGCATGGGTGTATAGACACAGTGCATTTACAGTGGCATTTATGTGCCTGTGGTGTTTGTATTTATGGCATGTTAGTTATACTTTAATCAGAAGAGCGTATTGGAAGAGTAAAGATAAAGGGTCATGCATGCAAATGTGGTTCTGGAAGGATGGATGCTGGTGGATGTGCATCTGGAGCATGGGCAAAAAAGCCTGTGCAGGGGAGGGGCATGAATGAGGCTGTGTGTTCACAGGTGTCTGCAGGCAGTGATGCATGGAGGACATACAGATGGGTTATATATGCCAAAGCAATGGTAGTATTTCTTTCCTGTTTCTGCAGTCTCATCCATTATGGTAATAACTGGCAGACTTCTGCAGTGCATCACACCAGTAATGATTGGAAAAGTGAAGAAAAATTTACAAATGCCTGATCTGTGCCCTTGAGGAACTTGGGAGCTTTCACCATTGAATGAAAAAGAAGCAGGCACCTGGACACCAGTGACTCAAGACAAAGTGATCTCAATACAAATTAGAGTTGTGATTGTATTCTGTTGCTTCTCAGACAAGAACTTCAGGGACATCAAATAAAAGTAGCAGGTGGCAGGTTCAAAGCAAACAACCAGAGGCAGATCTGCACAGAGCATGGGGTTGCACTGGGGAACCCTGTGCCACAGGATGCTGTGACTGCTTGGTATTTACACAGCTACAGACTTGAAAAGAAAGGAAGACGAAAAAAGAAAAATACTCCCTAGGAAACTACATGCACAAATGCCAGCTCTGGTTGAGGAGGGTGGTGACAGAGGGGCGTTTTCTGGGGTAGGTTACTGTGTGCTAGTCCCATCTCTGCCCCCTCTTCAGTGGCAGGATCTGCTCCCACCAAGGTTCCTGGTGGGTCAGTAGCTCCAAACAGGCACATGCTCCAGCGACCAATGCCAGTGCTGCCTTGTATGCATGTTCACTGCCTTTACAATTCCAAGAATTTCTCCATGGGGAGGCCTCAGTGGTGACTTGGCCCTCCTGTGTTTGATGGTGAGGGCAGGGGTGACCCCATTCTCCTACTGCACTGCTGCTCAGGGAGTGCTTGAAACCTGAGCTGCTCCCTGATCTGTCTGCATGGCTGCAAATGGGCATCCTACAAATCCTCTGCCCTCAGAGTGTGGGTGCTGGGGCCTGCTAGGAGAACCCTGGCTCATCAGGGCTGTCTGGCATCCATCATGTCCCTTGGCCCAGCTAGGCTCAGCCTGAATCATTCATGGTTGCTGTGTGCAGAGGTTGGTCACAAAGGCATGGCTCAGGCTCAGGTTTCTGAAATGTGTGAGGTCTGTCCTGGGTGGCAGGCCAGTGTTTATGTGTCAGAGGAACACAGTGAGTTTGGTTTGAGCACTGCTGCAGGCTTATGATGCATATGTTATGCATGGAATTATCTTTTGAAGTTTTGGAACATGTTAGGAAAGCAAGGACAAGCATCCTCCAGTGGTGGGTAACCCTCACTTGGTAAACCTCAACCCAGCAAGCCAAAGAGGATGCAGCTGAAGCAGCAAGGCTCTGCAGAAGTAACATCAGTGGTGATGAGAACATTGAAGCTTGTTGGTATCACACCATTTCCTGAGCTAGATTTCAGTGGGCTTATTCAAGCAAAAGTGAAACAGAAGTGGTGGAGGCTTTGAGAGATCACTCTGGCTGTAGCTGCACGCCAGCCTGGCAGGACCTGACCACATGTTTTCAGTAAGCCTGGGGCAGGATGTGCAGGCAGCTCCAGACACATGAGGAGCCCAAAGATCTGTTTGCTTTTGTGGCTGCTCACATCAGTGCCTGCTGTAATAACAGCTGGGTCTGTTAGTAGGTTGGCCAGAACTGATTGCGTGTCCCTGTCTGACGTGCTCACAGCAGAGCAGCTCCAAGGTTGAGTGAGTGGAGGAACTGAAAGTGGAGGAACTGATAGCTGGATGCCAAGTAGGGAGGTGGATGGAGACAACAAAGCCACTTTGAAAGGAACATGGTTGCCATCTGCAATTGGAGGAAAATTGCTTTTTACCAAAGGGTCCCCTAGGAGCAATGCCTGCCTTGCCCTGGCATGCCCTGTGGGCACTCCAAGGCAGGCTGGTCAGCATCTATCCTTGGTCTAGTGGCCTGGGAGCATGCTGGCAGGCTACAGCAGGGGGTGTCACAGGCCTTCGCTCCCCACTGGGGGATGGTGAAGTATTGCTGATGGGAGATCTGTCCTGATGTGCCTACAGCTCTCCTGTTTGTGTGCTCCTGCAAGTATTTGAAGCGTCTTTGCTAAGTTTTTTCCAAAATGGGTTGCCAAAGTGTTCTACCCTGGGTTGTTTCTTTGCCAGTGGGTGACATTTGGCGATATGTTGGTCAGGGTCTTGCCCAAGGGCAGGCTGCTCAGCAAACCTGGCTTTGGCAGTGCCACCAAGCCAAACACATCAGGGCCAAACCTCAGTCATATACAGCTCTTGTGAAACCTGAAAGCCTTTTTCAGATCTTTGCCACAGAGCCTCCACAGGCCCTGTTTTAAACAGAGATGTTTTGTCCTTTCTCAGCTTTAAACAGTTCCCCAAAATAAGCTCTCTGCTATTTACCAGCATTGTTTTCTTTCTGGTGTTGAATGCTGATAAATAATCAGACCCATTATATTGTATTCATATCTGCCCTGGTAGCAAATAATTACTACAATTACTACCAAATCAAAATGCCTCTGTTTCTCCTGGTGTCATTAGCATGTCCCAAACATTTTGTTCTTGTGGCTTAAGGTGCAGTAACAGCACAGTCCAAGTGCAACACCTGGTTGAGCGGAGCTTCCCAGCACACCAAGCCCCCCAGCCATGATTGCCTCTGAGATGCTGCTAATTTTCAATCACAGTGTCAGATCCTCTTCTACTGCAGGGAGTGCAACTGCTTAGCCTGTGATTTACCCAATTTATTCCGGTAATAACTGGGCTGGCTGTGTAGCCATCTGTCTGCTCTCTGTGCTCCTCCTGCCCCCCAGCCTCCACCACCACAGACTGAGCTGTGCCTCTGCCCTTGTGGCAGCAGAGGGAAGGCACAGCTTTACCCAGGCATGAAGCAGGTCTGTGTCCATCGAGAAGGGAACAAGTGTTTGTTTGTTGTCCCCCTCTCTGCTGACCTCTAGATGCCAGGGTTGCCAGCAGTGGGGCCTGCTGCAGTTATTTCCACCAGGCAGGGCAGGAAAGATCCCTTTTCAGATAGGGCAGGGTGGGTTATCAAGGTTTTGGGTGCACTTCGGCTCAAGTGAGGGGAGCTATGATCAGTTTGTGAGGGGGATACCGAGGTAGGGAGCAGCTGAGGCAAGGACCCAACACAAAGATAGGAGAAAGATACACATTAGCCTGAAACTAAGTCCACAGATATGAAAACCATTGTGGTCACATGGCTCTGTCTGGGAAGAAAAACATTGTATTGACTGGATCATTATAAAGCCTCTAATTGAAGAGCAGAGTCCTCTCTGCCCTGTAATGTTACTCAAACAAACCTGCGCACAACTCCTTCAAAGCAGATGTCAGCCAGGTTACAGCCCTAGATCAACAGTCATTCAGGATCAGTATTGCTTGAAACCACTGGGTAGAATCAAATATAAATAGAGCAGAGAGCATTTGAAGCAGTAAGGGTCTTGGGGGAGATTCAGTCCCCCTAATGAAGCCAAGGAAAGGGGAGATGATGCATCATGTCTGTAATGCAGTGAGGACATGCAGAAGCTGGATTACTCAGAAAACTTGGAGCAGCACGTATGGTTTCTATTAAATCACCTGACCTTTCCATCTCCAGTGGTATTTCTGGGGCTTTCATTACTGTAGTGCTCTACAAACTGTAGCCTTATGATTGCCCCTGAGAGACAGCAGAGTATTTGAAGTAAATAGGCTTTTACTTGTGCACACCAAAATACTGACTTTTCTGGCTATTTTTGAACCCCACTGGTACTGCACAAAGATCCTCCCTTTGGAGCTGAAATGAGGAACAGAGTAAGCAGAGAGTTTAGGTCCTTAGAGGAATTGTTGATTGCATGAAGAATTTCAGCTGTGGCTGAAATGGAAAGGGAAGCAGGTGGCAAAAGTGTCGGCACTAACTGGAGTGTTTGAGGTAGAAACTGCAGAGTGGTTAACCACCACAATTGATCCCCCGTGACTGAAATCATCTAAAGCACCAGTTAAAAACATGTTCTATAATTTGTGGCTGTGGGAATCCAGTCTCTTTGCATCTTGGCCCATAGGCAGTGCTGTCTAAACACCATGAACAAGATATTCAGAGAGGCTTCTGACTTCCCATTGCTCCTTCAGTGAGCTTTGTCCACGTGTGGATGTTACAGCTGTTCTTCAGGGGAGTGGGGAGCTGGGGCAGCTGAGTGGCTTTGCCCAGTGCTGGGTTGGGCTGTAGGAACCAGGACTTGAGCCCTGTCCAGGGTGTGCAGCTTGAGATCTGCAAGTCCCTCTGTACCTCTCCAGCCCCACCCATGAGGGGATGCTGCTCCATCAAGCTCCTGTGTTCTGGACCCAGGACTTCAGCTCACCAAAGGCACCTCCTGGTGCTGAGCTGGGGATGCTGCCCAGGGCTTCCTGCATGACCAGGCCTTTGTTCTGTGAGTGATGCTGCTGCTCTGTGGAGGTGAGGCTGGCCAGGGCTTATTGCAGTGTGTCTGGAAATGCTCTGGACATGAACCAGAGACTTTGGGCTTCTCAGCTGGGGTCATCTGCTGTGTGGTTTCTTGCCACTGTAAGAGGCTGGGTACCACAGACTGGGTAACTCCTCCTCCCACCTTCCCATGGTATCTTGCAGCTGCCTGGCAAAGTTTTAGCCCTTTCCTTGCAATAGCCACTCAGAAATTAATCTTCTAAGACCTGCCTGTACGGGTTGGAAGCCCCCATCAGGCTTTGGAGATGCCAGCATTGCCTCTGTCTGATGGCTGAGCTCATGGGTGGCCTGGCCTTCACAATCCTACATCAGCCAGGGGAACAACAGATTTTGTCCTGCTGCTGGCACTGCCAAACAATTCACTTACTGCAAAGGAGCAGTATTTATCTTCCCTGTGAGAAATGAAAAGTTTTTTAATCTCTGAATCACTCTATTGCTTCCCTTTGTATCAGGTTAATAAGTTGGACTTCCTGGGCTTGTGACAGAAAGATCAGGGATAGAAATAAACAGAGTGTAGCTCAAGTCATCCTTTCATTTCACAATCTTGGCTGGGCCAGGCTGTTGGGGATGTGCAGCTCTGGTGGGGACTCCCTTCATGGTGAGGACAGAGGGAAGGTTCCATTTCTCTTCAATGCTGTCTCCAGGTGTCCCACCACAGCTGCCAGCACAGACTTGCCCCTTTATCTGTGAACAGCATATCTGAGACCAATGTCAGGCAGATGGGGATCATCAGCCTGAGCTGATCTGACCCTGAACCCAAGATGTCCCTTGAAGATGGTGGAACATGTGGAGCTGCCTTCCAGTCAGCAGATGCCCATGGAGCCTGCAGGCAACACGAGTCTCCCGCTTCTCAAGGACTTACTGGAGCAGCCACTTTGCTGATTCTGGGGCAAAATAGGGGTGGGCAGAAGGGTGGCACTGGCCAGGCGGACAAACTGCTGTTCTCATTAGGAACATTAG
This sequence comes from Trochalopteron elliotii, assembly GCA_024734555.1. Taxonomy (NCBI): domain Eukaryota; kingdom Metazoa; phylum Chordata; class Aves; order Passeriformes; family Leiothrichidae; genus Trochalopteron; species Trochalopteron elliotii. The sequence goes on from JANPWX010000045.1 coordinate 2,015,621, forward strand.
GTCCTGAAGAGGAAAAACAAACAGCAAGGATCTACTTGATTTCTCTTTTCTTTTTTTTTTCCTTTGATAAGCCAAGAGAAAGTGACAGCAGAGACCCATTTGCAGCTCAGGGGTGTGCAGCAAAGAAGTGCCTGCAGCCAAAAGCAGGACTGGTAGTGTCTCAGAGGAAGAGGAGGTTATTCTCCTTGTGGGTTTATAAACTCTTGGCTCACAAGACAGGAGGACAAAATGCATTGCCAAAAAGGCATCATGCTTAATGTCTGGATTAGAGAAGTTCCAGCTGAGCCCAGGCAGCCCCTTCCTCTTCCCCACCCCTTGAGAGCTGGCTAGCAGCCAGGGGCCAGGCTGGCACCTCACCCCCAGCACTGAGGGGAAGGTGAAGGAACCGTGGGAAACCCCGGATCTGGCTGCTGCTGTCAGCCTGGCAGCAGTTACAGTATAGAGAATATTTCTCTGCCCATGTGCCCTCCCCACCCTGCCATGCTCTGCCTCAGCTGTATGAAGGCAGCAGCAACCAGCTGTCCCAATGGACAGGGACTGATGAATGAACCAGCCACCCCAAGTTCCTGACTGCTGGACATGAGGACCAGCTACAGAGCAGCTGGAGGGAATTGCAGCTGGGCAATCTCGATACTGTGTTAACCCCATGGAGCACAAGCAGGTCCCCATTGCATGGGCACACAGAGCACAGCTCTGCCCCATCCTCTGCCAAGGCAGTGCCTGGCATTGCTGGGGCTGTCCCCAAGGGTGCAAAGCCACCCCTCACCTTTTCCCTTGTCCAGGGCACCGTGCACCCTGCCATAAAAGCAGCCTTTCCCCATGTGCCCCTGCACCTTGCCCTTTATTACACTGCAAGGGTCAAAGGTGGGCCTGGCATTTTCAGGGATTTTGGGATGTGATGCTGCATAGTCAGTGGGGTGGACTCAGAGAACAGCGGCACCAGGGAGACTGCAAATCTCCCATGGTACAGTGGCCTATGTGTAATAAAAACCTAGCAGTCCATTTTGGTCAAAGCAAACAGAGCTCTTTGGAAAAGCCTGCCTTAAGAGGACATGATGTTCCCAGAGCATCCTACAGCCCCCTGATGATGCTGCAGTTGGTGTCAGTGCACACAGTTAACTGCTCCAGTATTAGCAGCCCCAGAGATTACAAAATCTCAAAGAAGGCCTCAAATCTCACAGCAGTGGCTTTAAAAATAGCTTAAAAACTTTGCAATTTGAACTCTGGTTACTCTGGGTCTTTAAAACTTTTGGATTTAGCTGGTCTGCGTTTTCAGGTACCCTTTGCATTGCAATGGCAAGGTCACAATAATTGCAGCAGAGAAGGGAGTTTATTTCTTGAAGGATATTGAGATTATCATATATTTATATTTAGAGGGAGGGGGCTTTAACAGTTCTCTAGGTTCTGAGTCTGTGAAAAATTGCAACAACCCCTGACAGGATAATAGATTAATCTCAGACCAGTTTTAACCTCAGACCAATTTATCTCTGTGGTTACTGATCACCTGCTCTAAATGACCAAGTAGTGGACTTGCCTTTTCCAGGAAATCTACATGTTTGCAGATGTGCTTACAAGGTATCATTTGCATTGGAAACATTGGCAAGGAGGAGGGAGAAAGTGAAATGAATCTCAAGGCCCAGGAAAGCATAAAGGCAGGTTGATAAATAGTCAGGTGGTGAAACAGCTACTTGGAAATAAGTGGCAGTAACTGGTGAGGCAATTGCAGTGCAGTAAAGGCCAGTAAGAAAATATGATGTCATGCATGGCTCTGCTTGGCCAAAGTGTGCCACTCCCTGCAGAAAATAGCAAATAACTGTAAAAACAGAATATGTTTCAACTGGAAACTGAGGCAATAATCACTGTGGTGAAGTAGCAACCAAGATTTAGTGGGACATTTAATTTCTTCTCCCGGGGAAGACTCTGCCACACATCTGCTGGGGAGTCTGGGAGCTGGGACATGAAGAGAACATTGGCTGCCTCTTTATGTGCTCCAGCCTCTGGGGCTGGAGCAAACTTAGAGAGGGGCCCTGAGGGTGTGTTCCAGAGGACCCACAGCCTGGTGTGTTATGGTCCTTTCTCCTCTCCCATCTTCTCCATATCCAAACTGGAGACTGTGCCATCAGCAGATGGAAAAATATAAATATACAAGGTTTAGAGCCCCATGTAATGGTTGTGTGTGGGGAGGAACAGTGCAACTGAAGATGGGGAAATCTTCCCAAAATCCTTGCAGGAACATCAGAAGGCCAGACTCACCATGAAAGTGATAACCAGGGAGCGAGGCTTGCAAGTCCCTGGTCCCATGGTTTGCTCCTGATATTGCAGGTACCTATTGCTGCACAGCAATCCCTGTGCCAATGGTGTTTCTTGCTGGGCATCCTCAAAAGCAAAGCCCCTAGAATTGACAGCCTCTAGGAGTGCTTCCTCTTGTCCCAGATTTCTGCTGAGGGACCTGTGGAAGCTGCCAAGGCTCCACCCCAGAGACAGCCACCCTTCATAGGGAAGATGGGGTCAGGTTCCATCAATACTTTGGGGAACAGTTTGGGGTGAATTACAGAAATATTATGATTCCTTTGATTCTGGGGAAGATTTCCCAAACCTCCTCACTGATCCAGCCCGACTTCAACTCCACTTCTGCCTGTCAATCTGCACCAGGCTGCTGCTGACATTGGGGTGACAGGGCTTGCCCACTGTTGCCACTCAAAAAAGAAAATCAGACCCTTTAAAAAGAAAAATAGCCAAAGAAGAAGACAGACAAAGCACCCAGCAGCCCATGTTGGAGATGTTATGAATTGCTTTTCAAGGTGCTTGTTTGCCTGCATAAGGACAGAAGTACCTACCTCTAACAATGCTGCAGAAAAAAAACACTGTCCCCCAGGTTTGGGGTGCTCTGGAGGGCAGCCACGCTGGAATTGTGATTAAGTGTTTTAGGCCATGCCTTTCACTGCAGCCTGCCAGATAAATATTTACAGCTGACCACAGAGAAGCAGGGGGGGAAGGAGAGGAGAGACATCTGTAAATTCTTTGGAGCCTTGCTGAGTTTTAATTTTAATTTAGTTCTTTTTTTTGTTGTTGTTTTTCCATCCACACATCATTGTCTCTTTCTCTCAACTCACAGACAGCTAAAGAAAAGAGTTTTGGGAGAAAGGTTATTTCTAAAACCTCAGGGGACAGATCCTGCTTGCAGTGACCGTGGCATAAAATCTGGAGCTGCGATAAACCAGTGCTGCAGAGAGCAGACCACAACCTTCGGTTTACTAACTGGCATAAATCTAATGTAACATTATTGATCTCTGTGGATTTACTCTCAGCCTCATTGCCTCCTCCCTTGTTTTCTTCACAGCTCGCCTTATCCATGGGAAGTCACTGCCTCTGCGGCTGCAATATGCCAGTAAATTGCAGTGTTACACCCACTTCTCAATGGTGTAAATGATTCCCTCCGTTTGGCCTCTGTTCTCAAAAGAAAGCAATTCTCTGTGCCCAGTGGGAAAGCATCACCCACAGCATCAGCCACAGCATCTCCTCCCACCGCCCCCAGCCTGCCCAGGTGTCCATAGCTGAGCCCTCCAAAGAGGTGGAAATGTAGGATGACTTATATAAATGAGGGTCCTCAACCCTGGGGGCTCTGTGCATCTTGATCTGTGAGCATATATGTCCTGCTCAGAAACATATGCAGGAATCTGTAGCTGTAAAAGCCACTGCACCACCCTGTAATCCAGCCCAGATGTGCCTCTCCTTTCACGGCACACTCAAGGGACCTCTCCAAGTTGAGGCAGGCAGGGATGGAAAGCATTGCTGAGGTTCCCTCACTCCAATGAAAAGTGACCCTTGCAGAGGTCCAGAGCAAGAAGACTGGTAGGGACAATTGACTTTGGGATGGGGATTGGAGCATGAGTCAGCTGATGCTGGTCCTGATGCCCAAGGTGGGAGGCTGGCGAGCTCCGGGCCTCTCTGAGAGTCAAACATGAATGTGTGCAGTGCAAACCCTGCTCTCACTTGAGCTCCCAAAGCTTGGTGCAGACAGAGATTGTGCAGGGAGCTGAGCCTCCAGTGATAATGTGGTGGGGCTGCTCACCTCCTTAAAGGCTTTAGACTTTGCAAGTGAACTACCAGGATCTCATCATCCCCATGTGGTAGCAGCTTGGGCTTGAGGCTTATCCCTGCTCTTATCAGTGACCTTCTGAGTAGCCAAAAAAGTAGCATTTAAAAAAACCAACTTCTATGATGGCTGCAAAGTCATCTGGGAAGTTACTCTTTCTGTTAGTGTCATAAAACTTCATGGCCCTAAATAGAAAGTGTGGAGGCAAAGGTCTTCTCCCCAGGGCTTTGCAGTCTCAGCACGAAGAGTGCGGTTATAAAGCAAGTCATGGAGTCCAGGAAGGAAATTTATGGCTCAGAAGATGGATAAATAATACGCCAAGATCAACAGCAGTGGTAATGTTGAATTGTACTGAGTGGAGCTGCTCTGCTATTACAGGGCTGTAACAAGCTTGGAACCTTGTGCTGCAATGAGCCAACTGCTGGAGAGCTGCTGCAGCAGTGAGGCCCTGGCATGGGCACCACCAGCTCCTGACAACCTGAAAAGGCTGGGAGAGCCTTTGGATGGGAGAGAGCAGTGCCACTTACCCACCGTGTGTCCTCCCCAGCACAACCTCTCTCCTGGGGTCAGCACTGGCTCATGATGAAGATGGGGGTTTTACAGTGAGTCTCATGCATCACCTCCCAGCAGTGATGTGACCTCATGGGGTACTGACGTGGCTCTGACTCTGCTTTTGTCGACCATCTGGAAGCCCTTTGGGCCCCCAGATGTGGTGAGAGGAGGATTGGGCTTTGCGTAGCTCTTGGAGGGTGGAAGGAGACAAAATTCCAATTCTTGGCAGTCTTTTGTGGCTCTTCTCAGCTTTCCCATCCACCTCCTTATTTCTGTTTGACTTTCTTCTCTTCTCTCGTCCTGGAAAGTAAAGTCACTCCAGTGTTTACTTTCTCTGTTCCTTGCCTAAGTTGTTAAACATGTCCTAACCATCCTAAACATCCCCTGCTAATGGATAAAAGAGTGGTGGAAATCCATTGGTGGATGTGTCTCAAAGGAGAGGTTGGAAAAACATGTCAGAAGAAGCACTGCAGGGGTAGCTGATGCACTCTTGTGACTGATGATGAACTAAACAACCTCCTGTAGTCTTTTCCAGCCCTAATTCCTGAGCTCCTCTGACCCCTAAATTCTATGCTGTAGCCAGTGTTTAGTCCCATAGTTATTCTCCATGTGCACTGTCTGAAAGCAGAATGAATTGTCTGGGAGAACATCCCAGCCACCCCCAGCTGCTCCCAGACACTCTACAACCGGCCCCTGTGTGTTACCTGAGACACCAGAGACAAACTTACTCCCCTCTCCTTGGGATTTGCTCTTTGAATACTCTTGAAGCTCCAGCTCCTGGAGTGCTGTGCTTACATGTGGCTCTCATCTCTTACATCCTCAAAGCAATGACAACAGGGCTCCTGAGGGGAGAGGAAAGCTGGTGTGTAGCCTTCACAGCAAGAAAGCAAACAGAAGACCTCAATCCTTTGAAAAGAAATCTTACATTTTAAGAAGGATCCTCTGATTTTGGTTGGAAGAATTGCCTGAAATTTGGCCTTGACAATCCTCATGGTTAGAAGACTGGTGTGAGAGGGACCTGAGAAGCAGCTGGAGAACAAGCCCTTCTAAGGTGGCTAAAAGGAGGCTGGAGAATTATTATGGAGGGATCCATAGTGGGCAGCAGAAGATCAGCGCTTTGCTCAGCCCTTCTGCCTATGACACAGACTTGCATCTGTCCGAACACTGGCGCTGCCCTCCGCTTGCCGACTCAAACCAGTGAGGGGCAGCACGGTTCGCATCCGTCTCCCGCAGGGACGGAGAGCTTCCCGCTTCCCTCCGTGTCAGCCTGGCTCTCTGCAGTCCGCACCGGGTCAGGTTTCAGGCTCCGGGCTCTGCGTGTGTGCGCTCGCGTGTGCTTTCAACTCACTCTGAAGTCTTCGCAGGAAATTAATTTGTGTCAAACGATTGGGTTTTGTCCTCCCTTTGGTTTCTGGAGGGCAGGTGCTGGAGGCTGCTGTTGATTCTAAATGCTGCAGCTACTGCCCTGCTCTTCTGGCCCCACAGCTGTGTGTGCCTGGTGCAGCTCTTCCCCAGAATCAACTAAGTAAGGGGAAACCTCCTGGTGACAGCTCAACCATTTTGGGCATAGTTGTCAGGAATGAGCCCAAAAAAGCAGTCGAAGTTGGTATTCTGGAGTTTGAATCGATGCTTGCACAATGGCAGGGTAGCAAGTGGCTGGATTATCCAGAAAACGAGTAAGAATGACAGGCAGCAAGTTTCTGTCTGCTCCTCAGGATGTAACATCTCCAACATATGCATCACACAGTAAGTGCTGGAGCTGACCTGTTTGCAGTGTGGGTGACACACCCATGGATCTCCTCACTCCCACCCTGATCCTGTCAGTTCAGGTAAGTCAAACAGCTTTGATCCAGGTTGGGCCTTGGCTGAGAGTCCTTGGAGAACAGGCCAGGGTGTCTCCAGACAAGACCACCTCTTTTCTGGCTCAGTAGGATTGATCTCTGTAGCCTACTGTGACAGGTCTGTGGGTATTGACTCCTGGAGACTGAACTGATGAAACAGAGCCTTCACATTTCTATGACCAGGAAATATGAGCCTGGGCCACTCATGCCTCTCACAGCCAGTTTTCAATCTCTTTCTTTGAGCTGTGGATTTTTTTTTAATTTCTTGCTCTAAATTGCTGTGCTTAGAGATCCCGTTTGCTTGCTAATCTACAGCAATTTTGCTGGCCCAGGGGAGCTGTATTTGGTAATTAAGTGGGTGATGCACTGTTGAGTAATGTGCAGTTCATAAATGCTCTGCATCCTTTCAGCTCACTGGCTGTGGGAGGCCATAGTGGACTCAGCTATACAGCCACAAGAGTGGTGAAGTGATCAGTGCCTCATTATTTTTCCACTGTCAACAATTGTCTGTGAACCCCACAGGCAAAGTGTCCAGAGCAGGCTTACACAAAGGATGACAAATAGCTATTCCCTTCACTTACTCTGCCAGTTCAGAGCTGAAGGCTGCATAGTAGATCTCATGGACGTGACCCTGCTGAGGTTCCTGTGGGTACAAGGAAGATATCATGCAATAACGTTCTTTTTGTCTTCTCTCACTGCGCTTTAAAAATAAACAAACCCTATTGCTTATAACCACTTCCTGCCCCTACCATTGAACAATTGATTCTGCCACTATGACCTCAAATTCTGCTGTTTACCAGTGTTGGAGTGGTCACATCTCTGACGGTGTCCTTTTACCAAAAGAACTTTGCTCATGTATACATCCCTGAGTGGGTGCACGTTTAGTGTTACAGCCATCCATGACCTCTCTCATGTCCATCACCAGTGGTGGGGAACAACCTCCCATGGCATGGTGGGTTCAGCAGGACGTGCACATGCATGCAGCGGGGGTACCATGCTGCAGATCAAAGGGAAAATGAATTTCTAAAATGTTTAGTTTATGAAGTGTATTGTTGTTGCACTGCCGGCAAAGGTCTTCAAAGGCCCCCAGATTTATTGTCTCAGCACGGTTCAGAGATATTTGCTGTAGATTAAAAATGGAAGAAATAGGAAGGAGGCCAGGCATGTGGATTACTGGGTAAAAATAGAAGCTCTCACATTCGTTTGCTGTATGAATTTGGGTTTTGTTGCTTTCTTCCCCTGCTAATTCTTTTCTCCCCTCCCCCTTACATTTGTTCCTAAGAGCCAAGGGGTCACGTCTGTGTTTTCTTGTGTGGCCGCATGCAGTATGTCCTGACAGCTCTGCTATCTCTTAGGTAGAAACTGAGATTATCCAGGCATGGCTTTTGGAAAGGAAAAACTCACTACAGGCAAATCTGCTTTGTTTTTAGTAGTGGAGGTACCGTTTAATCTCAGCCTCTGACTGTTTCTCTTCCCACAGCTCCTCTGCTTGGAGGAAAGTCATCAGCTCAACACATGACAAACAAATTAACTCTCTTTTTTGGCCACGGATTTTAAAGAGAAGAGCAGTCATTTGCATCCTGCTCAGCTGCTCAGTAATGCAGCCCAGAGAGCCTGGGCCATGGTGTCCAGCTTACTGGCATGGCAAGGTTGGCATGTCCCTGGCAGGATCTGACCAGGCACTGGCTGTGATGGTGCTGTGGGCAGGGATGGAATGCACCAACACTGCCTGAGCCCATGCAGGGGCTTGTCCAGAGCTTCTGCCCTCACTTACTACTTACGTGCTGACCTTCCCCACCAAACCAATCTCCAGTCACTCCTTTCTGTAGTGTAGTTGGGGTGACGGTGGGAGGCAGCAGGGAAAAGCATGTGCTGTGAGGTGGAGAGATGAAAAGCATAAAACCACAACTGTTCACCTTTACTTGCCTGCATTGAGCTCTTTTTCCCAGCGGGCCAATGGAGGTTTGTTCACACCATCATGATCTGACTTTGCCATGGAATGGTGCAGGGCTGTCCACATTTACAACAGAGAAAATGTAAGATCTCAGATGCTTCTCCTCACCACCTCTTACTGATTATCTCCTGGGCTAAATGTGCTGAATATGTCCTCACTGGGGCACTGGCTATGGCCTGTTAGGCAAAATCCCTGGGTATCAAGCATGCAGTGCCAACAGAGCACCTTTCTCCAAAAGCTTACACTGCAGGTTGAGAAGACAGCCAAAAGGATGGAGATACAAGTCCAGAGAGGGAAAGTGCTAGAGGCTTTTGAGCCAGAGATGGTATCGAGTACCTTGTGTTTGATTTATGGCTCTGGTTCTCCAGAAAGCTTTACTCCAAATGGTAAATTCCCCTGTGCAACTACCTAGCAGGCCTGGAAGGGCTAAGATTTGGGGTCCTATATCCTATCACTAGAGGGGAGCATTATCTTTGTGCTAAGTGTGAGTCCTAGCTGTGTGAATTTTACAGCCACAGCTATAAGGAGAAATACTTCAACCATCTCGTGACCCTGTTGGGAGACAGAGCATCCCACATAAGTCCCCTGCTAATGCCTGTCTCTCAGGGATTCCAGCTAGCCATCCAGTAGCTTTCAGCTGAAGAGCTGGAAGCTGTGGCCATCTTGCTGGATGCCAGGAACCCCACCCAGCTTGTTTGTGGTGTTGGGTAGTCTTATGAGTGCTCACCCCACATCCATCTTGTCACTTTTTACCTCTGCATCATGTTGTCCATTGCAAAGGCTGCCATACATTAAAGAATCTCTGTCTCCAGTGAGGTTTAAATACAGATTTTAATATCGTAATTACAGCATGTAAACAAAATACCACTTGATTATTGAAACCATATTCAGTGAAGCTTAGCTCCCATGCAAGAGATACATATGAATTTAATTGCTGTTGAACTTCAGCACATGTACTTTCAGTAAGGCACTGGTATTATTTAACACACAGATAAAAACAACTACTGAAATCTAGAGCCCATGCTGGAGATTAATCAGTGGGCTTTGGCCATTTCACTGCACAAGCCATTATTTGTGGGATGCTTCCTGCATTTTGGCAGCTGGTAGGACGATGTCATGCCCATGACAACCAGCTCCAGCCATTGCTCAGGCCCATCCAGGGGTTTCCCTTGAGCTGTCCTCCTCATGGGAGAGCAGCTGAGACATAGCTGCTCTTAACAACACTGGCCAGGCTGTCTCATGCCAGCAGGATCAGCACAGGGAACAGGCTTGTGAGTACCAATGGAGCAGGGTGCTGCTGTGGGACAGGAGAGCAGTGTCACCTTTGCCAGAATGTCCCCTGGCTGGGCTGTGTGTCCATGACATCCATCCCTCTCCCCTGGCTGCTCTGTCGCCTGCAGCTTGACTGCTCCCTTCTGCTGCTGACATCTGGAGCAACAACATATACAAAAGTCTTTACAAAGCAAAAACATACACAGAGGAACGAGATTAGGTTCTTTTGAGCCTCTTCCAGGCCCAGCCTCCCCCAGAGCTCTTTGCTATGTTTTGCTTTGTACACTGGGAGGAGAAAAGCTTGGGTAGAGAAAAAAGGACATTTTACAGGTTAATGAAGCCTAGATTTGATCCAGGTGTTGCTTCCTGGGTCTTTTCAAACTCTGGTTGAAATTGAAGATGTTTTGCAGAGCCCAGAGGGTGGTGGGGAAGCTTGGGACAGCTTACAGATGTGTGCTTTCCCTGGCCTTTCCAGCCTGACAACCCAGTGATGGCTGTCTCTGGCTCTTTGCATCAGGACCTCTGCAAAAGCAGTGAGCTACCCGAGGCAGAGGCCCTGTGGCACTGACAGAAGTGCTCTGGGTGGCAGGGCAGCAGTGGTGGTGGCACAGAGTCCCCTGGCTGGGGAGTGCCTGGTGAAGGAGAGCAGTGCCCCTCCCTGTCTGCCAGTGCTGCCTGCCTCACCGGGAAGAGCTTCTGTCACCTCAGAAATACCTTCCTTAAAAGTGGAGGTGCTGTTACTCTCATTTTACATACAGATCCTCAAAAGTGCTTGGATATCCAATTTCCTGTTAAATTGAGAACTCAGTACCTAAATGGCTACTTGGATCTAGGTGATTTGCTGATGGCATGTTGCAAATGGAATTTTGACCTTCCAAACTGTTTGCTGGGGGCTTTACCCCGAGGTGTCTGTTTCTGGCAGAGTACAGGTCCCTGCTCCCACATGAGGCAGCCAAAGACTTGTGGCTTCTTGGTGGCACTCACCTCTGCCTCCAGTCCTTTTGGTGCTCTCCTGTGGCACTGGGAGGGCCTCAGATGCTGTGGGGTTGGGCTTGTGCTCAGAGGAGATAGGACATCAAAGTCCTGGCCACAAACAGCAGGAGATACTCTTCAGCTTCTCCCCCCTGCTCCTCTGCCCCTCTCCTCCCCCAGCAATGGGGTGCCACCCTGTTGTTCTTGGCAGTTCCCAGTGGGAATAATTACATTGTGCATGCCTTAAATTCCCTCTTTTGCAATGACAACTGGATGCAATTTCCTTCGGAGTCTCACAAAGCTTGTGAAGCTCTCACATTGTTGGAAGCCATTCAGTGAGTGCTGCAATATGTTCAGAGGTGGCTGCTTCTCAGCAGGACCCCATGTGATTCCTAGAAACCTTTCCATAGCCTGTCAGGCACCTTGGGACCCAGTCAGTGGGTGATACAGGGGAGCAGGGTCTTTCAGCTAAATGCAAGCTTGTTATTGCCCCACTGCAGAATACCAAGATAGCCTGGTTAGAGGCATGGACTCACACGAGAGAGAGTGTGAAATGCAGACCTGAAGGTTTAAAGATTTCATATGTTGTTGGGCTTTTGCTCAGGAAATGCCAAACCAGAACTGAAACCTGTGCTTGATGTTTGATTCTCATTCATGCTTAAGATAAATATTACTCTTGCAAACCAAACATCCCCCGGAACAGCTCCACAGAGCTGAGTCTCTGCAGAGGACTTTATGGACAAGTTCTGGCCTTTGCCTGTGACAGCAAAGGACTAGATACAGCCCAGGTCTCTTCTGTTCTCATTGCCCTGTGATGAAAGAGGGAGACTCATCAGAGCAGGCTGCTCAGGGAAGTGACTTTTGAGACCACATGCATGTGCATTGAGATGGTCTGTTTGGCAGGAGGGGAAATAGTCCTTTCGATATGGAGATGTTGGGGAAGCAAAATATATTTCCTCCAGAAAAAGGCTGGAAAATGCTCTTCTGACAATGGAAAGTACCACATCTGTCCTTCCTACACGCTGTGCTGTGCTGAGAATGGCCAGCATCAGGCCATTAGGCTCAGCACCAAGTCAGACTCTGAGCAACCTGAGCTAGTTGGAGATGTCGCTGCTACTGCAGGGGGGTGGACTAGGTGGTCTTTAAAGGCCCCTGCCAACCCAAACCTCCTATGACTTGGTGCTACTTTCAAACTCCTCCTGTTGACTTGTGAAGGCTTTCATGCCAACACCCCACCAAACCACTTGACCACTGAAGGACAGCCCACAGTGCCCTTCCAGAATGTTCTCCAGGCAGCTCATGAAAGAGCATGGTAACTCTAGAGGCCTGATGAAACCCAGCTCCTGCCTGTGTGGGCAAATGATCTGTGCAATGTACAA
>JANPWX010000045.1:2028080-2057809 GCA_024734555.1 Trochalopteron elliotii
AGGATAATGTCACTAGGACTTGAAAAAACAAGGTCCAAGGGAGGTAAATGACAGACAAAGGAGGAGCAATATGTATTGTGTTTGGAGGGAAGGGGTAAAAGAAAGACCATGCTTCTGTCATTTGTAATTTGGGAGGGAGGTCTTGCACAGATAGTTTTTTCCAAGAGCCTGATCTTTGCCCTGTCTGGGGAACACAGGAATTAACTCAGATATTAAGCAAATGCTTTGATCTCACTGGAAAGCAGCTTGCACTTATGTGGAGCAAGTGAGGCCTTGGGCAAAAGCCCATGTCAAACAGCACTTGGGGGAAACCGTGCACATGGTTCTGGATAAAGAAATGCCATCTCAGTCCTCGAGCATGGCGGGAAAGAAGCTGCCTTGATGGCTGAGTATGGAGGAAACCAGCATGGCCCAGTAGAGCAGTGAGGACATTTTGAGAGCTCTGGTGGGCTATGATCAATTGAGAGGGCCAGCTATCCCACCGTGCTTGATGAGCAGAGCTGCCCTTCCAACAGAAGTGCTGTGCAGGTACTGCTGTGTTTGTGTTCCTGTTTTTTCCCATTTCCTGACAGTGGTAGCTCCTCAGGTGTCCTTAAGGTAGGGCAGCCATGTCTCTGTGCTCTGACACAGCACAGTCCTTGCCAGCCTGCAGTCCATGCATTTCCCAGGCATCCAACAGTGCTCAGCAAATGTACAAAGTGCAATACAAACCATAACCTTCCTGCATTCACAGTCCAGTGCATGCAATCAAACCTGGGAAATGTAAAGGAATAAACAGGCACTCACAGCTGAGGTTCACTTTTACCTGGGCCTCAGTACAAATCACTGTGGTGACTGTGCCATGGGATGCCTCCAGTTTATTCAGGAAAGGCTTAGCAGACCTTTGAGTAAAGCACAAGCAAGATGCTGGTCTAATGTTTTCAAGGCAGAAACTTGGAGAGCAAGATGGGAGCATGGTAAGCCTATGGTCCTGAGGTGGTCCAGGTGCTCAGAGTCAAACTGTGCTGTGCCATTCAAGGTTCAGTGGCACCTAAGGATTGCTGCTGTCCCTTGAGGAGTTCATCAAGGCTGTACTCCTTTCTGTGCACACTGCAGGATTGTGTTCTGCACAGCATTGCAGGCTGATGCCCTGGGACACTGCTGTATAAGGGCTTATGGACCACTTGGGAGAAGACAAAAATGTCTCAACTTCAAGAGATTCAGTAGAAAAAAAATACCTTTCTGCATACAGGGAGGAGTGTGACGGTGCTGGCCACACTCCAACCCAAGAGCAGCTACAGGTTACAAGGGCTTTCCAATACCTGCCCTAATTGCTTTTCACAGCTTATTTGCTGTGGGAAGAGGGAATTTGCCCCAAAAGGAGGGAACCAGGGCATTTGTTTTATTTATACTTCATTTCCCTCAGTGATTGTTTGTTCTTGGGGAACATCACTACCCATCCAGTCATCAAAGCATCAGGTTCTCATCGTCGACGTCTTGGCCTTGGACCATAACCACAAAAAATGGAAGAGTTCACTTTGCTGTGGACCTTTTGGGTGTTGGCAATATCTGGAGATGCAGTCCCATGCTGATGGTGCCTGTGTGGTCCAATTAGCCTTTATTGCTGCTCTCGCCTGCCCGCTTACTTCCATGGTAATTTATGTGTCCCAAGATGCGCCCGCTCATCTGTTCCTTATTTCCTGGGTATGCATTTATTTACTTGCTGAGTACTGAAAGGGAAGGAGATGAAATGCATTGAACATCTTGATTTACAGCTTCAGCATTTCCCTAAATCTGTTAGGAACTGTGTTTTCATATCCCCCTCCTCTCTACCCTCTATGATGGCAGGGAGACACCCAGCATGGCAAGCTGGAACATGGGCACCAAAGCAGAGACAGACCTCTGTCACTTCACTGACCATAGCCAATAATGGGCACTGGCTTCCCTGCACCCAGTCCTGAGCGTACTTTTTGTGATATCTTGACCCTCTGGTGCAGCATTGCACACTCACCATTTAGTTCTTCTACCAGCTCTCTTGTGTCATTTTGAAGATGATGTAACTCGTGGTGGTGATGCACAGGGACTAGTTTGGGATGCAGCTTGTCTAAGGCAAGGAGGAAAACATGGGAGCAGGTCAGAGCAACTTCAGCTCAAACAACCACCACCCTGCCTGACCCCATGCCTGCCCAGCTGCCTCTTCCTTGTGATGCTTTGCTACAGGGAAGAAACTTCCTATCCACTAAGCCTTCATGTTTGGTTTACAGAACTCAGTCAGGATCACAGGGAAAAGCAGCTGCTGGTTGATGCAAAATGTTGATGTCAGTGGTTGATTAGGAAAAATCTGTCAGTATGCAACTGCATCTCAATCCCTTGAAAAGGGTCTTCTTTTGGTGGTGGATCCTTCCTGGTTCCCCAACAGCACATACTTGCCAATCCATGCTGCTGTGATGAGAGGGGTCTGAGTCAGCTGGGATAGCACATCCAAGAGAGGTCACTGAGATAGGCCATCCCTTCCTGCTGCTTCTGAGGTCCTGTAGGATGAATAGCAAGCTTTCCCAATTAGGAATTATGCCACTCTGGAGTTTACTCCATTTCTCCTGTGCTTTCCCAGGCCTTTCCTCTCAAATTACATTAAAACCTCAAAAGTTATGTGGAAGAACATTTCTCAGCTTCTGGAAAAGCCTTTGTTTAGGTTTATGGAGCAGCTTGTTTGAACAGGTTGTGTCCAACCACTCACCTCACTTCACCATTGCCTTGACATGTAAGAGGAAAGGAAAAACAGAGGCCAGCTTGTGCCCTTGGCTGTTTTGGGGAATCCTGCCACTGCATGGGTTAAACCCATGTGTGCTTGAACCTCTGGGGATCAGCAGATGTAGAAGAGGTCTGGAGGTTCTCTGGAAGACTTCTGGATGAGGCAGCAGGACTTACACTCCTGACCAGGATAATTACTGTTGGGAGACTGAAGAGCAAACATTCATTGAGTTTAATTTTGATGGCAAAGGAAGGTGACAGGCACTTGGGAGAAGCTTCTCCCTCACCTGTGGCACATGAAAATCCCCTACCAGGCTGGCAGCCACACTTGGGTTGGAGGAGGGACCCCATGCATCCCTGGTGGACTCCCTGGCAAAGCTGGCATGAGCCATTAATGATGGTAAAAAAGCTGAAGACCCCTGCAAGGACCCCAGTGTCATCTCCCTGCTGTGGCTAGCCTGAGGAGTCCGTGCCAGTTGAACCCAGCCTGCTTCTTGGAAAACCCCTGGCTGTGCCAGGGACTAAGTGAAATATCATTTCCCAGCCTAATGGACAGATGGTTAAATATACAATGATTTACCAGCTTTTTTGCTGCAATAACTGTTCCACACATTGTCTCTTTGCCTCTTTCACTGTTTTTATGATTCATGCTATTTGGTTGCCCAATTGACATTACCAAAATGAGCTATCTATGCCCCAGCCTTTCCTTCCTCCTCTCTCCCCTTTTTCTTTGACAGTTTATAGGCCTGAGAGAAGTTTTTCCAATCATGGTAATATCTTCATGTTTTGTTGACAAAATGTCAACCTAGGAATAAGCCAAACTGGTTTTAGGGAAAATATTTGCTTATTTAGTAAGGGGATGTGTGTAGGAGATCAAATTTATGAGGGTGAAATTGAATCTGGTTATTTGAAGGATTCTGAAATAAAAGCTTCCCACCCACTCACAAGGGGAAGAACAATACTTATAAATTGCTTTAGGCTGAAGCAGAATGTAAAAATAAACTAAGTTTCTGTGCAAAAGGTAATAGGGTCCAAAGGAAGAACTAAAACCAGAGCTTAAGACACAACAGCCTGTTCACTCCCTCATGCACAGTGTACATTTCACACTGTCATTCCTTACAGAAGAAAAGTCATCATCAGGTTCCCCAGTATCTGACCTTCCAGTTCCACAGCATCCATCCTTATCTATTGGTCAAACATTTGCTCAGCCTCAGGACAGAAAGATCCAGTATCTTATCAGGGAATCTCTTCTGTAGCATGATTTCTCTGGTTTGACTGTAAATTATAGTTCTAAGACAGGTCTCTTACACCTTTTCATGAGAATGGCCCATGCCAGGAATCCTACTCAGTTCAGGAGTAATTTGCATGAATAGCACTGCTGAACACGTGTGTTTGGAGGGTCCTGTCCCAAAGATCTTCTCTCTTTTCTCTGAAGAGACCAGCCAACAGTGCAACTAGCCAACAGGCTAAGTCACGCTTTTCCATAGAGAATATGAAGAGGGAATGTGCCACATACATGGATGTATGTATCTCCATATACTTTAAAACTCTATATGTGAATGTGCACGTGTATGTATATACATGTGTATGAATTAGAATAATTCAGGCCAGGAAACCCCTCTGGAGGTGATCATGTTTAATTCCTGGAAAGACACCCCAACCTGATTGTTCAGGCCCTTGTCCAGTTGAGTGCTGAGCCCTTCCAGGCGTGAAGAAATTCTCCTGATATTGAATTGGAACTTTCTTTCCTGCACCTTGTGACTGCTGCCTCTGTCCTACCACCATGCACCTCTGAGGACAGTCTGACATACACACAAATGAGTATATCTGCGCATGCACACACACACACATGCACACAAACACACACACAAGGTTTCTTTTGTCCTTCCTCTGTGCATCTGAGAGATAACAAGCAAGTGGAGTCTTGCTCTGGCCCAGGGTAGCTATTCCTATTTCTAGTAAACTCCAAGCAACTGTGGGGAGGATCTGGCATCTCCTTCCTTCTCCTGCTGTCACACAGCTCCAGATCCTTTGTATTATTTAGACACATGCCCCTCTCATGGCTTGGGACATGACATTTCTTTCCTCTTTAGGCATGATTATTACAAAACATGTATTGGAGCAAGAACTACAGGAAAAAAACCCCAAGACCTCTTTAATGAAGTCCCATTGACACTGGATGCTTGTTAAAAAGCACAACAGAACATTAGGCAGGTCTTTGCAGCTATTAGAAACAAAGATGAGCCACTATTGAAAGAGTTCAACTGGTTTGGGTTAACCCTGCTGTCATAAACATTTTGGCAATTTCTAGACAAAGAGGAGGCAGGATACAAAAATGAAATCCAATTTGCTGGAGATTTTATATAATTTTTTAAACAAGATAACAATATTGTTTTTAGATACTCCGTATTGTTTGTAGATATTCTGCCTCTCTTTCTGTATGTAGCTACTACAGATCCTCACTATAGGACTGGAGATGAGCTATTATCAAATCCTGTTGGACACAGGATTTGCTTGGGCACAGCTGCATATGTCTTGGGCTTAGAGCCATAGGAAGAATGAGGCCAAACTATCTCCCAGCACAGAGGCCAAAATGATGAAGCTGCTTGATTGTGAAACAATCTTCTTGCTGGGAAAGCTGCTCAGGATTTCATAGTTTTTCTGCCCCCAAACAAACCACAACTGGCGTGACCTAGCCTGTGAAAGGATGATTAGAGAGAAATACATGGCCAGTGCTCACAGGCACGGAATTTATTTCTGATACAGGTAAAGGGAGATTAATCTATCTGTACCTGTGGACCTCCCAGCCAATTTTCTCTCTAATGGATGGTAGATGTTTTTTCATTCATGCTTTTCTCACTTAATGACATGAAAACAATCATACAGTCAGAGCTGTGACCTCTCACCATTACTCTAAGAAGAGCACATCTTCACATTTGTCTTTGCAGAACAACCAGGAGGATTTTAGTTACTCCAGTGCCACAACAGATAACCAGCACATTTTTTTTGGCATAATAAAGTTGTATTTTCTGCCCATTTGCTCTCAGTGGCCCATCAAATTATATAGAAAGCTTTTCAATAGTAATTTCAAACATAGCTCTGCCCTTTTCTACACAAGAGAGATCCTGTCATCCTCCTCTCTCTTCCTCCCTCCAAACACCAACCCCATCTCCAGGGGAAGAAGACACTTGGTTGCACCTGGCTAATGAAGCTCTTCACAAAGGCCCTACATGTACTGCCAGTGTCTTTCAGGGAGATCACACTCACTGAGTACAGCTGCATTTCTGTAAAATTAGCCACACTTTACTGCTGGATGTGTCAGGCAGCAAGAGGTAAATGCCATAGGAAGTCAGAAGCTGGGAGTGGGTCAGGGTGCAATCTCAGTAGCTGATTCTGCTTGGGCCAGAGCCAAAACTGTTTAATACTTGTCTGTGTGTTTTGAGTAGTCGAGGAGAATGTGCAGAGCATCAGTGCTTCACAACATGTCTCCTTGTCTGACTGCTTTGCAAGAGCAGATGACAGTTCTCAGGCAAATCTGCTAATTTGGAGGGAGAAAATGGTTTCATCTGTCTTGCGGTGAGACACCTGAGAAGCCAAGGGAGCTGTTTCAGGAGAAAGCACAGAGAAGGTCTGTGTATTTACAGCTGTGCTTTCAACACTGGAAAATAAATCATCCTTCCACCACAGAACCCATTATAGCTACCCTCACATGTAAGAGCAATTAGGATGCTACTACTACCTTGCTGTCATGGAGCAGCCTGAATTGCTGTTTGAGGAGTTGTAATGGGAGTGGGGTTATTATTTGTGGTTGGGGAGTAGGAGTATGAATGAGTGAGTTATGAGATCTCAGACAAATAATCCTCTGGCTTTTTGCAAAGAAGTGTCGTCCCACCCCATCACAAGCTGACAACTCCGCCATTTCCTGCCCAGAGAAATTCATGAGAGCAAATCTCAGCTCTTCCTGACTCCTCTCTGATGAGGGAGAACAAGAAGGGAGAAATTTGGCAGTGGCTGTTTGGTGTTGTGCCACTTCATACTGCTGGCTCAGGACGCAGCAGCCTGCTCAGCTCTGCCTGAATGGCAAACACAGCTCCTGTCCAGGACAGCTGCCACGGCAGGAGCCAGCCCTTCCTGGCAGAGGTAAGGGCACAGTGTGGAGCTAAACTACATTTAGCCACTGATACTGGCCGCTTTGTCCTGTGCTGGATGGACCTCCCCCAAAAAAGAAAGTTGTGACAGATCCAGAGAAAAGGAGCAGCTAGGAGACAGATGTGTGCCCCCCTAGTCTACTTTCCCAAAACAAAACAGACCCCAGAAATTGGTTCAGGTCCCACTGGGACTGGAGGCTCCTCTCAAATCTTTGAAATACAAATTCAGATTCAGTTTCTGCTTGATGGATGGGAAAAAAGAAATCATGGTTCAGGCTGGTTTCTGGTTAAGTTCAACTCCCAGCAGAACCCCTTGTGCAACTCAGGAGCAGGACAAAACTATGAAGGGGGTGTTGTGCCATATGTGTAAGTAGAGTTGGGTTCAAGAATGAAGATGAATAAAGGAAGAGGCTCAGCACAATGATGTCCTATCCCCTGGGAAACAATGAGGCTTGAACTGACTTCAACATACAGGAAAAGCAACAGTGGAACAGAGGAGCAGCAGCAGCAAAACAGTCTAGTGTGAGAAAAGATATAAGATCAAATTAAATCAGGAAAGCTATTGTAAAGGGACAGCTTCAAGAGGTGTCTCTCACCCCTGGCTTCTGCAGGAAGAGAAAATGATCACTGGCAAACAGAAGAAACTCAAAGAAGGCACTGGATAAATCTTTCCCTTTAGGAACTGCCTTTTTGGAGCAAACTTTGCTCTGCTTGTATTACACATGCCAGCTCTTAAAACCTTCCCTATATATGAAGATTTTTGGTTCACATGAATGCCAATTTTTGTCAGAGTCCATGTGTTGCATTTATACCAAAGTACTGCACACGCTGCATATTGGCCACACAGTCAAGGCTTCAGCAAGAATATCTTTGTATACAGGGGTATAAACATGATCCATGCAGCAAGAGAAGCTCTTTGCCTTGGGTTTGGGGGAACTGGTGAGCCTTCTAGTTGTAGGAGAAGGGACTACAGGTGACCTCACCCCTGATAAGTAACAGCTGTGTTAATTAACCAATACAGCCTTGACCCCGATGAATGACAGCTATATCCAATAAGGATGAGTGAGATAAAAGAGAGGGTGAGCTGCTAAGGGGTGGGTCATTATGGAGGAGGAACTTTAAGGACCATGAAGGAGAGAAAAATCACTGCTGTGAGGTCAGTCTGGGTCTGCAGTTAGGACCTGTTGCTGGAACCTGCAGTCACAGTCTAGCCAGGTAAAAGTCTGCATTCAGAGTCTGCAAACTAATGCATGCAGCCATAGTTTAGCAGGAAACAAGCAGCAGTCAGAGGCTGCAAGGGAAACCTACAGTAGGAGCTTGCTGCAGCCAGAGTCAATGAATAGTTGGAGTTAAGATGACTAAGCTGTGAAGAGGAATAAACCAGGACCCTTTTTATGCTGTGATAAACTAGAAGTCTGTGCTTCGGTTCATTTTATCCTCTAACAAGAGGGCTGCTGCAACATCTGGTGTGCATGCAAGCACCCTCCTTGCTTGGGCCAGCACAGATGAGTTTTGATCTGCTGTTCCAGGACCCTAATTGCTATTAGGCTTCCCTTGAGCAGCTGCCTGCAGGTGAGTTCATATCATGTGTTATTCTTAGCCTACATATCTCATTTCTGGGTGTTACAAGAAACTGGATTAGAAACAGGTACTCAGCATAAGCAGGTGAGCTGCTTGCAATGGTGTAAGACTGCAGTTTCAGCAGACTGCATCCAGCAAAAGAATAAACTTGAGTTTCAAGTGGTTTAATGGGTCAAAGCAGAAGAACAAAGTAATATATTCATGGTTGAAAGTGTGCATACACCTGCACATACATCCACACAGCTGCACAATCAACAAAACGCTTCCACAATTTAAAAGCATAATTAAGCAAATTAGGCTGATATATAGATTTTTTTTAACTTAAAGAACATTTTTAACGTCTTACCTCACATTCACTTCACTGAAAATGAAAGTGAGAGCTCTTAAGATGGCATTTAATTTTCAGAATGTAAAAGAATAAACCCAAAAATGTCCCCCCTCATCAAGTCTACAGCTATGTATTCTGTACCTCAGAACAGCAGAATATGATGCTACATGGGTATCAAAAATATATATTCTTTATGCATAGAACTGCAGCCAGCTGCCCAAACATTAGGTGCTCAAGGGCCTTAGGGCATTGATGCCTCATAAATTTGAGAGTATATATTAGGTGAGTACAGAATTGGAAGTTTCATAGCAGTGGAAAGTAAGTATG
The DNA here is from genome assembly GCA_024734555.1 of Trochalopteron elliotii. NCBI lineage: Eukaryota > Metazoa > Chordata > Aves > Passeriformes > Leiothrichidae > Trochalopteron > Trochalopteron elliotii. The sequence continues at coordinate 2,037,195 of JANPWX010000045.1, forward strand.
ATAATGAGGTAAACACATGTTCCAAAGAAAATATGAGCTAATCATGCCCTCTGTGCAGGAGACAGCAGCTTTAAACAATCACTTTGGGAATGCTGGAGCAAGGCCTGTGAGCTGCTACAGGATGGGCTGCTTGTTAATGACATCTCTCTGTGTCCTGTAGCTTTTTAATGCTGTAAACAGAGTTTGACAAGGAGGTAACCAAATAGGTGTTCTGTTCCTCTGAGCGCTTTGAAGAACCTTTTGAATGGTCTTTCTGTTCCAAAAAGTGGAGTGTTACATGTAGCCTCAGTTTCCCTTAAATAAGTAAAAGGAAGCATCCTTCAGACACCACAACCACGGGTACAGCTGGGATTCCTCCTTGGGTCGCAGGACACGTCAGGTGTGGTGAGGTCTGTGCATCGTGGGCTCCATCTGGAGGTTGTTTGCTCTAATCTGTGCTTTCGGAAGAAATGGAGAGAAGATGCAGCAGTGCTGGGTCTAAGTCACCAAGTAATCTGGAAAGAAATGACCTTGCAAACTGATGTGCTGCTGTGGAGGTGTCACACAGAGACTGGCGGGTGGTGGGATGAGCTCTACTTGCCCTTGGTAAAGGGAACCTTACAGAAATGCCTGAGATGAAGCCTTTGCTGTAAGTTTCCTTATCCATTGGTCTGTGGAGCAAACATGAGAAGAAAACCCAGCACACAGCCAAGACTGTCCTGTCAGACTGCTTATGGTGGAAGGAGCTGCCCTCACAAGTCCACAGGGTGAGTATTTGAAAGTCTGTCCCTACCCCCACTTTCAAATGTAAAGAGCAGGGTAGAGGAGACATCAGCCTAATCTGTGGCTTCCACAGAGCAAACACAGGACTGGGAATGGGCATTCCAGAGGTTCAGGGTGAGGTAGCACGTGGAAAAGGAGAGGTTTGGTAATTTGAATGAGGTACTGATGCATGAAGCTCACAAAGCACTTGTTTGAGACTGGACAGAGCAAGTTTCTGATGACTTATTCCAAATGTCTGATCCTAGTGGTGTTGCTCAGATCTTTCCCACAGCTTCCACTACAGTCTTCCACTGTTATCTTAAGCAATAGCAATTCTGAAAAAAGTTTCAGACAGAGTCATTATGCTTATGCAAAGTCAGAGAGAACTGGGGTGTGACCAGGCTTTCCACCCACTACTCTGACAGTAAAAGCTAGTGGGAGTAGGGTACACAGGACCTCACAGCTTATCTCTGTTCCAATGTTAGACAAAAATTAGTGCTGTGTGGTTAAAACTCACCAGTGATGGTTCTTCCTGTTTTGCCAGAGGTCTGAGAGAGCGTGTAGCAGTGAGGGGTTGGAGTGATCAGGACCTGTTGGGCAGAGCAAGAGAGCTCCATGAAAAACCAGGGTGTTCTGTGCACAGGAAGGTCATGCTGAGTGGGATCTCTTTCTTTGAGGACCTGCTGCATGTTAATGTATTCATCATCCTCCAATGTGAATGGAAAAAAATGCTGGGGGGTTCTTAAACCAAGGAATGGTTCTAGATATCCCAGGGGCCCTTTCTTCTTCCTACACAGTGAACATTACTGTGGGGTTAGGGAGGTCAGGAAAAGTATTTGGGGCGAGAAATGTCTGTGAGATTTGTCATACACCCTATAATCACACCCATGGCTGTAAATATTAGTGCCAGCTCTGCTTGCTGTGTGACCATGCACTGCACACTGCCACGAGGAGATGCCCCAGCTGCAGACTGCTGCATAGGCCTGGGAAACCCAGATTGGCTCTGATTTTATGTGGAAAAGCACCACAAAGGTAGGGGCTGGAAGTGCAGTCTGTGCCATGAACAGGCCTGTAACACAAGCCAGCAGCAGTGCTCCATGACTGGGATCAAAACTCCACAATCAGGGCAGGGCTCTCCTCTTGAGATGGGACATGCAGGAAACCACACATGGCCCAAGTTACATTTTTGCCATGGAGTGCCAGATGCCCCATGGGATGAAGGAGTGCAAAGGAAAATTGAAGGAGAATGGGAGCTTTAGGGCACACATGGATTTTGGTCAGCTGCTTAATGGCACAAGTTTCAGGGCTATGTTTCTCTAATGCCAGAGGCTATGAGGGCTGCTCCATTGTCAGGCAGCTTCTGAAAGAAAAAACATGTCTGCAATTAATTACCCAGGGTGTTAAACTGATGTGCAAGCAGAGGTTTTTTTCATAAACTCTTTTACATTTTTTAGTCATGCAACTAAGCAGTCTTCCCTAAGCTGTGGATATAAAGGGCTGCAAAAGTTATTTCCTCCATTTTTTTCAACCCTGCTTAAAATCAGAGTTACATAGGCCCTATTCCACAGGAGGATTATTATAGGCTGTGTGGTTACTATATAGTGTGGTGCTTAAGGAAAAAAACCCAATTATTGACATGTACACAGACCATCAGGAGATCTTTGACTTGTAGAAGAGCTGAGTTATTGTTGCCAGCAAGATGTAAAAACTTGGAGGGAGGCCTGCAGATCATACAGAGATAAGATTATGGTGATGACCTGTCACACAGTGGATAAGAAATTGAGGAAAAGGTGAAGCTTTATTGCTGTGTATTGCTGTTCCTTTCTGTGTAATATGGTGACCTCTACTCCCATGTCCATGTACTGGTTTATAGCTCTTATTGGAGGAAGATGATTTTTGATGAATGACATACATACCTGGCCCAAAAGGAGAAAACATTCAAACCTGTCATGCATTACACAGCTGCTGAGTATCAACTGCTGCTGGGGTGGCAAAGTGATCATCAATGGGAGGACAACAACTTTCAAGTCTAATGGGTGCTTTTCCATGGTTTTATCAAGTGCCACCATGAAAATGATTGGAACCATCCAGTGGGGATGAAGCAAAAGCTGGATGGCCTAAAGAAAGCAGGGCTTACCATCAAATTCAGACAGGAGCACAAGTGAGCTGCTATGAAAAGAAACAGATGGGGAGCTCATGGTCTTAGCCAGGACCAAACTGTCCAGGCCCTCACCCCCAGAGATGTTTTCTGGCAGCAGGTCAGTGCCATTTGTCTGTACTACAAAGCAGCCCCTGATGAAAAGATACACAGACCACCTACTTTAGGGTGGTAACAATAAAGGTGTGCTTACATGGGCTCTTTGCCCTAGTGCTTCTCATGAGCATGAATGGCAAGTTATTATTCTCCATGTCTGAAACCTGCCAGGCCTGCTGCTGATGAATGGAACTCCCTTGCAGTTGCCTGGTACACCCTGGAACTGAACAAGACTCTGGGGAAGGGCTACAGCTGTGAAGCCTATGAGGTCTGGCATTTTGAATAGAAAGGCAACAGCCTTTCCTTGGATTACATAAAGATATGCCTCTGCCAGAAGCAGGAAGCTTTAGGCTGCCCAGCCTGGTGTGCAGATGCAGACAAAACGCTGCTACATATGCTACAGATTCCAGGCAGAAAGATGCTGTTTTGTAGCTTGAGCCTGTTAAGTGAGGAGTTGTATGGTTATCCCTTTACCCCAGCTTCTGATGTGCCCTCCTGTGATTTGTTCATGAGGATGCACCCCAAAGGATGTGTGTCCCTGATTTGGAAGACTATCATTTCTAGTTTTCCTTGCCCCTGTATGGTTGTGCCCACAGCTATTTAAACCCTCACACATCCTGCATGACTTTGCCTTTACTACAGCACAGGCTCTGGGACAATCCTGAGCCACCCAGGGGATTCCTCCAGACAAAGACAATTTACCAGGCATGCCTTGAACCACATTAAGATGGCACTTTGCTCGTGCTATGACACGAGAAGAACAGGCTCCGTTATAGGCTTTTCCAGGATATCCTTCCATCTGTTTTTTCTGTCACCCCCTGACTCAAGTAGTGCCAGACTCTTCAGTTCTGTGGCATTTCTGGGCCTTTATAACACTGTACACTCACCCTTTCCTGTCCACTCCATACCAGGTATTCCAACAACTGCACAAGGGAGAAATGAAAACAATTTTCAAAATACAAGTTGTTCTTTCTTTCCATAGGAAAAGAAAACCAAATAAACCCTTAAGTTTTAGGTTGTGTTTACCATTACAGTATTTTCAAACAGCAGCCACAGAAACAAACCAGTAATATTTCTTACTTTAATTGGATAAACCCAATATGAATAAATTTTATCAAGCCTGTAAGTACACAGAGGTGTATTCTTTTAATATTTTTGTCTACTTTTATTTACAAAAGGAAAAATGAGCTTACAGTTTCAAGCCAAATTAAAAAAAAAAACAAAAACCAAACAAGGCTCAAAATGAAAGAAGAAGGAAAAGAATGCGTGGGTTTTTACTTTTAAAAGGTATCTGGAAGACAAACAGAGGACACACAGGGAGAGCTAAGAGCCAGAGCAGCTGCTGATGCCCTTGAATTTAAACAGCATCTGAAAATCCAAGTCTCTTATCTGTCACTTAACGTGTAGTGAAAGAATCCAAAACAGAGCAGTCCTTCAAGCCTCAGATGTACTCTGGGGCACTGGAAGCTTAGTAACCATATTTTTCATTGAGATGAGTCTTGCCATCACCACTTTGATCTAATGGACAAAGAGAAAGAGTTGCATTATCCCTTTTACCCCTCACCTAAGAGAAATGTGTATGAAATAGTCTCTAGGCAGCACCAACCATACAAAAACAGAGGATAAAAAATCAGACTGTGTATTACAATGTGTCTTTTGATTTACACTTACAATTCATTTCAGTTTTACTAACAGTGTTAAGATTACATCAGGTACTCCTGTTTTTGTAGCTGTTTTGTTTGGGTTTTTTTTTCTGGAGTTCTCATAATGCCAGCTTAGAAGGAACATTTGACTATTTATTGTCAGGCAGAGCCAAAAAACAGAGCTCCCTCTTATGGACACAGCTTGCTTAACTATCCCAGATCAGACTGTGGAGTTACTGAATCCAGTGTTCTGTTCCTGTGGATTCATATGTCAGAGATGTGCAGTCTTTTCACTGAAGGATGATTCACCAGACTACAATTTTCTTCAGTGAAATTTATTCTTGTTTATATAACCTTGCAACAGCCTTACAAAAATTATAGCAATGAATCTATCAAGTGAAGGCTAAGCTTTGAACTTACTCTGAAAACCTCAATGCACTAAAATGACTTTTCTATTTTAGAGGAACTGAACATTCATTACCCTGTTTAAAACTTTACCTAGCTAAAAATACCCTGGAACTAAAGATAAAAAATTATTCAAGTTTAACATATGTTGCATCAATTATTCAGTGCCTTCACTGAAGCATCAAGACTTTTCTCTGAAACAGCTGACCTGATGTTTGTATTCCAATGATTTTTGCAAAAAACTGTAAAGAAGCATTTTTGGATTTCACAGACTTCTGTGGAAAGTGAGAATACTAACATTGCTGGAGCATTTATCCCTAGGGAAGGTTTGAGCTCATCTTTCAACTAGGTTATCATAGCACCACCATGTGTGAATGCAGTTAGCTCTCTCAGGTGTTACAAAACTGAAAAACAAACTTCAGCTGTATCTCTCCCTTGCCATGAAGCTACTACAGTTATGGTCTATATTTCACTGCAAAACTTTATGGCCATACAACAAACATGGGGCATAACATGCCACAAAACATCAGGTTCTGGGTAAAGTATTCCTCAATTAGCTTTTTCTCAAGGGCTTACAAGGACATCCTGATGACTTATTAGGAAGATTCCTGAGTTATGAGACTACAACTAGTAAGGAAATAGTTAATACCTGCAGGAGGAATCCATATGCAGTAGTCTGGGTCATCATCTGGGTACTGTGAGGAAAAAAAAGGTTGTTGGACCTGTAAAGAGAGGAAAGATCTTTTAAGGTCCTGTACCCCTCCACAGCCACTAAATCCCTCACTAATTCAGAGACAGATAATGAGAGGTTAGGACTATTTCTACAAGAGTCAGGGATGAAAACAGTAATACAGAAGAAAGGTCAAACCCTCAAATAGGTCCAGTTCATTTCCATTACAGTCACTGACTAATAAAAATGCTGTTTAGAGGGGACCTCTGGAGGTCATCCAGTCCAATTTCCCCCTCAAAACAGAACCTGGCCACTTCTGGATAGTTTAATCCTAACATTTGGTGATGTCATTTGACATAGGATTTCTTTATACAGGGAAAAGCTTTAGAGTAGGATTTTCAACAGGTGCTTTACTGATTTCAATGCACAGTACCACTGAAAACTTTGGGTTTAAGGTGACTTTCAAACTGGAGTTTATAAAAGTTCAGGTGTTATATAAGGATAACTTAGTTTTCAAAAAGAAAAGAACACTCATTGTTTTCAGGTCTCGCTGGCATCTTGAAATCTTAAAGCAAACCACAACAGGTCACTTGCAGCGCAGTTATTGGCACAGCAGTATCTTTCTGTCCCTGACTTTTTAAGTTTTGCCACATCAGCATCATCTTCTCAACAACAACTGTTTTCAACAACTGCAGGTAAAAAAAAATCATATAACTGTGGAGTGCAAGACTTAAGAGCTCAAAATAATGCCAAGTTACTCAGCACTGATTCACATTACTCTGTAGCATTATTACAGTCTCAAGTTATGCAGTTGAAACAAATTTTCATTCCCTCAATAACTTTCCTTCCCCAAATTAATATCTAAACCAGCCTTTTTAGAAGACTAATGTTTTCCAAAACATCAGACTGCAGAGTTGTACAGCTTTTAAATATGGCTTCTGAACAATCACTTGAAAAATGTTTTTCCAGTTTTACGTTATTCAAAGTTATTGAAATATTACAAAAAAAAAAAAAAGCTGACTTCTGATTGATACTTTCCATGCAAGATCTGAGCCCAAAGGCAGAGACAGCATGTGGAAAAAGTGATTTGTGATGGGAGAAAGAATACATTTAAGCCATCTGGCATTTGCAGAATGCTCAGTGCTAGAGCAAACTTTCTGCTGATGAGAGGTGCTGACTTGACTGCCTCAGCATGAAAAACTGCCTTGTCCTCCCATATTCATAAAAGTGGTCAAACTTGGGCTTTACCAGCATAAATAAACTCTCAATTTCTTTAGCATCTTTAGCAAGGCCAGCAACAAAAGACTGTTCTGAGGACTATGCCTACCCAATCCCTGGGTCCTCTGCCAGGACCAACAAAGCAGCAGTCAGCACACACAGGATGCAGGGATCTGAGGTTCACTAAGTGCTGAGGGCTAAAATTAGATGGTGCCCACAGAGAAACTGTCCCAGTGGTCAGAACTCATGGTCCACCAAGGACAGTCCTCTCCTCTGATGGCAGCCAGCAGATGGGTGGGATGCTCTCTAAAGGGAAGAGCCTCACAATAATCATCAGGCTGTCAGAGAAGATCCTTCCCAGCTCCAGGAAGGCAACAATTGACTGAGTCCCAAAATGTGCAGAGCTCACATACTTTACATTTTAATACAAATCTTATGCACGTGAGAAACATGACCTGGTACAACCACTCAAATTTAGTGATAACTTGGTTGCAAAAGACATTAATCTCTCAAACTCATCTCTTCCACATCTTACAGAGAAAGATGAGGTTTGACACAGACCACCTCCAGGTTTAGTACAGTTTAGTACTGTGTCAGCCAATATGTATTTCCCAGGCTACTCTCCAAGGAAAGCTTTGCAGTGACATTCCAAAGCCTGGAGAGCACCTGTGTTCTACAACACTTGTGATACAGGAGAAGCAGCAATTAGTAACTGCCAAGTGAAATGGTGGAAAAAAACACCTTTCATGATTGAACAGAGAGCCTCTGGCATGCCTGAGATGCTGTCCTTTACCCTTTTATTACAGACTCCAACATCTGTGTTCAATGGCAGTGTATAGTTCTACATTTGTGTCTTAGCAGAGAAGCACTACTATGACCAAGTTAGACTCCATCAACGTGTTACTATTTCACTACAAAAGAGGCTACAAATGACTTCCTCTTAAGCTGCAGGAGTCATGGTGTTGTAACTGACCTTGCTTGAGCTACTGATTTTCTTAACTTTCTCAGATGTTTCTTCAGGTTCCTTATTTACTACCTTGGATGCTGGGAAGAAAGCATAATTGTTTTATGACACAGCACAAATGACCAATTCTACAGATATAAACTTATAGCAAGTTCACATAAAAATTAATACATCCATAGGGAAATCCAAGATATCTCACTGCACCACAATTCATACTTGAGAATAATACTGCTGAACATCTTACTGTTTTTCCTAGATTTAACTTATGTTAAATACACTGTCAGTCATGTAACTAAATGCAGTTTAATAAGACCCTCTATTAGTGATTCTGTAATACTGACTTTAGTTAATGGCAGATGTTTATTTTCTAAAAGACACTCTCTGTAATCACTGCAGTGATTGTTTTAAAAAAAGGAAGGAGTAGGAAATGTGCAGGACCAATTTTCTTTTAAAAAAAACAAACACACACCAAACTTTAAAAAGAATTCCTTGGTTTTCTGCCACTTAATATTTGAAATATTGATACTCTCATGATTCTCTATGGGTGAGATGATGAGGACAGATTTTAAGGAGTCTGAGTTATAAAAAATAGAAAGGTCATAAAAATCTCCTTCATGTACACTCAACATTCTTCATTTTAGAGATCTGATTTTTGTGCATACATTCAGAGGCATTATCTAGGTCACCAGCAAATTATTACTTAATGTTATGTAGCATTTGTCACTTTATTTTATAAAGTTTTGTCCTTCTGTTGTGTTAAGAGCTAGTGTAAGAGAGTAACAGAGGAAAAAGCATCATCATATTCTCCTAAATTAATTCTTCTTCTCATGCTGATTCTTTGAAACAAAAGATCTCTAAACAGTTAATGACTCTGAGAAGCAAGGACAGCTGTAATATAGTGACAGTGCCCAGTCTTTACCACACACTTCCCAAGCAAAACACAATCTTTCATTTCAGTTCTAGGTTCTTTAGGCTCTAGATTAGGCTCAGTTTCCTTTGACCCACATAAGATAATAAGTCCTTTAGTCAGTTTCTAAACCCACATGCTGTTACAAAATAGTCTGTATAGTACTGTTCACCTTGGGATTTCTCCTGTGAGGGTCCTATCTGAGATTCATTCCTCAGTACCTTTGGCTCAGGCAGAAAATCAACCCCTGTAATACAAAAAATGAAGAGCTTAGTGGGCACTGCAGTAACTCTGATGAGCAGAGTGCATCCCTGAGACCAAGCACAAAAAGGAACTCTTTGCTACGTTTGTCTCATGAAGAACTCTTCTCTCAAAAGTCTTCCAAATTATTTCACCCACTAAGCCCACTGCAATACAATAAAGAAAATTCTGTGATCTGTTAAAGCACTTTTCAACAGCAGCATGTCCAGCATTAAGCCAAAAAGCTAGAACTAGCTTTCTGTTATCAAACATACTGCTCACTGAGGAACATTATTGAGTTTTCAAATTCATCAGGCTGATACAGAAAGGGAGGGATTGGAGACACCTCAAAGCTACCTTTCCATTACCACTTTTGAAATTGTTTTTCCTCCTTACAAATGGATCTGAAGTTTTGCACTGACTTTTGTTTATTATTTTGCCACTTTTACTGCCAACAAAACGTTGCAGTTGTTTTCATTTGGACAATCAATTTAGTGGAAATGGGGCTTATCAAAATAGACTTCCTTACATCCAGGAGATTCATTCTGTTTCACCAAAAGGCATGAAAAACTGACTGCCAAGCAGAGTTTCAACTAGAATCATGTGAAACTCAGCTGCTGCCACACAGACTCTGGAAACGTGGCAAAAAAACTATGGAAAATAAATAGGCTGGAGAATGTGTGACTCAAACATTTGATTCACACAGCTCTTAGAAGTTCAGCAGTAACAGACTCATCTTCGTTACTGGAAAAATCAGAAACAATGATTTACCATCCTGAAGGGATTCTAGATTTTTGTTATTGCAAGGAGAGCCATCAGGAGCATGAGTTTCTTTTCCTGTTTCTTTCTCTATTGTCATTTTCATTTCCAGGTTTGACACTCTGCTGTTTACTGCATCTGCTTTTTGCTGCTCTTCCATTTCTTCTTCCTCCTCCTCCTCTTCCTCCTCCTCTGGTCCATCATCTTTCGTTTTGAACAAGCTTTCAGGGATGTCTGGACGCTTAACAGGCAACTTCTGCAAGACAGAGACTTGGGCATTGTTGCAGTGCACCCCCACACCCGAGCAGGTGTTCCCATATTAGGAAGAGTTGAAGCCTCACCCCTGAACCTATAAGGAAGATGAACCAGAAACTTCTGTGCTCTTCTCACTGTAATTGGCCCAGTGCCAGGACAAAAGCACCTGTTAGACCCTTGAGCTGTCCCTCAAGGAATGTGGCTATATTCTACTGGGCAGCATGCCAAAAACCCCTCCTAGATCACTGTACACTTAAGAGAGAGCATGGAGATTCTCAGGGCATTTTCGGGGTGTCTCAGCAGGTGCAAGGGACCTCCTGCACTGTGCACAGCTTTTATTCTTTTGTATGGTTTGTTATTTTTGCTTCAATTAAAACCTTTTTGCTTTTCCAAAACACCTCTGATCATGCCACCTCACTATTTTTTCTCAAGACATTTCTGGGAGGCTGCTGGCAACCCTCAGAGTGTGATGAACCTTGGTGGAGCTAAAACCATGCTGGCCTCACACAGAAATTCAAGAGGGCTGAAATTCATCAGTGCCAAGGCAGAGGCAGATGTCACAGATACTCATTAAAGGAGAAAGCACATGCACTACTGTCAGAGACAGCTGGTAAGGAAACATTCTCAGGATGACAAATAGTTAGGGTTTAAGGAAAAGTTATTGGTAGAGATGGAAGATGAAAAATCATGTCCAGTCCATAAACAAGGAGTGCAGTCTTTTCATAAGAGGGGCACTGGAAACGGAATCAATCACGGATATGATCTTGGCTATGAAGATGGAGAAAAACAAGAAAAGGACTGGCTGCTGAGGCAGAGCACTGGTTCAGCCTCATGTCCCCAGACTGCCTCTCAGGATCCACTGCCTTTTGACCACAGCTGTGCCCCAGAAAACTGGCTGTACAGACAGAATGGCAATTGCTGGCAGCAAATGACATCCAACAGCCCCTGCTGGTTGCCCATGCACCTTCCACTGCCACAGGCTGCACTTCCATGCTGTTTCCATGCATGTGAGAAGGCACAGTTGCCACCTACAGCCTCCACAGCCTGAGAAGGTGGTCTCACAAACAGCCACTGACTTGCCACACTTGCAAGTCCAACTTACCCCTAGGTTTCCAGTTTTCAGCTTGAATTTGCTCCCCCCTTTCATTGCACCAAAGAGAGGAAGGTTCATCTTTTTAGGCTTGTTCTCTGCATTCAGACTGTTACTCCCACCCCTAATAAAAATTAGACACAAAAGAAAACAGTATACAAAGTATTAAACAAATCTTACATATACAAATGCAAAAAAAAAAAAAAAAGGTCTGCCTATGAGAAATGGATATATAAAAATCCTTTTATTTCTCTCCCACTTGCAGCATCCAAGAAGGATGCTGCAGGAGATGACTCCACCATCCTATATATATGTTGTAGGAGTCAGACATATGCCATAACAGGAAGCAAAAAATAAACAAGGAAAAAACCCTCGGTATCACAGACTCCCTTAAATTCAGCTGCATACATACACACATACTTATATATAAAAACACACTTGGAGGCCAAACCTTAATTTAAATGAATTAGGTAATTAACCTCTAATCGAGCTGCCACTAATAAAAGATGCACGTACCCTCTCAAACTGCAATGGTGCAGCTAGGCAGTAGTTGAGCAGCCACTGCATTTGACTTCCAAATCCATTTCACAGAGAGAAAGTGGGTTTCATGTTGTACATAATACCTGTAAAATTCTTCAGTTCCTTTTGCATGCACATGGGAAAAAAATTAAGGAAGCTGACACTCTGTTTCCAGTCCCTTACCCTTGCCAGCCTGCCAGCCTGGGCTAGTCTCACTCCAGTGTTGTGCATTTCCCTCAGCCATGGATGCTGCAGTAGCCCAGAGGCTCAGCAGCTCCTCAACAGACCAGCCAGGTAGTTTGGAAGGTTGTCCTGCTTTTGTGATTGGAAAGCTGCCTATTTACTGGGCTTGCACAACTGCCCATGGATAAGAATAAAGGGAAAAGTCAATTGTTTTATGTTTTCAACAAGACTTACTGGGGCTTCAGCTCAGGCAGCTCTGCAGGCTTGACAAGCTTTATTAACCCTTTCAGTCTCTGCTGCTCTTTCTTCAGTTCAAAGGACCGCAAGTGAAGCTTCTTTCGTGCCACGCTGTCCAATGTGCATCCTGATTTTATTTCAGTCATGAATTCATCCAAAGAATCTTGAGCTGCTGGATGGGACTGGACTAGGCAAGATAAAGGGAAGATATATAATGTTATGGTGGGGAGATAAGTGCAATCATCAGGTCCTGCCTTTAGAGAATAAGGTACACAGGAACAACAATTGGCTTTGTGAGTTTCTGTTGAATTGTGAAATAATGGAGGCTGTTAGGCCTGGAAAAATGAAAGCATTTCTCCTAACAAAAGCCTGAAAATAAACTTTATTCACTTACCTAAAAAAAGCCTCTCTTAAAACTCAATGTTTCTTTGGGAGTGCTATTCCTAGCTGCTCATCTCACTTCTAGATTTGCTCTCCCTAAAAAAGTGGCTTAGGGATTTTTTTTGTAGTGACAAACTAAAATAATCCCAGCCACACAAAAACCTACACCACTCCACAGGGAATCCAATTTTGACTTTCCTGGAATGTTTATGTCATAACATCTGCAAAGTTCAAAATCAACCAACCCTGCCTTCTACTTCTGAAAGAGTGCATACAAACCAAATTTCATGAATTAGGCAAATCACACAGAACTTACCTTTGTTTTGACTAGATTTTCTGCAAGAAAACTGCTTTGAACTTGAAAAAGAGTAATGACAGTTTTTCTACTCCACCTAATTTCAACATAGTAACAATATTATGGATATTTGACAAATTAAAATAAAACTCAGGAGGTAAAATTAAATCTCTAATGACTAAGAAAAATAAATACAAAGTTCTAATATTTGGATTTAAAATAACCAAGCAAGATCCAAAAAAATGCCTTTCTTTGGCTTGAACAGTGTTTCAGAAGTTGTTATATGGTATTCAAAAATAATTTGGAGGCAAACAAAAATGTTCTTGCCAGAATTTTAACAAGTCTTTTGACAGACAGTTTTCTGCCTTTTAATATTAAATGAAAACTGGCAAATCCAATGCATATTTTCTGCCTTAAAAATGTTTTTGTATATATGCACAAGCGTAATTATTTGATCAATGAGTTATTTTCAGTTCAGCTTGAGCTAATTAAGTAGCACTTTAAATTTTAAATGCATAAAAATAAAACAGACTAAGTTTTCTAAAGAGTACATATTTGAGCAGTTTTACAAGACTTAAATAATTAGAGGAAAGTCAAATAAGACTCATGCTTAAAAATTGATTCAATTGAAAAGGATATTTCTGATGTAAAACAAAACAGAGTTTACAATTTGAAAATATATGAAAGCCAGAACAGTAACTGTTCAAAGATACACAGAATTAATAGGCTTCAAAAGATAAGAAACAGCTGTAACATCCACCTCCATGCAAGCATAAATGATGACAAAACATGTCATAGAAGAAATTCTGATAGAAATACTCTTTTTTTTCAGTGCAACTATTTATATGAATCAAGACAAAAACCAGCAATGAAAAGGCATTGTTAACAATGTCTGAACCTCCTTGCAGGCAGGAGCTGACCAGAATGATAATTTGATTTAAAAATCAAATTACAAAGACGTGGTTTACTGAGTAGTCATATTTTTCAGAATAATTAAAGCTCCCCAGTTAAATGCAGAGCTTGCTGCTGTTCTGCAGAGCAGTGTAGGTGCTTCAGTCAGTGAGTGATGCTGAGGGAGTCCCTTCTTGCAAATTGGATTCTCTGCTCAATTCCACCAACAGTGCCTAATACCAGCTAGTTCAGCCTGCAGGGTTACAGTTAGCATTCCTTATCTGTTGCAGCAGTTTTCTACACTACTGAAGTAAAATCTGACATTACTAGGAGGTGAATCAATCATGTCTATTGTACTTTATATCTCAGTGACAAAAAGCTACAGGGCTATTTACTGCACCATCAACTTACTGATATTTTTCCTAAGCAGGCAACCCAAGATGAGACTGAAGAGCTCCATATATTTGATTCAGCAGCATCAGTGAATGAGAGATACCAAGTCAGTCCACCAGTAATTAGTTCTGAAGAACCCCAGGGAAAAATTTGTGGACTTCTACTGAGCTTTTTTAGACAACTACTTAATTTCTCCAAGTGCTTGGTAAGAGGTGTAGCAATTTAGCCTGTCATTCACTCACTGCTGCACCTACTCGTCTTTAGGCTCCAAATAATCATTTGGAGCAAACAAAAGTGCATTAAGGTTTCAGAATTGTATGTAATGCAGCAGTTTTACTGGACAGCCCATGCCATTGGTAAGAATGTTCCACGGTCAATAACCCTGCTCCTGGCTTTCTCAACATCTGTGATTAACCTAAAGCATTCAAATAAGAGAAAACCCAAGGATCTAGAAAACACCCAAACAAACCAGCTGATTGATGCAGTATTTGCTATGTGTGTTTTACCCAGGTCTAGTTCTAGGGAATTCCCAGCCAGGACTGAATGATTCTGTACTTCAGTAAGTGCTGAGACTGCACTTTTTTTCGAGGCTCTAAACCAGCTGTGTAACCACCTGCAACTTACAAAAACATGTGTATGGGGATTGCATGACCAGGTTTTGGTGAGGAAGGGGCCTACAGCATTATATGGTGTTAGTAGAAGTATAAAAATGAACTGACTCTCCATTCACCCAGTCTCTACTACAATATAATTCAACAGTCTTGCTGAAAAACAGTATCAGTAGAAACAAAGGTATCAGAACATATGAAAGCTTGGAATTACACCTCTCAGACAATCTAAGCATTAGCTTCTTTTGCTGGTCAATTAATAATTACTTATCAAAAGGATAAGGCTGAAAACAATTCCTTCAAACACACTGAACATCAGTTCAAATACCTGGTGGAATGGTACTGCTTTTTGAACTGGGATCTGGTATAATCAGTCACCAACAAAAATGTTGACATAAGTGAGTTTTAGTGTGGAGCTGAACAACTAGACAGAAACACAGCCATGTAACACACAGAAGACAGCCCAGCTGTCACACTGCTTCTAGGCTTCTTGGAGAGAAACTGCTGACAAATTCATGGTGCAGCTTTATTAATGCCAGCTCTGTTAAAGAGGTTTCTGTGTGAACAAACAGCCTAAACACATTTCCTTCCTGCCTTGCTTTTACTCCATGAGACATCATCAGTGACAGAAACCAAAATGCAGCCATTGGTACAGTTTGCTTTTAAGCATAACTCACTAACAGATACCATCACTGGTCTGGAAAGGCTCTGCCTTCAGAAACAAAGGCATAATCCTGGAACCTGCATGGCACCCTCGTGTACTGTTCACTGAACACACAGGTTAAGTGTCAACTGCTTTGTCTCCACATTTCTCTCTTCCCACCTTTCCTTTATACAGCGTGTTTACAACAAGAGAAGTGAAATAAAATACATTACCTTTACTGTGAGTTTTTTCCTCCTCCATTATAAATGTTTTTTAAGGGGCTGGAAAAAACAGTGTTCCTCAAATTGGGTCACTTTCAGCAATTTGGGCAGATAAACAGCAATAATACTCACCCTCTCAGAACTCCAGGAGCTTGCACACTTGCCACCTTACTTCAACTTAGGTGTTGCTTGCTTTGGAAAAAGCTGCATTCATTAGCAAGTGACTATAAACAGAGTACATGAACTACTGGATGAAGACTCTAAGAATTTTCTCAAGCTAACCCAGTGACCTGGAAACCTTCCTATCCCTTTGTGAAAAGTGGACACAAAAAAAAACCCCAAACCTCTGAAAAGAGAAATCCCTAAGATAATTTTCAGCTCTGTGTTTTTCTTCATGGAAAGCACTGTGATCAAATAAACTTCACAGCTTACCTTTCCCTGAAACCTTCAGCTTCTCTGTTA
Organism: Trochalopteron elliotii; assembly: GCA_024734555.1. Lineage (NCBI taxonomy): Eukaryota > Metazoa > Chordata > Aves > Passeriformes > Leiothrichidae > Trochalopteron > Trochalopteron elliotii. The sequence goes on from JANPWX010000045.1 coordinate 2,053,174, forward strand.
TCTCAGAAAGCTCATTTTCTGCTTCTTTTAGCTTTGTGACCTATGAGAGAACAACATGCTTAGAAGACTTTATCTTGTTAAAATCTCATTTTAACAGTTACTCAAGTATCCTATCAAATTACTTCCACTTTTCTGCTTCCGAGCTTTGACCAGGACTTCCTGGGCTGAAAAAAATTAGAAGTCTGGATTGTTCCTAAACAACTTATTCATTTCTTGACATAGAAAATTATTTAAACTGTTTTTGAAACATGACAGTATGCATAATTCTTCTGCAGCAGTGTTATACCACCACTGAACCCTCCAACCCCTCCTATCCCTCACACTCTATTGTCTTTGTAGGACTTATTGTTGTCATAGGCCTGTCAATCCAGAATTCTTATTCTTTAAAGCAGAATGAGATATTTCTTTGGGATGTGTCCTGTGGACTTAAAAGCTTGGAATTATTTTCCAATGATTTAAAACTAATTTAAAAGTATCCTGTTCTGGCATTTCCTTCATCCACTGCCATGATCCACTAAGATTTCTTCTTAGTCGTAATATAACACAGGCATGAGAGAGTAACCCTGACATGTCATAATAATTATTCTTACCAGGGAGTCATAAGTCTCTGGTTTTTCTTCTATTTTCCCAGCTTTTTTCATTCTGTTCAGTCGTTTCTTTTCCACAGCACCAGTTCGATCGAGGAAGGTGTCATCGTCACTGTCATAAAAATCCTCATCTTCCCAGTTCTTTGATTTCCTTTTTCGGGATACTGAGAAAGGCACAGGAGAAGGCAAGAAACAAAATGATTTGCATACCACTCAGCAATAAAGCAAATACAACATGGCAATCTCAAATCCCTAATTTAGGGTATTTAGAATGAGCACAGTTATTCACCTGCTTCTTGCCTCAGTACTCCTCGAGCATCGAGCAGCCTGCAAGCTTCCAGTGCACATTGTATCATTGCTTCCTTCTTTTTTCCTGAATGGAGAACCTCTGCCACCAGCTGCTTCCCTGATGCATCATCCACAGGCAATCTGTTCAGTTTGAAGGATCAGAGAACAGCTCAGATACAAACAGCTTTTCAGGGATGTTACTCAGATATTTTACAATGGCATTGCCACTTCATTTTAATCTTTTTTGGTGTTAAATATTTCCCCTTTTGATTTCATACAGAACCAATCAAAACACAAGCATGATTTCCTAATCATGCAAGTCAATTTGTATTGTAATGGTCCAAAGAACAATTTTTCCTCTATTTATTCCATTGGAAATACAAGAAGTTAAAAGGTTAAACGTCCATCCCTGAATCATTTTAAGTACAGGTATCTTGTATCCATACAACATGAGTAACAGATAGTTTCCATGATGAAGCAAAGGATTCTTAAGCAGTACAAGCCATTACCATGTTGAGACTTCTTGACTTAATTTCCACCTCACCTTCTCCTGTCTTATAAAAGAATTACATTAGTGGCCTTTAGCAAGAATCCCTCAAAAACTGTCTTATAACATACAGGAACTGAAATTGGGCACACAGTAGAATTTGATCTTTCTCATTAGGAATTGAGAGAGATTGTTTCCTAGTTTCTTCTTTTGTATTTCAATTTCACATATTGCTCAAAACAAGGGGAGCTGAAAGAACCTAGACTCCTGTTTTCCCTATTTTTAATCCCCTAGGAAAACCAAATCCTGTCAGAACAAAAAAGGAGCACAGACTTGAACTTGAACTTCTGTCTCAGTGTCAGGGCTTACATCTAAATCTAGCTGGCTTCCTTGCCAAGTGTGACATAACAAGTAATTCCTACAGCTTTTGTTTGTAAATTCAACAGTCAACTTCCATGTGCCAAAGGAATGGAGATGTACTTACTTGATCCTGCACAGCCAGCTGTTGTGCCCACGATCATCATACTCATATTCTAACTCTTCTCCTAGAGAAAAAAAGAAAGTTGATGTAGTAACCAAAATTGAAATAAGCAGGAATAATCTTTATAGCAGAGAAGAATGTCATGGGACATTCTTATTCTTATTCAAGGGATAACAAGCTCTTGTTGAATACCATAATTTTGGCTTACTTTTTTTTTTTTTTTTTTTAAGCCATGGGATCTTCAGTTGGTGTTATGCTGATTTGGGTTTTTGGGTTTTTTTCCAAATCAAGGCTTTTTCAGACCAAAAAAATCCCTAAGTGGCCTGTTTACGAACATGTAGTTTGAAGAAAAAAACAATCCTGTCTCTGTATTAAAGTAAATGATGCTGAAGCCAACAACAGTTTGCAATCTGAATTCCCAGATACTGTTCATCTTGAAGATTGCTCTTTCACTTTAACAAGTGAGTATTCTTTAAGCTTCACTAGCAACCACTGAAACTTAAGACCACTTAATTATTGCCTTTTGTCTTTTTTAGATTTTCCCATTTTACAGTTATACACAATTACAGCCATCTCCAAAGCAAACAGTCTGGGAATTGAGGGGTTTTGATTTTCACATGTAGCTTCAAAGCGTGGGGGAGGTTTGAGTGTCACTCCAGAGGAATACAAGCTGCTCACTGCAGTTTAGGAATTAGTAACTAAATCTCAGCTATACAACGATGAGCCAAGTTTTAATGAAAAAAAACCTGAAACAAATCACTACAAATCCCCACCAAAACTTAATGAAACAAAAAATGTCACCCACAATGTAACAGAAAAGTTTTGCTCCCACATGGACACCTTAAATCCCCCTGCAAAAATAAACAACAAAATAACACTTTGCTAAGTAAAAAAAATTACATTTAATAAAAAAAAATAAAACATTACCTTCTCTATCAAAAAAGCCCTGTAAGGCCTTTCTAGGATCTTTTACATAAAAAGCATCTTGAACATCCTGAAAATCAACAGCAATAGGGTTTTCTTCCACCTCATCCTCCTCAGCATCCTCACCTAGAAGACATACAAAGTCCAAAAAAACCCTGTGACACATCAGAAAGACAACACCAGTATATTTCAACTTCCACTAGTTTGAAAGAAGTAGCAGCTACATCATAAAATTACTTCCTTTAATGTCTATTATTCTTGTACCCAACCCCAAAAAAATAGATTTTTTGCTATTGGTTATTCCAACATATGATTCAGTTTTATAGATCAGTGTCAGTTTCAGTACTTTCAAAGGTTTATCAGCTTCTATATTTTCACTCAAAAAACCCCAACTCACTTTGTTGCAAAAAGCTCATTAATTATAATTTATCTAGCTCTAATATGTGGACTTCCTGTTTAAATGTAAAGACAGCTATACTGCATAGAAGTCCCAAGCAGTCAAATTTCACTTCTTGGGCAAAAGTGTGGACATCATCACAGGAGCAAACCAAAGAGCATTAATTAAACTCCAAGCTTCATGGTCTTTTACAGGCATAATCAAATTACCTCAGCCTGTTTAAAAGGAGCTCACCAGATGTTAGCTTGTCACCCACCCTTCTTTTTAACAGCAAAAGTGTTAATTTGTACTCAAAAACTTTGACTGGATTGTGACTGTTGGCAGCCAGTTGGAATATTAACCCTAATATTCAGTGAAAACAGGCTTACAGACCTTCTAACGCATATCAGTCAACCAATACTTTATCACTTACCCATTCCCCACGAGCAGCTCATATCACTGTTCTGACTCCTTTCACTTCTCTCCTCTTTCTCATCTTCCTCATCAGAGTCCTCTCCCAACATTGTCTTTTCTAACTTTGCTTGCTGCTGCTTGCGTAGTGCCTTCAGTTCAGTCACAGTTAGTTCTGACTCAGACTCCTGGTCCTCTTTGGGTCCCTAAGTCAAAACAGAAAATTAGCAGAAGTGTTTTTAAAAAACCCCAAGCAAGTATTTCCAACATGCATGCAGATTACGTATAATAACATAAACACATCATTACACTGCTCTTCAAAAAGTGGAATTATTTGACCATTAATTATGGTTTGCATTCCAAAATATATTAGTTTTAATGGCATTTTCAAAACCAGGGCAGGGAGAAATAAGCATTACTGTGTACTTACAGTCAGAGCCATCTCACATGTAACTGTAATTAAAAGGCTAAAGATAACAATTCCCGTCAGAACTACACGGGTGAATCTGAGGAATGAGCAGCTTCCCAAGTGCGTGTACAACACACGATGTGTGGTCCAAGTCCCTACTAATAAACACTCTCCTTGTTCACAGAGAAATATTAGTTCTTTATTTACTGGGGCATCACATTGTCAGAAAGACATTCCTAATACATCACACTGTTGGAGAGAAATGCCTTTTGCACTCACTGCACATCAGCAGAAACCCACAGCCCCACACCTCACTGCAGAGTCAGCAGCAGATACCCACGGCTTCTCTTCATGTAAAATAACCCCGGCAGCGCTGGGCTGCTTCCAAACAGCCTCACACCCCAGGCAGTCACCCGATGGAGCCGGGAAAATTCCTGAGCCTGATCCTTTACCACCCCGCACAGGCTCCGGAGTCTCCCGAGCCCGAACCGCGACCCACCTGCAGGAGGAAGAGGCGGGAGCTGCCACCGAAGCGCAGTCCGTGGCCCACCCGCACCCGGCAGTAGGTGCGGGGCGGCACCCGCGCCTTGTTGAGGAAGGTGCCGTGGGTGCTGCCCAGGTCGTACACGTAGAACCCGGCGGCATCGGCGCCGCCGGGCTCGTCGGGGGAGCC
>JANPWX010000045.1:2058203-2243147 GCA_024734555.1 Trochalopteron elliotii
TCTCCTCGCCGCATGTCCCGCTCAGCGAGGCCCAGGTGGGCCCGCACCAGCCCTTGTTACACACAGAAACAATTTCCGTCTCACGAGTGCGTTTGTTTCTGCCCCCTCTCCCCTCAGGAAAAGCCGCGATGCGATCTGTGTACCGCCAGAGTGGCAGCCTGATGCCGTCGGGGACACTGCGCTGCCCAGCGAGGCGCTGAGCGACAGCCGCCTTGGCCGCCGTAACTCGAGGTGGTTGGAGCGTCATCCCAGCTCCAGTGTCTGCTCCTGCCCAAAGTGCTTTACCCTGCAACAAGGGTCCTTTGTACCCGCCGCACTTGGTAGCCTTCTTCTGAGCTCTGAGCACGACGGGTGACCTATGTAAAAATGCTGCGATACTGGGGCGAGATCCCGGTTTCCTCCAGCCAGGCCAACCGCAGCTCCTTTGACCTGCTGCAGCGTGAGTTTCGTACTGTGGAAGTCCAGGATCCTCCCCTGCACCAGCCGTCCGCCAACAAACCCCGTCCGACCACCATGCTGGACATCCCCTCCGAGCCCTGCAGCCTCACCATTCACACCATCCAGCTCATCCAGCACAACCGGCGGCTGCGCAGCCTCATCGCCGCGGCTCAGGCTCAAAACCAGCAGCAAGCAGAGGGCATAAAAACCGAAGAGAACGAACCCCTGCCGTCTTGTCCGGCCTCCCCACCTCTCCCTGATGACCTGCTTCCTCTGGATAGCAAAACCCCCAAAATGCCATTTCAGCTGAGGCACAGTGACCCAGAGAGTGATTTCTACAGGTGTGTTGGTGTTTCTTTAGGTTAGTTCTTGGCTGAAGGAAAGCTGAGCATTTTAAAATATATGTGTAGTTATGGCGATTCTGTTAGGCTGAAGGGTCAAGAAGTTGTATGTAAAGTATAAAACAAACTTTAGAAAGGAAACACTTGGATTTTTCCTGTGTGAATAACATGCACCTTGCTCTCTTTTGCTTCCTGTCTGTAAAATGTGGGTGTGTGGTACTGATTTCTGGCTTGTTAGTGCCACGCTAAATGCTTGTGCATGGTTTTGGCAGAGGTATTTTGACAGTTTTAGTTACAGGGTGTGAAGGCTCTTCTATTTAGATCACTTACAGCTAAAGCTGTGTTACTGTAATTGAAAATCTAGAAAACACATGACTAGGTTTTGGCTGTTCAGCTGTAGGTTCTGAAAAGATGATTTGATAATGTAAGATTTCAGTGGCCAAGGACCTGTGGCGCGGTGACTATCACATTCCACCCAGTTTGATGGTCTTCCAGTCAGAGCTGGAAATGAGTATAAGTGAAGGGAATTCTTGTCTCTGCTGCTGGCTCCACCAGCTGGAGAAAGTGTAAAGAAGATTTGCACTGCTTCTGCCTCTGCTGACATCCTTTGATTAAATAGTATTGCCACCACTTGCCTGTCTATCCCTCTGAGAGGCACTAATTTCACGAGGAGTTGTTGAATTTCTTGCAAGATCTTACAATACTTGTAGGTTGTGTGGATTTAAGTTAAGGGATTAATCCTTGCTACTATGTGCACTAATGAACATTTTGAGGGAGAGGATAACACATTTTAGTTTTTAAAATGGGTAAATGTGCATCAATGAGATATAATTTATCAGTTAAATGCCACTGATATCTTTAATGGCCTGAGGCTGTATAAAATGCATTTTATTGAAAGATGTTGCATTTGGGAGCAGAGTCTGAACAGCGGAGTGATTCTTTAGTGCTGTTTCTGGAGGAGTACCGTCATCCTTCTCAGAAGATACAAAGTAATTAGCAGAGAGGGGTGAAGGGAAATACACTTGTGTGAGAGTAGTCAGGGCCTGTGACTCCTGCACCGTGGCCCTGTGGTTCGTAGAACTGAGAAGAAGCGTTCTGTTCTGTCCTCAGTGGCTTCAGCTTGAAGTTCAGTTTTCTGTGGCTCTGGCCATGTTTTGAGTGCTGCTTTGTCTTTTTGTTGCTCCTTCCGAGTATCTGGGGTCCGGATAAAGAAATGTTATTCAGTGGTCAGCCACGTGGGGGAGTGTAAGGACTACGTTGTAGAAACTGGAGAGACAGTTTTGAAATGAAATGTTTTGTGGCTGGCAGAGTGGATTTATAATGAGCTGCAGTGTATTCTAGAATTTAATTGCGTGCTTGCTAACCCAAACACATTTATGCTTTTCCAGGGGGAAGGCTTTGAGTTTGTAGTTGCATGTTTGTTCTTGACTGTTTTGAGACACATGAATTAAGAATAGCAGCTGTTCTATAGGTGCTGTTCTAGTAGCAAAAATGAAGTTCTGTGATTTGCTGATGCTTCTGAGTGTGTAAAATCAAATTAAAGGAAAAACATTCTTCCCCCTGATAAAACATGGTAGTGGCTTAAATCTGTACTGCCTTCTGAAGTACATTTGTCAGAATTGCAGCATTTGCATAAATCCATAATTTAATTCTGTTTTTTTGGTCAGTAGCCTGGGTCTGAGAAGTAGCGTGTAAGTACGTTTAGATATGGAAAGAAATGAAGATAAGAGTGGCCAGCCTGAATCAGATCTCAGGTTGAATTAATGTAGGCCTGTCCTCTTCTGTTTCCCTGTTACTCATTTTCATTCTTTGACACACTGTCCCCATGTCTTTTAGTTTTTTATCCCCTGAATCGGTTTTGTTTTTCTTCTGCCCTGCCCCATAGGTGTAACCTCTACCTCCTCGTATGATGAGGAAGAGGCAGAGCTTAATTTACAGCTATTTGTGAGTTGGTTTGGTTTTATCAATCCCCCCAAGTCTACTAACAATGGTTTTATAATCACTACACTATTTGTCTCCTGCAGTTTTCCAGACTGTTTATAAATATGTTAAAAAAACATGATAAAAAAAAAATGTTGATTCTGGCACAGATCCCCCAGGGAAGACCTGGACTCCAGAGTGGAGATCTCTGATCTGCTTGCTTGTTGATAGATTTGGAGGACTCTGGTAGGTTTGTGAAGCAGGTTTTACAGTTAAAAAAAGCTCTCTGGGTTTTTTCTGAGCATAGCATATTTACTTGTGTGTCCTCTAGTTCTTTTGGATTTCCCTGATGCTCCAAAATATATTCATGCTTCCCAGCCTGCAGTGTTCCACATCTCCTCTGAAGGTATTAAAGGAAAATGTTTTCACATTTTTTGATTTCTGGTCTTCACGGACCAAGGCAGTTTAAAGCAAGAGGTGACTCACCACAGCTATTCAGCTCTTTCATCCTTGCATTCCTTTGGTATTCTTGGATGAAGTACCATCTGGTCCTGGTGATGTTACAGTTCTTGGGATGTGCAATAAGGGATTAATGTTTGGTTTTCCTTGGTGTAGTAATAGAAAAGAAGCTTAAAGTGTAATTGATGGAGAATGGGTAAGGAACTGTAGACTTGAAGCTACCATTTTGACAGGGGACTCTCATCATATAACAGCTGCTGGCTTTTCCATCTTCTCTGCTCAGATTCCTCAGATTAGCATGCATCCATCTTCAAAAGAAGTCTGAGCTACTCATGTGCCTCTTCTTGTGTGTGCATGGTTGGGTTCTTAACAGATTCCTCAGTCATTTGGTCATTTGCATTCCTGGCCACGTTGGATTGCATTGAAAGGTAATCTGCAAACAAAATCGGGAGCCTGCAATGGGAAGACAGCTCTTGGCAGAAGGACTTGTAGTGGAGAAATGTCTGTACAGAAGTAGAGGAGTACATGTCAGTGGGATAGCAGTTTTAATGCAGGGAAGGATTTGGAGCAGTGGTAATTAAAGTGAGCAGAGGACACTTCCCCTGATGATCTAAGTGCTTTGGCTTAGCCTGTTTCTAAGCTGACAGGTCTGGGTTATGCCACTGGGACCCAGTTTATTTTTGGCATTAACTATTGAGCAATTTCTTTTCATACCTGTGCAGCCTTCTGTAGATATAGCAGAGGTATTTAAAAAGAGACTTACCCAGGATGAAGTGTAAAAAGACTCTTTCCTGACAGGAAACAGCTTTCTGGTTTGAGTTAGTGTGCTGTGTTCTTTGGTGCTCTCTCTGAGTAGTGTAGCTTGTTTCTGCAATGTTCTTTATTTTACTGCTTTGGGAAAATGGCTCTAAAGCAGCCTTGTTGCAGCTCATTTGGTAGAAATTCAACTTCACAACATAATGTTTCATCAAATTGTCCTGTTCATAGGAAAAACAGTCCCTCCCTCCATCTGCTGCTGGCTTATGCTCACCTAGGAGGGAGCAGGGCACTTCAATCCTTTCCTGCAGTTGATTGAACCTCAGCTGCCAGTCCTTGTGCTGACTTAGCCTGTCCCCTGAAGACAGTTACATGAGAAAGGAGCCATGAGCTCCCCTTCTCTCTAAGGAAAACAGCCTTGCAGGAGAGGAGCTTGGAGGAATGGATTGTGCTGTCTTGGTGGGGTGGCTCCTTGTCACTTAACTGACTGGCACAGAAAGTGGGGCTTTTGTGAGTTCTGAAAACTGACTACACCAGAAAATAAGCCTGGTTGGTATAAATAGACACTATTTTCATGTCTTCTGTTGTTGAGTTCTGCATGTTTTTGGTAGTGGTGGGGGAAGGCTGCCCTTTGGGTCTAATGAATTTGTAGTTTGGCAGGTAGATTTCTGTCAGGAACATCATCTAGTGTGGGTGACCCATATGTAAAATATATAGCACTCTGTTGAAGAGTGGCAAGTTGGCCAGTATTTATGATAAATTTCATACTCTGTATTCAGTACAGAAGATCACTTCCATGTCATAGGCCTAATTCCCTGTCCTGTTAATCTCTGGTGACAAAACTTGAGGGATTAAAGCACTGGTGTTTACTTGTAGATGTATGGCTGAGCCTTTCAGGAAAAGAACTAAGTGCTGCAGAGGGTGGCATTCTATGTAATGATAATACCTGGATGGGTGCTTTTTTGTGCTGAGTATCTGGATGAAGTCTAAGACAAACACTCTTTAGCTGTGATCATCAGGGAAAAGAAGAAGTTTGTTTGTCCTTTTTTGGGAAGACTTGACATTAGATAACTGCTTCCAGCATGAATGTGTCTATATGACTGTTTTTCTTCATAGAAAGAAGAAAGTTCTTACCAGAGGGTACCTGGAATTTAAAGGAGATGAAGAAAAACTATTTTTTTGTGTTGGTTTCTATTAACATCTACAACAACATTTAAATTTTTGCTCTGTGTTCTGGCTTTTAATCATATTTCTCTGTTGTTTATTATGAGAAACAGGAAAACAAGAGAAGAAAACGTAAGAAAAATAAGAAAAACAAAACCAAATTGATTTGCCTTACCAAGAGCAAGAGATGGAGATTTGGATTTGACTATAGTACCTGAAATGTCTTTCCTCTCTGTCTTTAATTGATTAGATTTCAAGTTGATTATGTGCCTTCCAGCGTAGTGGCCTAGCTGCATTTTAATGCTCACAATTAGTTTCTTTTCCTCTAGGAGTTTAAAAGAGGCACAATATTCTCTGCTGCTGCTGAGCAGTGATATGCATTACTGAATGGTTGTTTCACTCTGCTTTGCAAGTGGCTGAGCATCCTGCTTGGGATTGCCAAAATCTGTGTAATTTAAGTTTATCCACACTGTTTTTAATGAATGTCTCTTTATTAATAGTAGTATGGCATTCAGTTTTGGTAGCATAAGATGATCTTCACTGCTGGCTGCTGGACTGCTAGGTATGTCCTTTATGTAAAAAAAGAGATTCTTTTGTATAGACATGAATTTTAAGGATTGTTTTCTGGTTGATTTTCTTTGGTGGTTGTTTATTTCTGTTGTAAACTCTTGGTCCTGGTGTTGTGTGAGACATATGGCTGTTTGTGAATTTCAGAATTCTGCTGCTGAGGTGCAGGGGGGAGTGAGGGAGATGTAAAAATAGTGTGGGTGACACTTGGTTTATAAAGAAGCTGATGATCTTTTAATTCGTCTTGTCAGGGTGCCTGCTGTCTTCTTTGCAAAGTAGTTACATAATTGAGTGGAAATTGGGATGCTAGTCATTTTCCATCAATTAATAACTGGGATGAATCCATGACCTGAGATTCACATACTCTTCTTAATATCTACTTAGGAATGTGATTATATGCCACTCTTAATATAGTGTGATTCTCCCTTTATTTGAATAATCAGAAAGTGTTGCACTGGCGTTCTTAAAAATGAATAATTTTCATCCTGATAGCTCTAAGCTTCACCTTCCTTTTCACTCCTCTTCACTTTTTTACTGCTGTGTTTCAGTGGTTTTACTGCTGTGTTTTCTGTGTCATCTCTGAGGATCAGGGGAAGCTGAGGCTCTGTGGCCCAGCTTCTAAGTGAGACTGAAGGGTACCTTGTGATAGTTGGAGAGACAAAGTAGTGGGAATTTTCTTAAGCCATCAGTACTGTCTGTGTGCTGTTAAATCAGGTCCTTCTCCTGGAAAGAATGTGTGGTACATGCAGCTTATTTAGGGTTAACAGCAAGGAGAATCTCCAGGTGCCATGTGGAAGATGTTGGGAGAAATTGATCAGAAACAAATGAAGAGTGAAATTGTTAGCTTAATTCTGCTGCTGGTGCTGAATGGAGTGTAAAAAAGTGTATGAGTATCATACTTAGCAGTAATGGAATTTGATTTTTTGACACCAGCATTTGAAGTCCATGTTAGTGATATGGGCAAATAGATTACATGCACTTAATTGTAATGTGACAAATCTGGTAGATACATGTTTCCCTACTGGAGGCCTTGCCTTAATTCCTCTGGGGAATATCTGTTTGTCAACTCATGTTGATGAAAAATTTGGTTGGCTGACTATAAGTGAATGATGTTTGAAGTGCTCATATCAGTTGTTCTCCATCTCTTCCATCCTGTGTAGTCACTCCTTCTGCTTAGCAACAGAGGAGGGAGGTCTTAAACCCAAGACCAGGGAATGGTGCTTTATGGCCAAGCTTTTCCAGGCCTTCTCCCAGGGCCTGGTGTTCACATCTTAGGTTGCATAAGGGGGTACTTCTTTCAGTGTCATGCATAGTAACTGACTGCTGGAAAGGAGGGCAGAGAAACAGTCTTCTTGGCTACAGGATACCTCCATTAAATGTATGTGTGTCCCATTTCTTCCTTTTTTATGTTTGTCCTTTGCTTGAGAAATTCCAATCTTGTCTATCCCAGAAGCCTTTGTGTCTGACTATTAGGCCTGTGACATCAGAGATAATAAGGAAGAGCAACGTGATTAACTGAGAGGGGAAGTTATTTGCATTCATGTTGTTTAAAATGCCTTTTTTTGTTTGTGTCAAGGACCCATTTAATTCACATCTCCAGGAGAAAAGCTCTTGGGCAGGAAAGGAGATGCATAAAGGTTCAGAAGATTTGCCTCCCACATTCATGAATCACCCAAAGAATCTTGTGGCATTAGAAGGGAAAATGCAACTTGGAAATGCTGATTTGGAGGGGGAGGGGAAGAAGGAAAAGCAGATAAACACTTTTTAGGTAGATATATAACAGAGAAGCTGTGGAGAACCCAAAGCCCCTGCTTTCCCTTTGTGCATCACCTTACTATTGACAGTACCTCTTCAACTGATACAGTCCTTCAGAATTTTGAAAGTGTGCTGTTTTTGTCTTTGCTGTGTTTTAGAGGGAAAGGGGAGCCGGTGACAGAGCTGAGCTGGTCCTCCTGCCGGCAGCTGCTGTACCAGTCGATGGCCACCATCCTGGCACACACGGGCTTCGAGTGCGCCAACGAGAGCGTCCTGGAGACGCTGACGGACATCGCGCATGAGTACTGCCTCAAGTTCACCAAGCTGCTGCGCTTCGCCGTGGACAGGGAGGCCCGCCTCGGCCACACCCCCTTCCCCGACGTCATGGAGCAGGTCTTCCACGAGGTGGGCATTGGCAGCGTGCTCTCCCTGCAGAAGTTCTGGCAGCACCGCATCAAGGATTATCACAGCTACATGCTTCAGGTGAGAAGGGCGTTGGCGGCACCAAGAAATGCACCCCCAGTAGAGTTGCTTATTCCTGGGGTGAGTCCTGACTCTTAATGAGGGGAAGTCTGACTGGAAAACCCCCTGGGTGTGGAGAGGAGTCATCAAGGGAAAGAGAACAGGAACTTTTTGACTGGAAGACAGAGCCCCTTATTTGTCTTCCTAGTGAGACTAAGGATGCTCTACTGATGGCTTGCCTGAATTTAAGAAGAGTCCCCCAGCTCTTGAATTACCCAGTCAAAATTATCAAGTAGAGGTAAAATCAGAACTGACCAATGAACTGAATTTTCTCCTTTAGTGGGATATTTGGCTGGTTAACATTTTGGAAAACATAAGCAGACATAAATTTCTAGTCTGTGGAGTGGTTTGTGTTCACTTAAGCAAGGAGTGACTTCCTTAAACTTTAGGACTGTAGGGTAGTATTTTGCTGATCTGAGTTGTCACACAGGTGCTACCTTCTTCTTACATAAAAATAACAACTTACAGAGTTGTTTTTGTTGGAAACATGCCTGCTCAAAATACCAGTTCTGTTCATCTTTGTTTAAATGTTTTTGTTCAGATGCTGTATCCTTTGGGAATCTGGGTTTTCTGCATCATTCTGCTGCTGCAGTTCACTCTTACCCTGCAGCTGATCATTTCCTAACAATCATTGTTCTTTATGAAGGACTGAGGTCCACAGTAGCCCCTTTATTTGGAATTAAGTCTAGAAGGAGGAAATAGGCTTTGCTATTCTTTTTCCTCCTTGCTTCTGCTATTTATAAGTCTTGCAATTTCCTGAGCACAGATCACTGACTGTTGGGTTTTAGTGGTATAAACAAGTATTTGTTAGAAGCAGATGAAATCTGAAATGTTTAAATTTAATTGTTTACTGATGTTAAGTTTCTGGAAGTACAGGGTAGTTCTAAATCTCATTCCTGTATTTGTTTCACTTTTCTAACTGGAGAAAACTTCTCCAGTTTTTTGCTGTAAATCTGACAGAATATACTCAGGCTTTACCCAGTGGTGACTACAGGACTGTTGGAGATCTGAGGTGCTTGGTTTTTAATGCTCGGGTGAATTTGTTACTGGAGGGTGGGGACAGTCTTACAGGTAAAACCAGTGAGACACTGCTTTTGTTTTATGATCTATTTAAATTTCTGAGCCTCATCATCTCTGTTTATAAAATGAAAGTGCTCATATTTATCAGTCAGATGTCAGTGGATTAAACCTCTTATTAAAGTTCCTTGTTACAGCACAGAAGGTGCACTCAAAGGGTAAAAAAGTCTCTTGTGTAGCTGGTAAGCTGTTTACTTGTTCATTCAGGTCAGATGTTAATAATGTTCAGGGAACAGAGTGCACTGCAATGTAATTGCCATCAGATCCTCTGAAGTCACTTTCACCTCTCTGGCCTCTTTTTCACCTGCTGATCTTTGACAGGTTAGCAAGCAGCTCTCTGAAGAGTATGAGAAGATTGTCAACCCTGAAAAGGCAGCAGAAGACACAAAACCTGTGAAGATTAAGGAGGAACCTGTTAGTGATATTACCTTCCCCATAAGTGAAGAGCTGGAAGGAGACCTGGCTTCTGGTGACCAGTCTTTGCCTGTTGGAGTTCTTGGAGCTCAAAGTGAGCGCTTCTCCGCCAACTTGGAAGTAGAAGCTTCCCCACAGACTTCAGGTAGGGGTTTTTTCTTCTCCTGGAAACAGTCCTTCAGCAGTTCCATGTGATCTTGTTTCCTCTGGTTAGGTTTGGATTTGTGTCCAGAGGTTCATATTCCTGCAAACTTGAAAGCCATGTTCCTTACATGGTTCAGGCACTGAATGAGTTCTGGAAATACAAATGGTGCTTGGTGCTGTCCTCCATATTCAGAAGTTACCCTGGTAATGACAGTCACTGTTTTATGAAAGCTGTCAGTGACTTAGGTGAGATGGGCTTCTGGGAATCCCTCCTAATATCTCAATCCCAAAGCCTGCTGTACTTGGCTGAGGCCATGGAAGGTGAAATGGTGAGTGAATTTGAGGAAAAGAGTGCAGTCTCCATAACTCCACTAAGTGCCATGCCTTGATGGCACTGAAGCACGCTGGTGGCAAGCATGGGAGAATCTGCTATGGCCGTGCCTGCTCTGTATCTACACAAAAGTTTCATTCTTTTCAGTGTTCAGTGAAGCTGAATGTCTTGGAATGAAAAAGAGGCAGTTTTGATTTTGCGTAGAACCGTCTGAACTCTGGAAGTCCCTGCAATAATAAACTGCTTTACTTAAAAATCTGGTTAAAAGACAATGAAGCTTGTCCTCCTATTAACCCCAAGCTAAGTAGCATATATAGTGAGGATAGAGTATACTGCTGAGTCCATTAGTTTTTTTGTATTGTGATGAGTTTTAAAAAACATAAATCCATCTAATGTTTTTCTGAAAGCTCACACTGTTTTTCATATCACCTCTGAAATGTGAAGTATTTGCAATTTTGTGGGAGAAGGAACAGCAGATTCCTCTGGCCCATCCAGGATTGCGAATGATTCATCTGGAAGGCTTTGTATTAGCACCTACCACTTGAGACCCGGAGGTTAGCATGCTAGCTGTATATTAAATGCCTCTTGCTTCTCTGATACAGAATTGATGTTTTCTAATTAAGAATACAAGTGCTCTGTTCCTCCCTGAAAATCCCTCTTCACTTCACAAGAGCCTCTGGAAATCTCATCTGTGAGAAGTTCCAGTCTAGACCTGGGCAGGCTGGAGAGTTGTAATATCCTAAGGAGCAAGAAAAAGCTGCTGCAATTAGAACACCGTCATCTCGAAGTGCAGGTGTGAGGCCTGCAGGGAGGGCAGCGAGGCTTCAGTGTCTGAGGGCAAAACTCTCATTACAGCCTTCCATGTTCTTCCTGTGTTTTTGTGGATGTCTGACATTGCAGTTGTGAGCTGGCTGCTTACTTCCATTGCAGTTGGAGAAATGGAGGCAAAATTGTTCCTTGTTCCTCCGCCTCTCAGGATAACATGAAGATTAGCTTATTTGTGAAGTACTTTGAAGTTAAAGTGCTTTGAAGATGAAACATCCTGTGTTGATGCTTAAGTACTTTTAGTCATTAGTGACACTCTTAGTGACAGGTGACAGAGCTGAAAGGAATAAGGCTGAGCAATGAAGAGCAATTGATGAAGGAAAGACACAGTTTAGTTTAGTGAGCACCTTTGATTATTATGTAGACTGGAGCTGTAACTCTGGAACCAATAGCATTTTAATGATGTGTCTGTTGACAGGGATGCTTTTACTTATGATTAACATAGGAAGGACTTCCATTAAGGTAACTGAGCTAATGTAGGCTATGTTATCAAAAAGGTCTCATAAACCTTGATTTTGGCTAAGCTGATTTGGAAAAGATTCCTGACTTCTTCATAAGGGAGAAATTTAGGGACAGACACATGTTGGAACATTTGTTCTGTTTGTAATTTCTACTAATAATGGCCTATCGTTACTAGTATACAGATAACAGGGAGTGGTCATGGGTTTGGCTCAGTACAAGAGCTTTGGTTGTGCTTTCAAGCTGTAGCCATGCTCTTTGAGACGTGAAGTTTGGAAAACTTACTAAAAATGGTTTCCTATTAATTTTTTTTTTCCACGTGAACTTAAATCCCACACAAGAGAGAGAAGATTTCACAGTTTATTCATTTCTGGTCTGTTTATGCCCATCTCAGCAAGGAGACCAATTAGTGTATTTTTAATAGGATTTTTGTCTCACTTTAAACTTAAACAGAAATAATGCAGTCTGTAATTACTTCTCTTGGAGAGAAAACATTTGCAATTTTCAAGGAATATGGTTTGTTAGTCTTGTACAGAAAATCCTCAATTATTGCACAGATTGCACACTAGTCCAGAAATATGTTATAAAAAAGTGAGGTGGGGGGAGCTGTTTCTCAGCAGGGCATCTGTGAGGTTGAGCCAAAAGTTCTTCTTTCTGTTCTGCTGAAGGATGGGATGAGACCTGTGGGTGTTGAGTAGAAGGAGGCAGGAAGGCAGGTGGCTGACTGCAGCTTTCATGTCCCTGCATTTCAGTGCTGAAAGTGGTGTTTGGGCCTGTTCATCTGCCTACTCCTCTGCCTGCTCACTTCACCTCCCCTGCAGAAGCCCAGGATGTCTGATGGTTCCAAGGACCTCATGATGACTTCTGGCCTTCCTTGAGTTTCTGCTTCTGCAGGGTCTGGTCCATGTGCTGTTGGTGTACTCGTTGCTGCTGGGACACTCCTTCTGGAGAGTGATGGGAAGTTGTTTCTCATGGAGAAAATCACATGGAGGCTAACAGTGAAAGGATACCATCATATTTTTTGGAGTGGCAATTGCTGGGCAATTAAATATAAGTCAACAGATATTTTTTATTGATCACAATAAAAATGGTGTATTTTGTTTGTTTTCCCCCAGCATAGTTAACCTGTGGCTTTGCTTTTGCTCCATCTTTACCTTTGCTGCTGTCCTTTGTATCTGCATGCTGTTTGTGATTTATCTTTTTACTCAGTTACTACTGTGTGCTTTTTCCTTCTCTAGGGGCTGAGGTGAACGCTTCCCCACTGTGGAACTTGGCACAGGTGAAAATGGAGCCACAGGAAAGTGAGGAGGCTAATGTGCATGGCCACGGGGTCCTGGGCAGTGATGTCTTTGAGGAACCAATGTCAGGCATGAGTGAAGCTGGGATGCCACAAAGCCCCAATGGCTCTGAGAGCAGCTACGGTTCTCATTCTGCTGACAGCCTGATGGGATCCTCACCTGTCTTCAACCAGCGCTGCAAGAAAAAGATGAAGAAGATGTGAAAAGGAACAGTCTTTTTATTTAGTCCTGATAATGTGCAACAGACACTTGAAAGGAACTAGTGGAGTACTGTGATGATTCTAACACGGGGCTGGCCCTGGTGTGTGAGGGACCTGCATAAAATGACTACGAGAGGTTTGATGTGTAACTCCCCTCTTTGCTGGCTTCTGTACTCCATCCTGGTTCATGAGACTGAAGACCACCTTTACATTTGATGGTGGCATGGCTTGCTTTGGCAGATTAATGAGGAATGTGCTGGTGAAAAGTAGTTGTGAGGAGATTTTCTAAGTTACAAAACCATTGAATAGTTTGGTTTGAAGGGACCTTGTGGCATTTTTACTCCAGCCTCCTGCTCAGATCTCAGCCAGTTAGAGCAGTTTGCTAAGGGCTTTTTCCATTTGAGTTTTGAGTATCTACAAGGATGGTGATGCCAAATCTCTCTGGGCAACATTTTCCCATATTTGGCAACTTTCACAGTTAGAAAAAGAATATATTTGCATCTAGCTGGAATTGCCCATGTTCCAGCCTGTGTTCACTGCCGCTTGTTCTGTCATTGTTCATCTCTGAGAAGAGTCTGACTGCCTTCTCTAACCCAGTTATTAAGGGATTATATACAATGAGATCTCTTTTTAGCCTTTTCTCAAGTGTGGAGAAACCCTGTTGCCTCAGCTCTCCTTACTCGTCCTGTGCCACAGCCCCCAAACCAGCTCTGTGACCTTCCACTGTAATTGCTGCAGTGCCCTTGTAAGGGGGAGCACGAAAATGGGTGCCATCCTCCAAACACTATCTCACAATCACTGAATAAAGAGGAATAATAATTTCCCTCAGTGTGCTGACTGCCTGCTCACTGACTGTTGTGGGCAGCAAGAGAGTCCTGAGTCAGGGTATTTTAGCTGGAGAGGTGTCGCTGATAATGATGATGATGTATCAAAGGTGCTGCAGCATGGTCTCACAGTACCATGAGCCAGCTCCCTCAGTGCCTTCATGTTCAGCCTGCTGGTTTCAATGGGCCTCAGTTCTCACTAACTCAGTCTTCCTCTGCTGTAGGCAGTGCTTTATTCCTGCATGCTGCTAGAAGGCTCGAGGACCTGGCAGGCCTTAAAGCAGAACTTATCAGTGGAAACAGGTGAAAAAGGTGTTGTGCACGTGAGCCTGAAAGTACAAAAAGCATCTTTTGTTACTATATTGCTTGCATTGTTGAACAGTAAATCATATTTTGTTTAACCTTCCTTTTGGTTCCAGTGTACTTAAAGAAGCCCTTCTTATTTCTTACCAGTTTCAGCTCCAGCTGAGCTTTGGTTTCCTAATTGTTTCTGCCTATTTGGATTGTGTCTCTATATCTCTGCTGGCCAGCCCATCCTCACTTCCACTTCTGTGTACCTTTCTGTTTGTGTTTGAGATCAGTCAGGAGTTCCTCAATCATCTGTGCTGGCCTTCTGTCATGACTGCTGTAATTTCTGCTTGTGAGAAAGGACTGATTTTTTACTTTGAGAAGGCTGTCTTTGAAGAAAAAGCAGCACACTTGGCTTTCTTTGGGCAGCCAGGACAGAATTTCCTTTGTGAAATTCTGCTGAGACATTCCTTGAGTAAACCGAAATATGTTGACCTGAAGGTACAGGACTCTGTCTTGTACACATTTCTCAGGATTTTAAATGCCACAATTCTATCTCTTCTGCAGCCAAGACATTCATGTTCTCCACCAATTCTTCCTTGTTAGAAACAAGACCAGCAGAGCTTACTCCCTAGTTGATTACTTGATCATCTGTTCAGGGAAGTTGGTGTGGTTTTCTGGAGAGAATGAAACAGCTTTTACTAATGGTGTGAGCCTGCACTGGCAATGCAAACTTTTCCTTTCCTGTCATTGGATTGAGTGCAGCAACTTCAGGCTGGCTGAGCTTTCATATTCAAGGTTGTTATCTTGACAACTTAGTCTGAAACAGAATCTATTTTGCTGCTTGCTTTTATGGCTCAGCTGACTGATGGCATTTTTTTTGTTCTGCACAATCCTCAGTTGATCAACTCGGTCTTTAACTTGATTCAGTGTGTCTCTCTCTCAAAAGAGCTAGAATGAACATGAATCAAGAATGAACAGCCACTTAAACTGGCTTTATACCTGTAACCCCTTGGGATGGTTGAGGGAAATTTACCAAACCTACCATTAATCTTTACAATTGCAGGTTTATCTTTTGAAAGAATGAGCTTCAGGCATAGTATTTTTGTTTCTGTATAACATGCCTGGCCTTAATTCTTTTTTCCTAACTGTATTTCTCTTCCACTTTATAGAAGTGGAATCCAAACATAAAATTCCTCAATGTCTAATAAGAATGCGTGACCATAGGCTTTTATGGACAATGGAGTTAAAATTGTCCATCACAGTTTTTAAGGTCTCTCCTGGGGGGTAAATTCTCACTATTTTAAGCCTAGTCAGTAGTAGAAGAGCATACCAGGAAATCTTTATTTCAATTCCCCCTGAGTCACCATTAGCCAAGCTGCAATGTCTGTGTTTTCTCAGCTGTAAAAAAGAATAGTAATATTTGCCTTTCAGAAGTGTGTTTGAGATTTAGTTACTCTGCAAGAAAAAGGTGCAGTAGTCATTCAGAGAGTTTTGTGAGAGCTGCTAGCTTTTATTCCACTTCAGTTGGACTGTTGTTGGCTGGAGAGTGCTTAGATGGTCACTGAAACGTCCTAGATGACACAGATTTTAAGTGAAACTGCTGATCACAAAGAAGTACAGCACAGCTCTGCTGTTCAACTGCCCAGGTACAAGGAAGGCATTTGGGGTGGTACCTTCTCACTTGGCTTTAGTGTCTGCATCTAAACTTGTTCCTTTGGGCCACACTTGCAGCTGAAGAGAAATATTCATTCCTAGGTCACTGTCCTTTTGGCCTTGAGGTAGAAGTATAAAGCAGGTTGAATGAATGGCATTTTTAGAAATGTCTGGTTTTCCTTTGTGTGCCTGTAAGGTGAGTTCAACTTGACTACCTCAGCTGAAGACATCCACACTGTCAGTGTATGAGTTCAGTGACATGACTTAAACCTTTCCTGGATGTGAATCAGAGACTTCCTCCTGCTGGGCCAGTGCTTTTTCTTCTCAGCACATTTGCTAGAGCTTGCTGTTCAAATGTAGTACATGGCTAAGAGCAGGCTGCCCATCTCAGCTAAACCAGCAGATCCAGCATTCCCCACAACACACAGGATGTGCCAGGATGGGGCCTTGAGGCTCAGCCAGATTTGCCCCTTGTGTCTTTGACACTGTGTGAGAACACCTGTCATTGGGCCTTTCTCTGTAGGTGCTTTTCAAACTGGTTCTTGTAGTAGTGTTCTTGCAGCCAGCATCCTTATGCAAAGTCCATTGCACTATTTTTGAGAGCCAAATGACAGTGACTGCTGCCAGCATCGCTTGCTCATTTGCAAAATTTCAAGTGGGCTAAAAATGAAAATCTAGTGTTCTCCAGGGCTTTGGTTAAATCTCCTAAGTGTTAATCTTAAGTGCTTTCTCTGTATTGTTCATGTGCAGATGTTCTGTCTTAACTTTTGTGATTTTTTTTTTTAATTTCACATCCCTTTTCCACACCCATTTCACCCTGTAACACACTCTGCAACAAGCCTGAGTGCTTCAAGTGTATTTAAATACAGGGCATATTCACTGTCTTTTGAGTCAGCTGTGTCGTTGCAGTGTAAGAGAGAAGTGCTGCTGATTCTCTTTGGGATGCATGTTTATGCAGAGGTGAGAAATCCATCAGCATCACTTATGCACTTAAAAATGAAGGCAGAGTAATAAATAGCTGTACCTCCTGTTCCCCCACTGTGCTAAGGGTTGCAGCTGACTTTTGTGTGCTTGATGTTTCCTTTCATGCATGTGGAGGCTTTACCTTCTGGGTGAGCCCTTTGCCTCTGAATATTTTTGGTTCTTAGATTTACAGTGGTGTTCATCATGCGTGAAATAGTGAAATTTGAAAACTAGCTCACAAAGTCAGACACAGACAATATGCTCTTTTGATGAATCAAATAAGATTTTGCTAGGTGTTAATGCAGCCTTGGGCAACTAGTGAGGTGTGTTCATTGACCATGTAATCCCCAAATTTTAAACCACAGTGAGATTATGCAGTGGGTTGGAATGAAGCTCTGCTCTCGCAGTTGCTGTTTCTTGCTGGTGGCTGGTGAAGCACTCTGCTGACCCACCTGCTTCAACAGTCTGCAGTTTTTACAGTTCTTTCATCTTTGTCCTTTCTCTTTCCAAAAGTGGGTAGATGAAAAATTGGAATATTGAGATTGACCATGTCAATATCCAGTAGCATTGATGTCTTATGGTGATTTATTTTGCCATGATTGAAATTGGTAGGAACTTTGATATCAATTTGGAGAGCAAGATCTGTAAATTACTTGGCTTTTGAAGTGTTTTGCATAGGAATCATACAGCATTGTAGTTGAGAGAGCACTGTGTATCGTATTCCTTTTCCCCTCTAGCAATTCCTTTTTATTCCTTTTGAAGAGTTTTGCCTGGTATCCAGTAAAGTTCACTGTAAAAATGGCAGTGTAACAACTTCTGTGTACAGCTTTATGTCAGACTAGCTACCTAGTGATTTAATTCCAAGGCCATCCATGCTAATTTGAATATGCATAATGCTGTGCAGAAAAAGAGATGTTTCCTGCATAGAAATGTACAGTTTAAAAAGAAAACAGGAAAATAAGATTAGGTAGGGTAGGTGAGGCCAATCTGATTATGTGCTCAGTTCTGAGACTAATGCACATGTTATGTGTGAAGGATGTTTTACTTAAAATGTTTTTGTACATGCATGTGAAAGAAATACATAGCTTTGCTTTGTGTTTATATGGAACAAAATTACTTGGAAATATTTCAGGGTTGGGGTTTTTTTTCCCTTGCTCTCCTGGAGAGAGTTGCTTTGTAATTTCTAAGAAAATAAAAAAAAAATAAAACTATTCAGAAATAAAAATCTTAAAGTTGTTGTTAGTATGTTTTGGTTTGTTTTGGAGAATGATGCTGTGAACACAAAAGTTGGCCTCGGAGTTCTGTTTACCCTTATGTGGGGTCTGGAGGAGACCTTTTGCAGGCCTGAATAAGGTACTGGATGATATATCAGTGTTAATGTCACAGCCAGGAAGACAAGAAATGTTATTCAAGGATGGGGCCAGGGAAAATGGAAGTCTTACTTTGCACAGGTACCAGTGCTAGTGAGCCCCTGAAGTGATATTAGAACCACAGTGCTACTATTGGTATTCATCCAGCATAAGCAAGTGCTGTTTCTGGGGCAACTACTTCTATATACTTCTACTACTTATATTAACAGACTACCTAGAAACCCTGCTCCAAGCCGTGTGCTTTGCTCTTTTATGTGCTGGTCGCTGGTCTACCTATTTTACATTCTGTGCTTTTTTTTTTTAAATATGTAACTGGGGAAGTGCTTTAGACTGCAGTGAATGAAGCACAGTGTGCTTTCCCCTCTGCTCTGTCTGTCACGGTGGGGCTGAGGAAGGTTGGATGTTGCTAGCCCTGCTAAGCAATTGCAAAGAGCACACCCTGAATTAGGATATTGGCCTGTGCCGCTTGGCGGGAGACAGGGAGTAGTGCTGGCTTCCCATCACGCTTGTGCTTGAGGGCAGTCCATGCGCCCCGCTCGTTCTTCCGAGCCTATACAGCTGAGTTGATTTTCCGGTCTCCAGTCTGGGGCTGCTCTTTCCCCTTCCCTGTTACGACCTGTAGGCTGCGGACAGCAATCCCCCCTTCCCATTGTCCCGCACCAGGTTAAAGCCTGAGCGCTCGGATCGCTCTGCTCCAGCAGCCTGGGGTACCTGGATGGCAGAGGGCCTGGGAGGCCCGACCCCGCGGCCCTGGGCTGGCCAGTCCCGGGTGTCGCCCGTGGGCGCTGCTGGCGCGGCGGTGGCCGCGGGGTGGTCTTGCCCGCCCGCCGCTGCGGGGGCTGCGGGCCGGGGGGCTGCAGCCGCAGCCTCCGCGCTCCCCTAAAAACCCCAAACTCCAAACCGTGTCATTTTCGCTGCGCCTTTTATACCGGAGATTAGAATCTCCTCCTTGTTGCTGTGGAAACGCTGCGTGAGAGAAGTCGACCTCATAACGAGTTCGGATGAAAAGTGCTGTCGGGCGGGCTCGGCACCCGGCGCCCTTGCGGTGGGGAGAATGGGGCTGCGGGATCTGTGGCAGGGGCGTCGCCGCTTTTGCAGGGATCCTCAGTGGTTTGCAGAGCTTGACGGTCTTTCCCTTCGAGCTCATCAGGCCAGAAACAGCTCCTGCTCCTGGACCAGCCCTTTCCCTTGGGAATCGGCTCAAGAGTCGTGGCAGCGTCACTTGTGCACCGGGACTGCAGGTGCCCTTGGTTCAGGGTGTGTGGAGGCTGCCATTGCAATAGGCAGCGCGGCCGCAGCAGTGAGGTGGATGACACTGGGGTGTTGTGAGGCGTCTTTGCTTGTGGTGCCTGTCAGGGTCTTGCCATACATACACTCTGTGTGCTTTTCCCTCAAGTCTGGGCTGCCACCTCTGAGCCCAAACTGTCCCTTGCAGGTGTGCCTTACTGTCAGCGTTGTGCTCATGCAAACGTCCTGCTGCCTCTGCTCATCCTTGCCACCTAGGTTTGTCTCGTTCCTCCAGACCTTCATTGCTCATTCTCCTCTTGAACTCCTGACAGCATTTCTGTGCCCTTGCTGCCCAGCTTCTTGTGGCAATTATTGCTGCTCATCTTGAGTTGCAAACACATTTAGGAAGAAACTTATTTTCCCTGAGTGAAAAAACAAAACAAAACAAAACAAAACAAAACAAAACAAAACAAAACAAAACAAACAAAACAAAAACAAAAACAAAAAAACCCCCAAAAAACCCAAAAAAAACACAAAAAAAAAAAACCAAAACCCCACCCCAAACTGTTAAGACTGAGTTTTAGGCAATTTTTTCTTTCTCTTGGTGGAGGAAAGGAAGTTGGAACTTGCTGTAAACATAACAGTTATAAAAGCTGATGGCTCTTCTCATCATGGATGGTTATTCCATCTTGTCACTGTTGGACAAACTGCCCAGCAAGGAGGATGTTCTGGATTCCAGCTCTGGCATAAACTCCTCCATCCCTGAAGACATCCCTGATGTCTTCAGGCTGAAGTGAGGGGCAGGCAGAAGCTGTACAGCAGGAGAGAATGAGGCAGCAGGCCCTGCAGCAGCCAGGGCTGAGCGTGGCATGGGCTCTGTCATGGTGGGGCTGAGGAAGGTTTGATGTTTGTCCCTGTGCTGTGCCAAAGGGGACATTTGTTAAAAGGTAACCCCATGAAAGATTTTGTGAGCTACAATTTCTTAGCCTTTCTGGGTATCAATTTCAGAGTACTTGGAGAACGGCTGGAAAAATGATAGGATTTGCCAATACTAATACAAAAGACCCCATTTTTTCCTTGTTGATGGGCTCTTCTCTCTTTCTCTTTTTTCTTTTTCTTTTTCTTTTTCTTTTTCTTTTTCTTTTTCTTTTTCTTTTTCTTTTTCTTTTTCCACTTTCATTACATTTTCCAGTCACAGAGCAGCCACAATGTTTGTTTTAGTGTTCCTGATTTTGCTGGAGGAACTTTAGTGTGCTTGGTGAATGTAACATTGGTACTGCTGCAGCAGCTCCTTTGAAGACAATGATGCTGACTGAATGTTTAGCAAAACCATCCTTTTTCATCTGCAATGCCCAGTAGTGAATAGACTTACATGAATGTGACCAGACCAGTTTGAACTCTCCATCTTTCCCTTTTGACTCCTGTAATACCATAATTTTGCCATAATACCATAATACCAAATAAGTCTCTTGACTCCTGTAATACCATAATTTTGCCGTTTTTTTTGAGTGGATACAAACTCTCTTCCAGCAGTCCTGGATTTCTCTAGTGAAGAAAGGAAACAAGCCAATTGCTGGTCGCTCTGAATGCCTAAAGAAAATTACATTTACCAATTCTAATCTAAAAAGCTGTAGTATATAAAAATCATCTGAGTCTTCCTCTTGTAGTCTAAAGAAACAAAACCACACCTCCACTTCCCAGCTTCTTTGATGGTCACATTGAAAGCAAATCTGTTACTTTTATATTGTGATATCAGAATTAAATTTGTCTGATATGGCTGAGATGTCACAGCCCTATTAACTACAGATGCTCTATAATACAATGTCTTTTTAAACAGGCAGGTAGGATAAAATAAAATACAATTCTTTGTCTACTGAATGGATTTTTCTGTGGGAAACAGTGAGCAAACCAGCTACATCTCAGTATAACCGTATCTTTCACTATTACTTCAAAGGAAGCAGAGAAATTAAATAACTGAAGAGACACTGTCCTGCACGTATTCATCCCTTCTAGCCTAAAGCTCAGAGACCTTCCTACACTCATTTCTAGTCTTTTAAAAAAATCAGCATTTCACAAAAAGATCAGCAGAGCTCTACAGCTCTCAGCAGTGATTTCTGTTGTTCTTTGTGTTTTGTCATTCTGTTTGCATGCTAAGTTTTGATAAATTATGTTCTTCTTGGGTTGGGTAGAGAATGTATTTCTGTAATGAATGAACGTAGTTCTCACTGCAGAGCATTGAATAAGAAACCCTCTAAGATCTCTATCTCTTGTAAGGTGTTTAATTGTACAGAATCATCCTAGAAAATGTACTAACTGATGTCTGGGTCCTGAAGCTAGTGTGAATGAAAGATACCTGATCTTGAAATTGTGGGCTAGAAAGGAGATTGTGGGCCAGCTTGTGGGCTGGCCACAGACCCTTGTGCAGAGACACTGCTTTTTCTGTTTTATGAATTCTTCACACGTCTGACATCTTCCACAGTTGTAAACTCAGGTTCAGAAATTACAGACGCAGACTTCAGTGCTGTTTGTGGAGTTTCTAGGTTATTTTAATGAGGCACAGAGGTAATTGTGAAGAGTCATGCTGCAAGTAGATGTACCTGTGAGCACCAGTGTGGGACTGTGAAAGAACTGGTTTCTTTTTGGGGTGGCAGATAAAAGAGAAAGTGACAGTCTGTGCAGAAAATCTGTGTTCAGCCTCCTCATGGGGAGAAAGCATGAGCTCTTGGAGCATCTACTGAAAATTCATAGAGGGGTGAAAGATTTAAAAGTGAAAGGAAAGGCAGAAAAGAGAGAAAGATGAAACAAATTGTTCTAAGAACTGCAAAAGTTAAAAATTGCAAGTCTTGATTCCTCCCTCTGCCTGGAATCCTCTGCATCCATGAGATGTCAGTGATTCAGGCTGACATAGGCAAAGCTGAAGAGATAGAGAGGGCAATATATGTAGGCATATATTTAGGATTTACTGAATTAGTTGGTATTTGTATATGCATTTATCAAGGCAGAAATATACAGAGCAGTTATATATGTGGCTGTGCTGCTGCCATCATATAATTTACAGTTCCCAAGGATTATGAGTAGTTTCTGTGCCACTTCTGTCATCATCTTGTGGGATGTGTGACCAAAGGAGTTTTGGGTGCTTGAGATAACCACATAGTGCTCTCAGTCTTTCATCTAGCAATTCAGATAAGCACCTCTGTGATTTTAAGTGTTCGAAGAACAGAGTGTGGATGTGCTTTGAATTATGCCTATACCTCAATGCTTTGCTGAATAAGGGCAGTACAGCAGAGTAATGAGCAAAATTAAAAAATTAAAAAAAAAAAAAAACCAACCAAAACTGCTCATAAGGCTATATTTAGGTCAGGATCTGCAGTTCATTTCTCTGGACACCTGATGCCTCTAGCTAACTGGCATGACTGGGCTCCTCCAGGAATGATATTTTATTCCACTGATCTGACAACACCCATGGTTTTCTTATACACAAATGTCCATATCACTAAATCACCTTTGCCATCGTTAGTGCTAATTGGCTCCCTGGCTGTACCCTCAGAGGAGCTTGATAAGCCTGAATGGGAGCTAAAGGCCTGTTTCCCCACAGAATGGCACTGGGACGGCCTGTGAATATATAACAGCCTCTGCTTTCATATTATGCTCCCTGGTCTCACTACAGAGAGGCTTTCAAAAGCCAGGGCTGTCACTCTCAACATTTTCTGTCAGGACTGAGTTTGCCCACACAGAAGTTAAAACATACTAGTCACTGCTAAATGTTTGCTTTCCATCATATTTTTCTGCTAGTAGATGCCTGTGTGTGTGCAGCCGAGTGCGCTGGGCAGGCTCCAGCTCCTGGTAAACAAGAGAGACAAAATGGAGACGTGAGCAGAGCGGGAATGCAGATGGGTGTTGGCATGAGGTCAGATGCTTTTACAAGATACCACCCTTCATTTAAGCTGTGTCATGCTTTCTGATGTGTCATATCTTATGATGGATTAGACAAAGCTAACAATTTTTTTGGCAGGCTGAATGAAGCTTATGCAAGAGTAGATCTTTTTACTAAAATTTTGCTTTCAGAACCCTTCTGAGAAATCCTGAATTGTCCTGGAAATTCTGCTCTACATGTAGATGTTCAGTGTGTAATCCTGAATAGATCATAAGTTTTAAACAGTAATTCTTTGAGGACTAGTATAAATGTATTCTTTGTCTTGCAAAGAATTTTTTTTATCCTTTTCCAAAAGGAGTGATGAGCTTCTCCTATTAGTAGAACAGTAGAAAGGGAGTGGCAGAGCTGACATCTGTAACTCCTGCATTTGTATTGGGTTTAATTATTTATTTTATATGACCAGAACATTTTCTTTTGAGAAAGGAGAAATGGAGTGGGCTGTGGAGAATGGAAGAATCATGATTTTGTTCCAAGGAAAGTGAAGGAGGAGAACCAAAATTCTGCCAACAGAAAAACAGTGTTCTTTGTCCTCTGTCACTTTTATTGCCATCTCACCTACTATGGTGGAATCCCTAAGGGAAATAGAAGTAACCAGAAGGTACAGAAGTATTGTCATATTTTTCAAAGCAAGTTGTCAGTCAAAGCTATTTATATTCTCGCTTTATCTTGTCACTTGTAGGCCTTGAGGGTCTTATCCTTTTGCTTTCAGTGTGTGTGGGTGAATTGTGGCATTCTCTCTGCTCCCCTCCATCTTTAAGGTATCTGTTTGGTTTCCCAGTGAGATGCACATAGATTTTCTGTCTGGCAAAATGTGGCATCACTATTCCACACTCCACTCTAAGTCTTATGTGTCAGTCTCCTTCCAGCTTTGCAGGTTTTGTTTGCATAAATGAGCGGATTGCAACAAAAAGAATCTGGATTGGCAGCTCTGAAGACTTTAATCCTCTTTTCATCCACAGAGCAAAAATAAAGCAACAGCAATGTGATTGGGATGACTGCTATGCTGGCTAACACCAGGGACCGAACTAGAGACCTTCCAGAACTTAAAAACATGACCCCTTTTATAACCTGAGCTGAGACAAGAGGTCTGTATGGCACCTGTAAACTCTAAGGACTGGGAAGGCAGAGCTAGGCCACATCTGGCTGCTCAGTAACATGAGTTTGCTCTGCAAATGAATTCTTTCCAAGTGTCTCAGCTTTACAGCATTGCAAATCCTGTGCAAGTCACTCCCTAAGTGATAACAGTATTTCACTGGCCATACCAGAAACTGTGATTCAGTCCTAAGCCCGACGAAGAATAATCCTTAAGTCAAATCAGTCTTAGATTCTCTGCAGATGTTCCTGGCAAATTTACTGGGCTTGTTCTACATTAAGAATTCTGCCATGGTTACAAAGTTAATGGTGCTCCTGGCTGTTCCTGATGTCAAGCTCTTGGATGGACTGGGTAGTCATTCTCCTGTGCCCCATCTGGAATCCCTTGTGCAGAAACAGAGCTGTCCTGCAACAGGTCTGCCTCAGAGTTCATTGGAAATACAGAGGTGGAAGAGGTGGCCCTGTAGTCCATTGTCTCGTTCAGGATCACTGGTACAGAAATGATTAATGGATGACATTTGTCCACATCTCTCCTTGAAGATCTTGAGCAATGGGAGATTCCACAGAATCTTGGTACATGACCAAGCTACTTCCCTTACTTTTTAAATATGTTTTCTAATGAGCACCTGTATGTTCCTTGCTGCAGGTTAGCGTACCATAGGGTGTGCTGTTGATTTCCTGTAAAACTCCTATCTAATACATGCCTTTAAATCCTGTTTTTGTGCTGGTGGTTATTCAGTTGTGTAAAATCTCACACATACCCCTTCTCTAGTGCTTTTCTTCCCCAGACCATTTCTGCAGCCTGTTAAGGTCATGCTGAGTCCTGACCTTGTCCTCCACTGTACGTGCAGCCCCGTGCAGCTTAGTGCTAGCAAATTTAGTAAGCATAATCTCTCTTCCATCAACCAATCTGTAGTGAAAAAAATGGATAGAAGCAAGTCAAGGACAAGATGTACAGAACAGTTTTGGAGAAACAACAGTGACAAATAACTGAAAGCAGGTCATATTATTCTCAAAGCTAATACTTTTTGGTTTTGTACTAAGTTCCAAGATCTATTCTTATTTGAAACTTCCTATTTGAATTAAAGATATTTTAAAATAATTTGTAATAATATTTTCACTGGCTGTTGTATCAGTTGGATCTCAATCTCAAGGTTACACTTCACCATTCTGAAATTATTTCACAGAACAGAGTGGCTCCACTCATAGCCTTGATTAGCCCATGGGTCACTTCCAGGCAGGTGGCTTATCTGTCACTCAGAGGGCTGCACTGCACTGGCTCCAGGGCTGGCTGTGCCAGCCAGGCATCACGCTGCCTTCACCAGCTAGAGCATGGGCAGCTGCTCTCAGAGAGTCGGAGTCAGTGGCAGAAAACACAGGATCTTCCCAGTAAGGTGGGAGATGTGCCACTGTGTAAACTTTGGCAGAGTTTATCCCCAAGATATCAAGTCTGGTCTGGGTAGGAGATTCCACTGTGAGGACTTCTGGCACATAAATTTCACGAACCCAGCCGATACCTGTTCATTTAGAGAATAAATAAAGCAGGATTTAAGAATTAGTACACTAACAGGCTTTTCTTTTTTTCTGGATGGTGATGTCAGACCTTAAGAAAGGTATCTGATATAATTACTTGTAGAAAACTACAGGCAGGTAAGCAGCTTCCTGGTTTGTCCATCTCTTCCTACTTCCAACCCAACCTGGCATCTAAAAAATGCTCAGCTGGGGACCCTTGTGGGACGTGCCACAAAGCAGGGGTCTGACTTTCTGTATATATTCTGCCTGGGTCATTTATTCACTCTGTAAGCAAATGTCTTGAGAGTAACATAGGGGTAAAATAGGGGTAGTAGTAAAATAGGGGTAAAATTCCATCCACTTCTCAATAAATTTCTCAAGAGTAAAACAGGGGTAAAATTCCATCAGTAGTAGTAAAATAGGGGTAAAATAGGGATAGTAAAATAGGGGTAAAATTCCATCCACTTCTCAATAAATTTCTCAAGAGACTGGGAGACCTTCAGTAGCCTGACTGATCTCACAGTTTCCTAAGCAGGTCAGGGCCATCCCATATGATCAACAGCTCGAGGAATCACAGAGCTTGTCCCAGGCCAGTGGCCAAAGGTACTGGCAGTCCCAAAAGCCACATTGGCCACTGGGCCCTTCTTCAGCTGGTGAGAAGAAAAAGCTGCCGATGACGCACATCTCAGCCCAGACACGTGTGAGTTGTCGTGCTTATCATTACCATTGCTCATTTACTGCAAAACAGGTGTTAGCTCAGAAAAAAACCCATAAAAGCTGCATTCTGGATTGTTTGTTCCCCGTCAAAATGATCTGGGCCCCCATGGGCATGTGTTGTCTTAATATTCTGGTGCTGAGAAGTGCCGCATTTTCATAATGAAAGCTGTTGCAGGAAAGCAATTCCAACCTCAGATAAAGGGAGAAGATTGCACTTGCCACTCGAGTTATGGTATTAGAACAACTGATTTTATTTGTTTTCATTCTCCCTGTCAGCTGCTGCTGAACCTCTATGCAATGTTCTTCAGAGATGTTAATTGTATTTCATGTGTCTGGATCCCCCTAAGAAGTGACAAACATTTTCAGTCTCAAATTGGATGTCTCTTTTCATTTAAACATCAGCAAGGAAAACTAATTTAAGAATGGTGGAGCCGTTGTTCCAGCAAGGGTCTTAATGTGCGATAGAAGCTGACAGATATATTTTAGGGACATAAAGCAACAAATTCTGTGTTGGGAATGTAAATCTATAAGATACTAATTTAATTTTTCCCTCAGCTGGTCCATTATTGAAGAAAAAGAGCCCCATGTATGCTGTAGGACAAAATAATAAAGTAACTTCATTCAGTTTTCAGGAGTACAGTGACATAATTTAGGTCCAGCATTGAAGTGGACAGAGCAATCTTTGGACAAAGATCCTGGGGACACCTTTGGATACCTTTTCCTGAAGAAAGACTGGATTGCTTTATTTAAGTCTTGAGTGAAAATGAGAGAATAACAGATAAATAACATGCAAAGAGATGAGGAGAACATTGAGTACATGGATCTGTGCAAAGTGGAATGAGGGTGGTACCTTGGGAAGACTGACCTGAAACAGAGACTGGACAGAGCTAGAAAATAAAGTAGGTATTTATTAAAAGGCCTTTAGGGGTACACCTTGGGCAGGACAAGAGCCTGGCCAGGGCTACACCCAAGGTGGACCAACAATGGTCACAAAATGGCTGACCAGTCACGAGTTCTCACACTTTTATAAGTTTTGGTCCATTTGTATATTGGGTTTAATTGTCCAGTTACAGCTTCAGATTATGAAGTCCCATCCCTCTTGTTTTCTGTCTTCAGTTCTCTGTTGTTTATGCTTTTGGGCCTGAAAACGTTTAATGGTTGTCCTTGGTCTTCATCAGGAAAGGATTTGTTTTGATTACCTACTCTGTGAAGAAAGCTTATAGCACTTAATGTGAAGCTCAGAACTACACCCACAGGCAGCACAAAATCTGAAAAGCATGAAAGCTAAAACTTTTGGCATGAAGGGAATAAATTGTGGGTCCTCTGAACAACTGGGCTGCTGAATAGAAAGGGAAGATGACCAGAATCTACACTTCTGACAGAGGTGCCTAGGCAAATTCCCCTAACATGACCAAAGACTTGTGAGGATTGCACCTGAGTACAGTACAGTATCTGAGTACATCTACTGGGATGATGTACTGGGAACTCAAGCCCAAACTTGAGTCTGTCAGCAACACAAACAGGTATTTTAAGAAGAGCTGTCCTCCTCACAATGGATACTAGGACTTCACAGTGCTGAGCAAAGACGAAGTGAAGGTGCTCAGCAGGTGTTAATGATTCTCTCAGATGTCCTGGGGAAAATCACCATGTCAGAGCACACATTCCTCTCTCAGGCACCTCTCCCTTCCTACCCTCTGATTCTAGATGGCCAGATTGCATGTGAACATCAGGAAGGCAATGGAATATCTTCCTTTTGTCTGCAAGTCAGTGTCCCACATGTGTTTCAAAGCTGGAGTTACCTTCCCATGAGTTCAAGGTCTGTTGCTCATGGTTCTCAGCTTCAAGTCAGGGTGTGGTCCAAGCAGAGGGAGCTTTGCAGCATTTAGTCAGCAGACACTTTTTTTTTTTTTTTTTTTTTTTGGTGGTTTTGTGCTCTCTTGTGAAATGTGCAACCATCCTTGACCAGAGTCAGTCACTGTGCTCTTCAGTAAATGCTTGAAGGTGACTCCAAATGCATGTCTAAGTCACATTTCTCTTGTCTTGGTGCTCAAGGGAAGCCATCCTGTAGTTTCTGGAGCAAGACTCTCAGCCACTGTGCATCCTATTGGACTGTGGCCTCAGCTTGTACATTGTGGAATGGCTTTTCTTATCTCCAGGTTGGGCAAGGCAAATTTCCAGCCTCATAGTCCTTTGTCTTTCCCTGTGGCTCCAATAACATGTCAAACAGGAAGTTCAAAGGAACTTAAAGCAACCTTGATCCTCCTTTTTGATTGTTGCCAAGTACAGCATAAACCCTTGTGGAAAACTCTTGCCTGTTAACATGGAAATGATTGTACCAGCCATCAGCAAGGAGGCTGAGGGGACAGGGACTGCCACACTGTAAAGTCTTTCTGAAGCAGCTGCTTGTTCAGTCCATTAAATGAAAGAGTCACTAAGATCTTTCTTATTTATTTTCTAATTTTCTATTTCAGGCAATAGGCAAGAACTAAGAACTGCAAGAAAGCTAATTCTGAGGGGAGATGGCTCTGCCTGCCTGTATCCTTCAGGGTGTAACTCATCAGGTACAAAAAGAACACAGCATCTCCCAGCACATCCTGCGGACTGTAAGTCATGTCCTGGGAATTTTACCTGTGCTAAGTAGCATCTTCCTCCACAAGTGGTGCTCCTGCAATCAGTGCAGTAGGTTCCTACCTGAGTGAGGAAGTCAGGCAACAGCTGGTCCTCAAGAGCTGTGAGTTAAAAGTGTAGCAACCAAGATGATTTCCATAAAAAGGGAAATGAGTCAGAGAGGGGAGAACCATATTTGAGTGCAAATGCAAGCAATTAGCTCAAAGCCATTACTGTAATGGCTAGAAAGACTTTTTTTAATTATCATTACAAGAAATGCATTAGCCATATCTTTTTTTAAAAATGTAAATATACACAGTACAATCCCATCTATCTGCCAGAACATGAAGTAACCCCATTTCAGTGGTACGTGCAGAGGAGTCTGTGAAGACTCTTAACTACAAACAGAACTTTACACAGGAATATGAATGAAGGCATTACCAGGGAGAACTTGAGAAAGGCAACTATGATTAGTACCAGCACAAGTATTTGCTCAAATGGGAAACTGGATTTTCAGAACAATTTCTAGGAATACCTGCCTGGCACTACCTGCCTTCCTGGCCTTGATCTGTGCTGATGCCCCTCTTCCCCAGAGCACTGCTTTTCTCTCCTTCCCCAGCAGAGCCTTTGGAGGATGCCTGGCTCAGGTACAAAACTCACATGTTCCATCACAGGACTTGGCAGCATGGGGGACTTTCAGGATCCTGGTGGTGTGGGGATTTTGTGTTTAATGCAATGGAATCTATCGTTCTCAAGGCACTCTTGGACAGTCCTAGATTTTTGTTTAAAGAAAGTCTTAAGTCGTGTCTTGACACTTCATCTATTCTGTAGTTACATTTGCAACTACATGGTTAAAATAGATGGTAAATGAATTAAAAATATTTTCTGTGAAAATGTGATGAAAGTGGTAAGCTTTGGTTTCATTCAAGCTGGGAGTATGTGGAGGACTTCTCCCTGACTGTGAGTGGAAGTGGGTTGATTATTAGGTTGCTTTTCTCTCCATCTTCTTTTTGCCTTTGAAACAAGGAAACAGGAAAAGAGAAAACTCCCAATTCCATACTATAACAGTTGTTTTGGCCAAGTGCAGAGTTCAGCTGAAGGTTTTGAAGCCCTGGTGCCTGCCTGCAAGGTGGGCTGTGCAGCCCAGTCACCTGCGAACCACTTTCACATCTCCATTGTATTTTTTGAGAGGAACTGCACCATCAGACTGAGGCAGCAGAATGAAGCATTACTTGTATGAGAGTAACTTTAAACACACAGAGGAGGTTCTCAAGCATAATCCAGAGATGATCTGAGGGAGACACACCACACTGATGTAAGGAAGTTCAACTACCCATGAAACTCAGTCCAGGAAGCATGACTGCAGCCATTCCCAATGCTGACAGAGTCTAGGACAGCAGGAGAGAGGTTCTTCTGATGAGCTGGAGAAAATATCTATGTTTTCTAGGTTTTCAGCATAATTTATGAATTTAGGACCGAAACCATGCTTCCTTGGAAAATATTTGCATTTGTAGGGTTTTTCTGGGGCAGCCACAGTGGTGGATGGTGAGGGGTATTGAGTTGTGCTCTTGTGCCTCTGCAGTCCTGCTGCAGTTCTGGAAAAACTGCCTCACTTCTCACATAATTTGGTAGAAAAATACCTGGAAAAGCACAATATTACATTCAGCATTACCAACAGTCGCAAGTTCCCTGACAGTATCCTGTCCATGCAGAGTCACTGTGTATAAGTGTAGATTTTTTCATACCAGTACTCTGCAAGTATCTGAGGTGTCACTGTGATGAGAAGGCAGTGAAGCATGACGGTCAGCTTGTCTGAAAATACAGGGGTTTATTAGACACTTCAGGTGAAGACTTATAAGCCAACCTCTGCCTTTGAGTACACCTTCATGGTTCTCATTGGAGGCAGTAGAAAGAAATAGGCAGAAGTGATGGCCATTTAATCCTCTGTGCAGGAATTTCCCCTACAGGAAGGTGGTCAGTTCATCATGTTAGGTGCTCATGGAAGTTCCCTTGTTCACACATGTGCATGTAATCTGTACCTTCCTTCAGGAGCCTCAGAGGAGCTGAACCTGGCCTGCAGATGATACAGAAGACATTGTCTGCTGGAGAAAGGTGTATCATATTTTATACCTGGATTCAATGAGGTGACAAATGTAAGCCTGTTTTTTATTTCCATGTGGCTGCTGTATTTCTCACAACTGTCTATCAAGGGTTGTCTGACAGAGACAGAAAGTCCCGGGCTGTGTGTTTCAGTTATTTATATGCAAGGTCGCTCTCTGCCATCCTTTCAGAGAGATGACTGATGCCCTAAGCCCTCTGCACAAGGTTCCTTCATTCCCCTAAAACAGCTTGGGGTGTGGGTGCTTTCAGCTGGGGCCCTCCCCTGGTCTAACAGACCCTTCAGTGGTGCTTCAAAGCCTGTGCCAAATCTGGAGTGTGCAAGAGCCCTGCCAGCTTGTGGCTCAGTTCACAGGTGTGGCTAATTCCACCAAACCTGCATTATGGACCAACAGAAGACCTTCAGGCAGCTTGGTGCATGACCCTGTGCGAAGCCAGTCCAACAACAAATGCTGTTGTTGTTCTAGCACTGCTGGAAGTGCATCCTGTGCCCTGGCATGAGCCTGACAGCTCCTACCCCCAAGGTGGGCTCAAAGTCGTGGCACTGTCATGGTTTGGTGATAGAAACCTGGGATGTGGTCCTGGAAGGATCTGACAGCACAAAAAAGAGTGATGCTCCTTGCCCACAGGAGCCTTGCTGGGACATTCTCACTCCTATATAGGCTTACCTCTGAACTGAGGGACTTTTTTCTAGGATGAGTCCTGGAGAGCCAGTGGCTGATGCCACTGGCATCCATGACTGGATGCCCTCAGTTATCCTCTTTCCAATTTACCTTTGTGAGCAGCATCTCCCACTCCTGTCACATTTTCTGTGTGAAAGTGGGAGAGGTAGCAACCTGGGGCTGTCACCTTCCTGTGCTTCCCCAGCAGACAGATTCTGAAAGGGCACAAAGCCTTCTCCTGAGCCCCTGACTGAAGGTGGTTGCCCTGTGTTGTTTAAATGGGCTAAGGAGTCAGGGCCAGATGAAGAAACTACATCTGCTCATTTCATGCACCATGGCCCCCTAGAAACAAGATGATGACACTCACTTCGAGAGGACTATCATGAGTGGTGGGTCTAGAAAAATTTCAGTGTGACCACTGCTGGGGCAAGGACCACTGGGGTGAAACAAGTAGAGAAGGATTTAGTTAACTTCAGCCAAAGATGGCCATCAGTTACTGACACAGTCCATTAATGGAGCTGTTTGTTATACCAACTTAATCATGTTTTCAGAAAGAAAAGGGGAAAAATAATCAATATGCCTAGTTCATTTTAAAACAATAAATAACCACAAGTCTCTCCCCTATCCAGTATATAGTATTGCTATCAGCTGGAAGAGTGAAAGGTGGCTGTTTGGCCAGCAAAATCAGGCACTGTGGATCTCTGAACTCTTTTCCTGCCTCCAGGTACTGAAAAGAGATATTGCTCCTCAAAGAGGATGCATGGAGCAGCTGCAATACCACCACTGTCTAACCTGAGATTTCACACCTGCCATTTACTCCTTGCTGCAAACTGAGCTGGTTTTCCTGCTCCAGCCATTTTAGCACAGCAGATCCCAGCACTCACTGTCCCAGTCCATAGCCATGGACATTATTTCTTCTATTTTAGAGTGACCAGCATGTCGAGAGTGAGATATAAGGTAGAAATTCATTACTGTGAGGGTAGTGGGACACTGGAATGGGCTGCCCAGAAGAGTTGTGGGTGCCCCATCCCTGGCAGTGTTCAAGACCAGGATGGATGAGGCTTTGGGCAACCTGGCTGTTGTGGTTTAGGAATGGCTCACGCTAATTTAATGCCCTCTCCCCGTCCCATGAGACTCTCCCAAATCACAAACAGCTCACTTGCTCTCCTTCCCCTGAGGAAGACATGAAAGATTCTGGGTTGAGGTAAGAACAATTTACTGGAAACACCAATGAGATAAGGGAATGAACAGTAACAGTAACAATACTAATGGCAACAGTGTGTGAAAGAGAGCGTGATTTCCATGCAAAAATATTCACCAAGCCATGGACAGTGAAAACTAATGTTGGACCAGACCCTCCATGTGCCCATGGTTTGTCCCTACTGCAAGCCATGCCCACCTTCTTCCTAAAGTGGGACTCCCTTCTTTCCACCCTCTGACAGTGAGGTGAGGTGGTATAGAATGGCAACCTGACATGCCCTCACATCTCCAGGTTCCACCCCCTCATAGCTAGTGCAAGAAAATTAATTCTGCCCTGGCCAAAAACCAGGACATTGGTCTAGTGGAAGGTGTGCCTGTCCATGGCAGTGAGGTTAGATTAGATAATCTTTAAGGTCCCTTTGAACCCAGACCATTCTATGATTTTATTCATTGTATCTGAAAAGAGAGTCTAAATCAGAAACTGCTTCATGCAAGGATTGTGAAGGCCATAAGTAAAATCTTGTCTCAAAGCTTGGATCATTTTTTGCTTTGTGGTACCCAGGGCAAACACATACCCTGAGAAACCATGGTGAGGTGGAGAGGGTGGGCAGGAGCCATCAAGCCCAGACCCCCAGATCAGAGTACCCTGTGCATGAACCAACCACGTAGTCCAGAAGAGATCAGAGCTCATTTCTCCTGTACACTCTCATGTAGCACAATCCATGGTATAGGAAATACGATAATGAGTATAAAACATGGGGTATTTCTTTTTGTGGTGCTTGAAGAGTGCAATTTTACCACTATTTGCTTTCACACATTTTTTTAATGAGTCTTCTGTAGTTCTTGAAAATTAATGGGATTGGCTGGGAAATCAAATGATTAATAAGAACAAACTACAGGCATTTTTTAAAAGGATCTGATAGATTTCTAAGTCTCTCTCATCTCATTGTAAACAGAAGGAGAAATGCCCACAAAAATAAAATGAAAACTGAAGATCTAGGTGGTAGACCTTTAAGACACACTGTCAATATTGCAGAAATTATGATGAGCTTGTAGCAGTCTCTGAGAAAAATCTGTCTAGTGAAAATACAGCCTCTGAAAGATCAGGACCATAATTTAGTCATGTGTGGAGAAATATGCTGTAAGTGCTTAACAAATTATAAAAAATAATAATAACAATTAATAATACATGAAACCTAAAAAAAAAAAAGATGAATCACTGCATTAGAGAACACAATAAAAATCTTTTGTTTCTTGTCAGGGATCCTGTTCTGACAACTCTATCTGCTACAACAGCATATGCTGGAAAAATGCTCTGAGATAGGGCTCTGTTATTCAGATTTACAAACTGGCTGATTGGAATCTGGCCTGCAGCATGACAGTCTCATAAATCAGTGATGAAACCTTGCTCTGCACAGCTTCCTGAGATGTGAAGCAAGTGCCATCTTTGTAGAAGTAGAGAATGGCTTGGCTGTATGATGCTGGTGTGTCTGGTCCTGGGAGGGATGGAGCAATGTATGTGGGAAAAGACTGGTGTCCCATGGGGTGGGAGGGTGTCAGTCATGGAGAAGACCAACTCCTGATCACCAGATCTGTACAGGTAATTGAACAGAGAAGTGTTTTCCCACTGTTTTCTGCGTGAAAATGAACCATCTCCCTGTGATGGAGACACAGGCGCAGACAGACACAGGCGCATGTCCGTGTCCTCTGGCCAGCTCCGGGTGCTGCCCTGAGACAACTGCTTGTCTCCCAGGGTGTAAAGCAGGAGCCTGCTCAGGTCAGGGTGGATTTGTCCTCACAGTGAGTTTATCATCCACATGGGAGGATGTTGTGTGGATGATGGAGATCGCTCCCCTGCCTGGAGCCTCAATTCTCAGAGCACTGATCCTAGGGGGAGTAACGTGTTGCCGTTGCCGAGCAGAGGGAATGTCTTGCCTTTGCCAGCAAAGGAGAAATTTCAGCTAAACAGCTAGAAAGTCTGCCCAGAGCATGCTTGAAGGCAGAAAAAGACAAAGGTGTTTGGAAACACTGGATGTGTGATAGCATTCCTCTTTCTACTTTTAGAATCCTTTTACAGACACATTTCTACAGGATTGTTTACTCTGAACTGAACAGATCTGTACATTGGAGATCGATTTTTAGTTATAGAAGAGTTACTTTTCTTATCTTGAAAATATAAAGGAGGCATAAAATAGTAATAAATCACCCTTTTTACTATGTGGAATCCTCTTAATATTGCCAAAGTGATAGAAATTTGCCTAAGTGTAAAATGAGCCTTAAATATAAATTGCATATCGTTGTTCTCTTAACCTCTGTCATCTTCTCTCAGAGTATGAGATCTTGAGATGTGGCTTCATTCTTCTTCAGTGTTTGCAAACTGCTCAGCATGCATGGCAGGCTACTGTAAACATGTAATAAATAAGTACAGCATGACAATTTACAGCTCCAGCTTCACAGTTTTAAAGAGACAGTGGACACAATGGCCAGCTTGGGCTCCTTATATTTTAAACAGACAGAACTTTAGAAAAGAAATTTTCCATACAAAAGGTACTGCAGAAGATTTCTAACCTGACTAGTGAAACAGGAAGACTTCCTCACATCTCTTCTCCTTTCTTGCTGAAACTCTTATTTTCCCTTTTGGAAAATATGTCATAATCACGAAATGCTTTGCCCTTTTCTTCAATGCAGTCCTTATTCAGCCTTTCAAATATATAGAGAAAAAGGTCTTTAAGTATTTCTGTTGCTCTTACACCATAGGTAGACAGAAAGCTCTTTTGCCTCAGTCTTTGATGACATTTGCACATAACAAGGTGTTAAAGCCCCAATTTATTATTTTTTTTAATAGAAATGGATACCTTTCCTGTACTATTCTTTCCACTTCATCTTTTCCTTCTTTTTACCCAGGAAAATTTCTTTGCCATTCCTCTCCTTGGGCTGACCTTTGCGTTAGGATCTACTCCAGGCTCCACTCTTGCTGTGTTTTTCTGCTAACAGCTTCAGGGCCTTTTAACATAAGATAGTGAAACCAGTAATAGAAGAAATATCAAATATTATCACTATTATGAATGTTTACTGCAATTTCTCAAGATGATGAAGTATAACTATTGACAGAGCAAGAGCACCTAGGAAACCCTGTCTCTAGACAAGGTCACTTTGGCCAATCTTTGCACAGACACAGGACAAAATGGCAAGTATTGCTTCTAAATGGAAAAAAAAAATAATCTCAGTTTATACAAGGTAGTACAACACAGAGAGGGGTGGCGCGTTGAAGCTGATACAGTCAGAGAAAATCTACGGCATATAGAAGTAGTCAGGACTTAAATTCCACTGCACCTGATGAGAACATCTGTCTCTACCTAGCATCATTGTGCTTACCTTGGTCCCAATTACTCAGGGATTTTTATGCAACCTCTTTATCAGCTCTTAACTGTACTTGAAGGATGAAAGAGAAAGTGAAAAATTTCTAGGTCGTTTCCATAGCTATACCTCCTTTCCCATAATCTGAATGACAATTTGACACCCAAGTTTCTATTGTCAGCTGTTCCTCTGAGGGGATGAGGGAAGAAAAATTTTGTGAGGTTTCCAATTACAAGTGCAATGATATCCACGCAACAGAGAGCAATATCTGTCTCTAATGCAGACAGGTTGGAACAGAAGATGCAGAAGAAGAATAATAGAAATGGGAGCATGACACATGCATACAGAGATGCTTCTGACATCTATCCCCCAACGATCCTCTGTCATTATTTGCTGAAAAACTCAATTTGCTTGTTTGGAGATGAAAAAAGAGAAAACGTCCAAAATCCAGAAACAAAGAACTGTGTGGCTGAAGAAGGGGGATGTTCTTCCCTCCTATCATTTTGAAGATTTTTGGAAAGCTGATTCCTTTGACATGAAGCATCAGCTGGACATCCTTGTGGGTATCTGACAACATCTAATTCCTAATGTCAGGTAGCAAT
This sequence comes from Trochalopteron elliotii, assembly GCA_024734555.1. Classification (NCBI taxonomy): domain Eukaryota; kingdom Metazoa; phylum Chordata; class Aves; order Passeriformes; family Leiothrichidae; genus Trochalopteron; species Trochalopteron elliotii. The sequence goes on from JANPWX010000045.1 coordinate 2,095,003, forward strand.
TGGCATTTTTACTGGTTTTGTCAGCTCTTGAACCTGAGTCCTGTCTCAGCTCTGTTATGACTAGTGAAGTTAGGTCCTTGTTCTCCATCTTCTCTGGTGCTGCCATGGACAGACCATGATACATTTTGGGCTGTCAGGTTATGTATCATCTTTAGCAGTTTCTCTAAATGAAAGGGAACATTTGCCCATGTCTGTAGAGAGTATGATCAGTGTGGTGAAACTGGTGCTGTGCAGAAGGATGGAGTTCCTTGTTTTGTTACCTGTGGCATTTTTTGGCTTTGTTTCGAAAACAAACAAACAAAAAAAAAATCAAACTTTCCACTCATTTAGCCTTTGTTCTGCCTGTTTTCCTGCTTCCTGGGGGGATTTTGTAATCAGGCCTTACAGGCTGATTGACTTACAAGATGCAGTTGTTGGTGATAAATGGGTGACTTAGAAGACCAATGAGTCCAACCAGCAGAGATGTCAGGCACAACATGGTTTTACCAGAGTCAGTTGTGGAGAATGGTTATCTCCTTAGAAACTGGACTTTCCTGGGTTTGTTTTAACATTTCTTTTAAATCTGGGTGGAGTTTTTTCCTAAAATCCCTGATCCTGGTGTGGAGGGGCTGTCCCTACCTGTGATAAGTGTCTATGCTGTAGAGCTGTAGGTGTGCTCAGGGACAAGGACAAGAGGAGCCTTTCAGATTTCAGCTGTCTCCAAGGAGTGAACCACACATACCCAGATAGGTCTTACCCCGAGGAAGGGAGGATAGAGTGACCATCAACTATCTTGATATTTTTTGGACATCTTGGGGTAGATGAAGGCTCTGGCACAAAGTAAATCAATTCCCTTTTCTCTGCCTGACTTGATCCTACTTGGTTTTTCTACCTGCCTCCATAAAAACTCTCATGGCACTGTCAAGTGACATCATCCCCATCCCAATATGTATCTACCTTCAGTAGCATTCTTGCAAAGTGGCCTGTCCTGCACTGGCTGGAAATAAAAAGGAAGGATACTGCTTAGCTTACTTTTCCTTGAAGTTTATTAATGCTTTGAGGATGTTTTCCAGCTTGTTTCCTGAAGTGTGGCGAATTCCAGGTATTTTTATCCTTTTTTCATCATCTCACAGTTGAGTTGCTCTTTGCCTATTGGTTCTGTCTTTGCAGACAGCCTGGGTGATCTTGGCAAATCAAGCCAATGTTCTGCCAGTTTATAAAGTTGTTTTGTGGACTTTGATTCTCATTGCAGTTTGGGAAATGTGCTGAACCAGACTGGTAGAGGCAAAGACTAGCTGTGTTTCTGTCAGAAAGACTGGCTGGAATAATTACAGCTCTCTGTATATAGTGACCAGCCCCTCTCATTGCACATGCAAATTTCAGGCATGTGGAGTGACAGCTGCTTTGGACTCCAGCTGAAGGACTGGGATGCACTTTTCCCCATGTTTTAGTTAAGTGGAAAAGAACAGCTCAGCAGATGGTGTGGCTTGAAGCCTGTCTTGCAGGAATAATAAAATAAAAAACCCCATGATCTGGGGTCTGTCTCTGCTGCAGTGTTTCAGATGCTGACCTGGAATATACATCAATCTACACCAGCACCCTAACAGTGACTGTTTGATTGTATTTAGGCAAGCTGTCATTGCCAGTGGCTAGGAGTGGTGCACAGAGATGGACAAGTGGGTTTGGCAGCCAGGAAGGGGCAGCTCAGCCACAGGGGTCACAGGAGGGACCGAGCTGTATTTTCTGCTTAGAAGAGTTCAGGCACCCTCTGAACTGGTTAAAAATCTGTTTACTGCTACCAAGGCAAGTACAGCCTAAACAATCTGATATCTAAAGATGGCACTTTGGCTCCAGCAGCCTTGGTTAAAATGCATAGACTTCTGGGCTGGTAGGCTGCTGCTGGGATCAAATTTGTTTCAGACTTTGTCCTGTACTGCTGTGAGCTCAACACAGCCACGATGTGCAGTGCTGGAAAAACAGGGAGGATTAATGGAAAGTGAAAGTGATTCAACCCTAGGGCCTGAGAAATTCTCCTCTAATGCCAGTTTTCCAGCTGAGCAGCACCTTGACTTTAGTGGAATTACCCCTGATTCATACCAGTGAATGTAAAGGTTCTGGAAAAAGACCAAACCAATGTGGATTTTGCATCTGACTTAGCTTGCTGTTCATGTTTTAATTTTCTGATATCAAGTGTGTCTTGAATGACAATCCTATTTTCTCTCAAATTCCAGAATGCAGATTTGTGGAAATAGGGCTTGGATTTGAGCCCCCATCCCTGACAGCAGTCTAACTTCAGCATCTTAAAGAAAGCACAAGCCTGAACAGCTAGTGTTACTGAGGACAAAAAAATGAAACCTGAAGAATATATTAGGTTTAGGATAAGAGCTAGAGACTGGAATGATGAGAGGTTTTCAAGCTCAGCTTGCTTTGTTAATAGGTCTGGAGATGGGACATCAATTTTTTTAACCTGATTTGTGCCCTGGTAATGTTTCTTTAAGAAAAGCAACCACGCAGCGAGAGACTGTAGGGTTTCATCACCACTGATGGGGTCTTTGCTGTGGGTGTTGTTATTCTGATCAGCTTTGACATCGTATAAAATAGCACTTCAAGTAAATCCAAGAAGCTTTTCAGAATTCATGAGGTTTAAGTCGAAATAATTACATTTATTGATCTCCAGTATGTGAAGAAAATTTCCAATTTATTGCACAGCTCTTTGGTGTTAGACCTCAAAGTAGGCCATGTCAGGAATTTCTCTTTTATTTTGTCTCTGCTTTTTCATGTTTTTGTTTGACATGAGATTGTTCACCTGATAATAAACGCTGTCAAAACTGTTGTTGCTGAGCAGGTAAACTAGGATGCCTCAAGCAAGCCTCAGGGCAGGGCAGACCCTCTCTAGGGCCAAGAGGAGGAGGGAAGATTTTGAGTCAGCTGTGCACATCCCTGATGTTGTGTTCCACACCCTGCCATGGCCTCATAGCAGGAGCCTGAGTTGCTAATTGCTCTGATCTCCTCAGAGGATAAAAGGGAACTTCCTCTAGTTGCTTCCTCTAGTTCAGTGAGTTAAAGCCCAGGTGCTTGGAGATCCCCAAATGCACCCTGTGCCCAGAGGCATCTTCTCTTGGAAAAGGAGGCTGGTATTCCTGCTGGTTGTGCCAGAACTAAAGGGGAATCACCAGTATGGCTTTAAGGTGACTAGAAGATCCATATATCCTGCCTATATATCTAGGTAAATTCCCAGGGCTATCTTTGCTGGGCAAACTGTACCTCTGTAGTCAACCACTGGAGACCAGCCCAACACCTCTACCTAGGGCCCAGGATAGGTGGCAAGGTGTGTCTGGAGAACTCTGCTTCTGGACATACATCTTTCTCCTTCTGAAGGTAAGTCAACAGGCTCCTGACAGGGAAAAACACTTACTGGGGGCTGCTGTAAGCATGGAAATTTTCCAGGTGCCTGAAACAAACATATACAGAGTTTGCTGGCTCAGAAGTTCAGAAGCCAAAGTTGATGCACTTGAAAGTCACAGCAAAAGCCACAGGGATTTCTTACTATACACTAATATACTCTGCATCATATATGGGCTTTCAGTGGCAGAAGGCAAGGCTTTCACAAGCTGCTGCTTGCTGTTTCTTGCTGCTGGGCTCTGCACCAAGCCCTTGGGCAAGGGGGTTGGCAGGGGCTCCCCGTGCTGGTGGCCCTGCTCTGGTCTGACAGCGCTCATGGGAAGAGCATCCCAGTGCCCTGGGGCCACCCAGCTCCCTGCCTCATCCTTCAGCAGGGTACTGTGGGCTTTGCCAGGGCTGGGGAGTGACCCAGCAGGGCAGGAAGGGGGCATTTGTGCTGAGGGCCTTCTGTGAGACTGGAAGGTGCTGCCAGCAGTTTAATAAATTATGTCTTTCTTCAAATACACCCTTAAATTTAGATCTCTGTTTAATAAGGCAGTCCTCACATGTTCTTTCAGGGCACATGTATTATTTAAAAAACATTTATAAAGGATTAATGTACTCTGGAGCCCCACTGACACAAATCTCTATCATTTCCAGTGCCAAAAGCCAAAACAGTCCAGCTTATTCTAAGAAACCCTTTTCATCTGTGTGTTTATCTCTAAATCTGGCAGTGGGAAAAATGCTAGACTTACAGTATTTGTTTATCTACAGGACTCTTGTTTATCCAGTAAACAGGGAGAACACAAGCAGTGATACTGCTGTCTCTCCTCAGCTCAGCCTAACCTTTCTGTTCTGCACCTTTCTGTTTAGCATATTTGCACAGGGGAACTCAAAGCTTCTGATCAATTTGTGCTGACTTCTGCCACCTTTGACTGTGCAGGCTGGTTGCCTGTACCTCCAGTGTCCTGGGTACAGATTTGTAAATTAGGATATGTGCCTGGTTTTTTGCAAAGAGCTTGTTGTATCTGCAGATGTCAACAGCTAGAGGGGTCTTGCAGATGGAGTGCTTATTATTTTTACATGGCAGATAGTTGTGCAACAAGGAGCAGCAGAGCTGTCTCCCTCCATGACCCACAGTGGCTCTCAGTAGCTGCCCCTCTGTCCTGACAGCTGTGACTGCTGGGCAGTGTTGTCCTTCATTTAGCTGGAGCAGGCAGCATTTCCAGCTGTGGCTCATCCATCTCATCCTTAGATCTGTGGAAGTGATGACTGAAGTCACAGATGCTGGACTGAAGCTTTTGTGGGGAGCAGCAATTCATACCAGGAGAGGAGCAGGAGGTTTGAATCAGGCTTTAGACATTGCTGTTCTTTTGAAACTCCTCTGGAGGATGGACTTGTGTCAAAAACACTTTCTCCAGGTGCTCAGGGCCAGTGCAGCCTTGCTGGGCAGTGGGAGGGTAATGGAGACCAACTCCCCTCTGTGCTGCCCTCTGAACAGCCCCTGTGCAGCTCCACTGCTCTGCTGGGGATGTGCAGCAGCTGTTGGGGTGCACCAGGGCTCCCCTTGCCTCTGGCTGACCCTGCTCACTCTTACCAGAAGAGCTGCTTTGTTAGGCAGAGGAGGGACATGGCAGGACAGCCAAGAGATCAGAAGGTTTTTTACACAGCTGAGTAGAGAGGTGAGCTGCACCTGTGGTCTCACCCCACAGGCAGAGGTGGTCAATCTCCCAGCCTTGCCGAGCCTGGCCAGGGATCCCCATTCCAGGTGTGTCTGTATCTGCACAGGGGAAGGGTGACAGCTCTTCAGCTGCTGGCTGGGCTCCATCTCAGCTGCTTGCCTGACTCCTTGTGTCAGGAGAAGTTGTGGGGGCAGGAGGCTGGAGAGATTTCTCCTCACCCTCAGCATTGCAGAAAGCAGCCGCTCATTAACAATCAAGGTTTTGCTGGCACCTAAGATCTTTGCAAATTATTGTTGTGCACCACTCCTCTCCTGCCCTTTCCTTTCTCTGTGCTCCTTCCCCGTGGCCTTTGATTCAATAAATCAAAGCTTAGTGCCAAATCTTGTTACATTCCAGCTTCCCTGTTATTCCCTCTCTGCCCTTTGGGAGATGAAAGCTTGGAAATGTGTATAATAATGAGGGTTCTGAGATGGGAATAAAAGACATGAGAAATGTAAACTAGGATGATGATCAAAGATGATGCATTAGCTCTGACGAGGATCTATATTGTTGCTAATAGGGTGGCCAAACCAATACAGGATGACAGAAAAAAAATCCATGTGGTAGTGCTGATAAAGTCTCACTTTTCATTGGGAGGAAGGTGAGAAAAGAGTGTCATAGAAAGGGATCTGTGGTATTTTCACTTTTCTTCATGGCAGAGAGATAATCTCGTTTCCTGAGGCAGCTGAAAGATTGGTGAAAAATATCTAGTTAGGCTTCTGTTGAAAATAATAGGAGTATTCCCATTTCTTTCATATTTGTTTTGTAATTGAGAAATAAAAAATGACATTGATTATTTTTGTTTTATCTTTTATTATGTAACTGCCATCTTTAAAACTTGACAAAACAACAAGTTTTTAATTCTAAATTTTTGACTTTTTTCTCTCCCATTCCCTTGTTTTTTCATTTTCCTTGTCCTATTTTTTTCCTCAATAGACCGAAGGGAAAATAATAAAGGAGTGAATTAAGCCTGTATTAAGATCTAAAGCAGATATGATGAAAGACTATGTAGTTCTTAAAAGTTTGTATTTTAAACAACAAAACACTCAAAAGAGAAACAAAGGTCAATTTGTGTTTGAAACCTGTTTCTAACATCTTTTTCTAAAATATACCTTTCTAATTTTCCAGATCAGAAGATTCTGTGTTGTTCACCATCTCCTCTGGTACATGCTTCCTTAGTTTTTGTCTTTTCTGCAGCTGTCTTCTACATTTTCACCAGCTTCTATCTTCACATCTGGTGCAGAGCCTTGGATCCCAGACACTATCCCAGCCCTCACAGAAGTGGGACAACACAGAGAGATTTCCTCGTGATTTTAGAAGAAAACAATGGGCAAGAGTTGCCAAAATGAAACCAAATTACCCTTGAATTTGCATTTCCCTGTGTCCTGAAATACATGCCTCTAACTTCGCAACTATTCCCTGTCTGATGTCTCAGCATTTGCATTGTTTTTATGAGCTAATATTTTGTTGAAGACTTTATTGAATTGTGGCTTGTTGATTTCAGACCATTTCTCCAATTTATTGACACTACTTTGAATTCAGATCCTGTTCTACAAATGTGCTCTTAAGCTGGAGTGATGAGCAGATTTTATAATGCACATTCTGCTGTTGTTTCAGTTACTGAGGAAGAGCTGGAACAGATCCAGGACTGGGTCAGATTCTTTTGGGATCCAGATGAGATTTCACACTGGCAGTTAATCACTGACACTTTACTGTTTAGTGTTGTCTTTTTGTTTGTTAGTTTGTTTTCTTTTTGTTTTTGTCTGTTTGTTTGCCTTGTTTTGTGTTTTTTTTTTTTTTTTTGTGTGTGTGTGTATGTTTGTTTGGTTTTGTTTGGTTTTTTGTTTGTTTTTTTTCCCCCATTTGTTTGTTTTTGTTTTTTCTCCCTGGCTGCACTGACAGGCAATTTCAAGCAGGCCAGTGACTCCCACCCCATCAGCTGTGAAATGCTGATGAGGACAAAGCCATAGCAGGTGGTCTGCAGGTGCTGCAAAGAAGAATTCTTTCTTATGAATGTTTGCCTATTAGAAGTTTGATGGTAAGGCCAGACAGTGTTTGCAAGGGAGTTTGTACCTGGTTATACTCAAGGGCCCAAACAGCTAAAACTGCTGCTAAGCTGAATTGTATTTCCTTGGTTGGCCATGTGGGACAATATTGAGTGCTCTGCTAAAACATATATCTCAACTACTTCCTCCTTACTCTCCTTACCTTGTCAAAGAGGAAATTAGATTTTTCTGGAATAAACAACGGACTTGTCGTCCCTTTTGTTGAAATTATTTTTACGTGATAAATTCGTTATGCTGAGCTGGTTTTTTTTTTGTCAACTGGTTTTCCTTTGGGTTTTTTTATATCGATCAGGTAGCAATCTCTGCTAGGGTTTTTCCAGGGAGACTGACTAGTCAACATTTTCCCATATTCCCTTTCCCCCTTATTTTAAATAGATATTGTATTTGCCCTTCCTGTGTCTCCAGAGATCTCTTCCAAGGCCTGAATTTCAGGGATGATTGCTGAACAGATCAGATATTCTTACAACTGGCTCTTTCAGTGCTTGAGGCTGGATTTCAAAATACACTGATAATTTGACCATATCTCAAGATTTTTTCTTTCTGGCCTGTATTTCTGTCCCCTTGTACAAATTAATTTTTGAAGTATGTTATGGAGCCTGAAGCAGAGATGGATTAAGCTACTTCACCCTTCTCTACATCAGCCATAGTTTCCTCTTTTCTTGTTAAATAATAGCCTGTATGTGCTCTTTTACTGCCTCTGCTGATAGCTTAACATTTGTACTCATGGCTCTATGTCCATTACTAATTGTAATTAAATTTGTGCTTTAGCATTTCTGATTTTTATGCTGGTTCTTTGCTTTGTGGTCTAGTTTTCACTTCTTTGCTGTTTTCTTTTTGATTTTCAGATCCCTAAAGGGCTCTTGACACAGCCATAATGGCCTTTAATTCTGCTTTCTATATTTCTATCACAATAGGATAGGTTGCCATTGTGCTTTAACATGGTTTATCTCAGTAATCGCAAATTTCTTTTCTCTCCTCTATGCTTAAATTCTGTTCTTAGGAGACCTTATCTGCCATGTTGCTGAAACTCTTGGAGTCTGGGAGGGAGAGTCTACATTTTCCTTGGGCAGGAGCACTTCATGTTCTTTGAGGCTAATTCTGCTCAAAGAACATGAAGTGCCAGCATGTCAGAATGACTGCACCCAAATGACTTCCCAGCTGAGATTTTTAACTAGTAGCTGCCTACTGATTGCAATCAAGCCTAGAAAAGTGGCTTGATCTGCCAGCATCTTCCTTCACTGTTTGAAACAAGTCCCCCAAGCACTTTAACAGTCTGGCATACTGTCTGTTCCTGCTCTACTCCTTTTCTAATGCTTCTAATACCAGATGAACATTGCTGCTTTCTGCCAGCCACAGTTCTGCCCCTCTGCTGCCTCTGGTTATTTATAAATGCAAAAAGCAAAGCTTCAGAATCTCCTTGGTGAGACAGGTACAGTCGCATTTTTTCTTGATCTCAACCCTAATCTTGTTTTTGTTTCATTTAAGGAAGTTTTGTTTTTTTTTTTTTTGTTTTTGTTTTTTGTTTTTTTTTTTTTTTTCACTTTGGAGTCAGGTTATGTGCAATCCTCTGTCTCCTGCATCTGTTTTCACTCTGCCTACAAGGGCTCCCAGTCTTGCTCTCTACTGCTTGCGCTCACTGAGTGTGTTCAGGCCACTCACTGGCTGCCCTTGTGCCTCCTTCACCCATCATTTCACACCCTCCATGCAGCAGCTGCTCCTCCTTTTCCTCACCAGTAGGTTTTCTCATCTTTCCAACCAGTAGGTTGTTTTACCAGTCTGGAGAAAGGCACCCACAGGAGGGCAGGTGAGTGCTCAGGAGTGTGCTTTTGCTGCATCCTTCTCTGTGGTCCTGGGAGCAAAAGTGAGTCCTGCACGTAGCTAAAGGACAGCATATGAGTCAAAGCTGTTAACTGTTTTTCACACACAGTAGTAAAAATCCCCAGGATTTTAGTGTTTGCCATGAAATTTATTGATTTCCAATAAACTGAAAATGCTTTGGTTAAAAAACAGCTGCTTTTTGTTTTTCATTCTTCCTTCTCCTGCCCTGGAAAATGTCCACTAGTTGATGACTTTTTGAAAAGCATTCTTCAAGTATAGAAAAAAGAGCATTTTTTGGGAAAAGAGCCTATTTTTCTATAAAATGACTTTTATATAAAGTATTTAGCGGATGATATAATTTAGTGATTTCCCTCTGCAAAATGCAATTTACTCCTCTTCTTTTTCTTTATCTTCTCTTCACAGCTTCCCCAGAAGCTGTGATCCTGCAGATCCTGTGATGCTATCAGCTGCATTTACAAAAAGTCTGGTATATATATTTTTGCCATTTTCATTCTCAGTTTAATTTTTTCCCTGAGCATATTAATATGGGCAATTATCTTTATCTGGGAGCAAGGAAATAAGAAAAGAAGAAAAATAAAAATCTCGGGGCTCACATGATCTGAGGCAGCAGCAGCTGGTGATTTTGGTTGCTGAGGCTTCTGTCTGTGTGTCCAGCATATTGGCTGAGGTGCTGTTCATGAAATGAGCTGGACAGAGATCTGGACATCACCCTGAGCTGTAGTTGAAATATTAACAATAACTCTAGGGAACATGGAGTTCCTGTCCCCTTTTCCAGGCTGTAAGTGCATGGAGAAGTCAAGGTGGCTGTGCTGGCATGGCAGGTGTCCCAGTGCTCTCATACTGCTGTCCTGTCTGGGACCAGGGGATACAGAAGTGACAGTGAAAGCGCTTATTATTTTTTTCATTTTTATTGCAGGTTTAATTTCTTTGCAGATTAGTAAAGTCTCATTTTGGGCTCTGGCTCTAATTTTGTCAACAACAGCTGGCTTTTTTCTTTGCCAATGACACTTTCTACCTCAGAAATACCCCTGAGAGATACTGGCCGGGGGCAACTCCCTTTTGAGCAGTCCACAGAGAGCTCTGAGCTTCCTCAGTCTGAAAATTAAACAGTGGGATGCTGGTAGCTGTTCTGCTGGCAGGTTTTGTTAATGATGAAGAATTACCTATTATGCCAGCATTGGGTGGCTTTGACAATTCCATTACATATTACTAATAGTGTTGTTAATACATGGCAGCTTCTCTGTGACTTCTGAGCCCGTGTGTGTGTATGGATGTGTGAGTGTGCGTGGGTGCCTGGGGCAGGCAGCAATGGAGACGGAAAATCTGTTGTCACAATGCAGCAGCCACTGCTGTCACCTCTCCCATGGAGGGACTATGCCAAGAGTGCTGGTGAGGCTGGCAGGGAAAGGCCTGGCTCTACCTTTCCTGGGAGCAGAGGCATGAGTGAAGGTGACTGATGGGAAAGATAATAATCTCTGGGGCTGTGACACTCTCCTCTCCTTCCAGAGGGATCCATCCGTGACTTGGGAGACTGATTCCTGGATCCTCTTGTCGTTCATCCTCACTTCTGCTTCCCTTTCTTCTCTCCTGGTCCTTACATTTTCAGACCACAGTCAAATAATTCAGTTTCTGAAACAGGTTTAAGTGCTAGAGCTCCTCCCAGGCACAGCCTAAAGCAGTGGCACAGGGCTGACCAAATAATGGAGGGTGGAACTGCCTTGCTTTCTCAGCAGCATTTTAGCTCAAAGGATTGAAAAATGAAACAAAATTCTTGTGGTGCTATCATAATGCAAAAGGCATTGGTATGGCATGCATGCAGCTAGTGCAAAATTGATCTCCATTCAGGGTTCCCTGGAGATCATATGCATGCAGCCTTGAGGGGAAGAGAGACATGGGATTAGGGGAAATGCAAGCCAGAAAAATTTGGAATGCAGTGATGTAGCTAATCTCCTCCCAGAGGGTTGGCTCAGCCATCCTGCAGGCAGCCTGCCCTGCTCACCTCCTGCAGCCCCGTAGGGTGGGGCAGTTCCTGCCCAGCAGATCAGGCAGGTATCAGCAGTGCAGAAAAAAAAGGACAGTGGCTGCTTTGGTTTTGTTTATCTCAGGGAGTAAGACAATGTGCAGCAGCTCTGCCTCTAAGAGGGCTGGAGTCCTTAAATATCTGTTGAGGCAAGTATCAGAAGTCTGTGTGTGTATGTCCACCCCTGGCCCTCCAGTATAGTCCAAGGTATTTGGATTTAACTCTGCAAGAGGCAGAAAAGGTGGAACATGTCTGTTGTATCTAGAACACTTTATTTATACAGACCCCCTTATTTTCTTCTTTACCTGTCTACTTTTCAAGATATTTAAGAGCAAAAGTCTTCCATACAGTGCTTCATATGAACAGCACCAGGGCATTCAACTCCTGGCCAGCCCCTCAGGGGCTTCTACCCTGCAATGTGAACCCTGATTTCAGTGCTTTGCATTGTTGTTGTCTGCCGAGCCAGGAGCAGGACTCCTCTGCAGTGCAGTATCAGCAGCTTTGTGCTTCATGTGGCTGCTGTCTTGGGTTGCCTTCCGGGCTCCAGCACTACCTGGGGTTGTTGCAGTCCTATGGAGGCCAAGGACATCGCCCTCATTTGATCTCATGGCCTTTCTTCCCATTCCTCTTACCAGCAACTGTCTTCTGCTGTCTTGTGCAGTGCTGGGAGTAGGTATAAATACGTCAGACCACTTAATTGTAGGCTGGCCCCTTCTCTTAATGCCAAGGAGCCAGAGCAGGATGAGAATTATTTTCCCCTAGCATTAGTCTCATCATAAAATACAGGGGAAGGAGTTTATGAAACTTATGAAAAACCACCTCCTTCTCCTTTTCTCCCCCTACTTCCCAGTGTTTTGAATTTAAACCATCTGCAGAAGAAATATGTGTAGAAATACCTTGTGCATCACTGCAGGTGAATTTCTCTGTGTTTTGAAAAATGGAACAATTCTTTCCTACAGCTATTGATTGTCATTCCACATCTATGCTGTCCTCCTAACTTCAAATCAATTTGTGCCTTACCAGGCTCCTTCATGTCATCGTATGACAGAATGCTAACTTTTCCCCTTAAAGGCTATTTATCTCTGTCTCTTTGTAAGGTCAGTGAAAATCATTGTACTCTGGCTCCCTAAAAGTAATCCATCTGGTGGAGGAAATGATGAGGTAGTATTATGTCTGGCAGTCTTTTTAAACAAGTCTTCAGAAACATAAAGAAAAACGTGATAGGCTTGGTCAGGGAGGGGGGAATTGAGGATGTTGCAAGAGTCAAGTTTGAAAGCAATCAATGGGAAGATTGGAGTTTGTATTCTGGAAATGTCCCCACTTCTGGAATCTGTTTACAGATATTTTCTGCTGCTACAAGGAGGGGTGGGGTGGAATTAATAGTAATTCAAGCAGACTCCCAGGTGGTGGATGGCTGTGGGTCTGAACTGGAAGGATAATATATCTCCTCTGCCATTTTGAAGCCTTTTAACCTGGGGGAGATCTGTTGTCTAATGAAATTAATTGAATGTGTCTGCAGTCTGGGTACTCCATCTGAATTTAAGTTTTAGCAGTTTCCAGGTATCCACTCCTGTCCAACAGACCCAATGCCAGCATAGCTTGTGTCACACACTGCTCCAGGCTCACACAGAATAAAATCTCCAGTACAAAAACAGCCTCTTGCTGTCTCTGCCACTGTGTCTGAGCTGCCACTGAACTGCATGCACTGCAGTGCAGTCAAAGGATCAAATGCAGTTAGAAAAAGTTATAAAAGAAATTGTCACAGGCTATTTTTAAGTGCAGAATGATAACGTCACAGAAAACTCCTGAACAGCAGGTTGCCAGAGTGTAGGAGAGTGTTATTGGGAAAGAGTTACTCTGTTTTAGTCCTCCTCTTATGCTGTTCACCTCAGTGTTAGTTATTGGCAGCTAGAGAAAAACCACTGGAGCAGTTTAATCTTTGGCCTGACTAGGAATAGCCATTTTTGCACCTGCCGCTGGCTGAGGAGAGTCCAAAGCTCTTGGTGGAAACCACATATCAAACATACGTCTCTGATGGCAAATAAAAGTGCTCCATGCTCTTTTCCCCAAGAAAATCACACCTTGGGTATCAATCAGATGCTGGAAAACTGAGAAACTGAGCTGTAGCTGTAGGCATCCACATGGTTGTGGCTGCTCATGTTGAAACAAATAACTGGATCACTGCAGGAACCCTCTGGCCAAGGTGGGAGCACAGCAGGCAGGCTAGCCAGGGGTCCTCAGAAGCAAACTGGTCAAAATATCAAAGAAATCAGTACAGAGAGCAGTCACAGTTTAATGTAGATCTGATGGGGATTGATTCAGCATATAATTGATCAAAAGAAGATTGGTGGGGAGGGAAATTGGTGACAGGCAGCGTTAACTACCATAGATAGCTAGACACTGTAAATGGGATGCTGTTATTCCTTCCTTTTTCTCATGCTACACAGCCACCAGAATGCCACAGGCATTTAAACACACTTAGATTTATTTTCTGCTCATTTTTTACTGCAACCTTCTTTTCCCTTCACCACCAAGCTGCATTCAATTTCTGTGTTTTTAGTGTGGAGCAGATGATCTGATTTTATACAGATTTAAACATGGCTCTGAGACTGCATAAAAATGCCAGCTATATGTGGGCATAAGTGCTGTATTGTGTGGATAGCCAGAAGCCTGGCTTCGTAGTGGATAAATGCAGGTTTGGTTTGTACACATACGTGCTTATTTGCTGAATACTTATGTCCTCTCAGCTCTGGGAGCTTCCTGGAGAAAGTTGTGTTTGTGTGACAATCTTGTTCCCAAGGAAGAATAAAATTCTTGTGCAGAAGCACTGGCCCTTAGGCTGTTGAATGAGGGAGGTTTTTCTTTTCTTGTGTAGGTTGCACTGTAATCAGCACTGAGAAAGCCCAACTCTGACTAGCAGAAGCCTGATTTTTTTTTTGTGATATTTTACTTCTTTTTTAACGGGACATTAAGTTGGTATGCTCTGCTCTGTCAGTGAAAAACAAAATTATGTTGATAAAAGGCTTCTGTTAGATTCAGTGGGAGTTTGACTCACTTGGATGCAGTGAGGTAGCAAGGTGACTATCTGAGTTTGCATGTCCTCCTCCTGAGGCTTGAAGACACACCTTTACCTTGCTTACTGAGGAGCTACTATGTTATTCTGCTGTGCCTCAGCTGTGCTGTAAAGGTGAGTGGCCCTTTTCATGCACAGAAACTTAGAAATCCCTGTTGCCTGACTCAACTTTTTGCCTTGATGTTGGAGAGTGAGCTGTGTCTTGGACAGTATTGCAGTGCACACTGACCCAGAGAAACCCTCAAGATTCTTTCAATGGGTGGTACAGGGAGCATTGCCGTGGCAGGGCTTGGCAAGCAAGAGGTGGTCCTCAATATGATTTATGCAGAGAAATCTCCCTGAAGGGAAGGTAACAAATGTTCCTTACTGGACCAGGAAGCCATTCCTCTGGGCTTGAATGTAAGTTCTATTGGTTCCAGCTTAAGTCCAAATTTTGTGAGTGTAGTCCTAAGGCACCATGTTGCAGGTATTATTTTCTTAATTAATAAATATTTTCTCACCTATTGCTCCCTCACCTGTTCCTCATCCCAGCAGGTACCACTATCAGGGGCAATTACACAGCATCTCCATTTTCTGTTTCTGTATTTCGTCACACTTAAGTGTTTAATCAAGGAGTGGATCAATATGGATGCCTATTCCCCTGCCCTCCTCTTCCTGGGTGAAGAGGCCATCAGCAGCAAAATGTGCTAGACAGGATTTAAAAAAAAATCTCCTAAAGATTAGTCTTGACATTTGATAAAGGCCCAATAAAAGGTGTCACACTAAACCCCCCTCCTATTTTACCTTTTGCTTTTTTCTGTAAAATAATATAAGAAAGAGAAAATTATGCAAGACTTTTTCATTTTCTGTATCCCTGTTTGAAGCAAATATGTTCTTTCCCAGACAATGTATAAGTAAAGAAAAAAAAGGCCACAGAGAACTGGCTTTTATAGCAGACATAGAATGTGTACCAGTGCCCTCTATAAATACAGATGGTGTTTGATCTGTCTGGATCTACCATGCAATGAGTAAGACAGTTTAATGTTGCGGGATTCCTCAGGGAAGGTGGACATGATGTCTACCTAGGCCTTGAACTACCTGAGCTGAGGCCTTCACAAAGGCCTGAGTGAGGCCTTGAAGCCTGTGATGCAGCTAGAAATTCTTAGCCAAATGTGGCGCAGTTAGAAATTAGTAGTTAAGGTGTCAGGGAAAGATAATAAGGTTGTGAAGGTCACTGAATAGAATTGTTAGTAAGCACGTGATAGCCACCTTAAGAGTAAGTAAAATAAGGTGTGTTTTCATACTTCTCTCTGCTGTATGCCAATGAAAAGCCACTGTAATTGTAAACTATATAGAAATGTATATAAGCAGCCATCTTAGCCGAAATAAAGCAGAACATAGTTGTTAACCACATTGGCTTGATCTGCGTTCTCTCTATATACTCCAACTTCCTTTTTATCTCAGGCCAACCCTGGCAATATATAGTTTAATGACAAAAGACTGTGCCTTCTTGGAGAGCTTCCTAATCCTGATCCTGATAGGGAAACAGCAACTCCACTTCAGCTCTGCCAGAGAAGTTATAATATCCTCTTACAAGTCTATGAGGAGCGATAGGGTGTTGACTGAGAGGCTGCTGCAGGGATGAAGGACAAAGCTTGCCTGTGAGAAAAGTTTCAAGATGGGCAATGTAGGAGCCCTGAAGGACTCTTTTGCACCTTGTCAGAGAAAGCTATGGCGCATGTTCAGCAGGATGAAGCCTGTTGCCAGAGAGACTGGAAGGATATGGCCTGTGAGCAAACGGCCTTGAACCGGCTCACTTTCTGCCGTACCTCATTTTTTCATTGTTGCAGAGGCCTAACTAGTGTCTCTTAGGCAATTACTTCTAATTGTTCTTAGATGTGTAAATCTAGAGTGGCTTATCACTGTTCTTTGGATGTGTAAATGTGTTTGAGTTCCTAGGAAAGAATGCTCCTGTGTCCTCTTCAAATGTAATGTAACAGTAGGATAATGCTGGAGTGGTCAGAGAAGGATCAACATACTTTTCTCTGGAGATGTCAAAAGCTGCCCTGGTCACATAGAAAAGGAACATGATCTGCCACAGCAGGAAATCCAGCTCATGGACTGGGTAGGGTGCTGTGTAACACAAGTTAATGTAGGAGTGACCACTGGGCACAGCACTGGAACACAGCAGTAATGGTCAAAACGAATGGGCTGAAGGGCATCAGAAGAACTGAAGAAAGTGTTTGCAGGGCAAATCTGATGATCATATACTGCTGGAGTCCTGCTTCCATAAGCAAAAATACTGAAAATTAATTCCAGCAGAATTGCATTTCTCCTTGGTAAGTGAGATGAAGGCTGACTTAGCATGGAAGGTCTGATTGACATAGATCTGGCAGCTGGCTACAAGACCTGCAATCAAAAGTGTTGTATCAGGAAAAAAAAAAAAGAGAACATTTTGAAAGAAGCTTGTGGGATTCAGATTTCCTTTAGGAGAAGTGAAGTTTAAACAGACATTTCTTCAACTACTTGGGCTTCTAGGTGCCTTAAGATTTCAGTAGTCAAAGTAACAAGGCTTCAGAAACTGTTTTCTGGACTGTGCATTCCATGGGATCCTGACCTGTCTGAACTTGATCATCTGCAAAGATATTTGCATGGATATCTTGAATATATGTAAACTAAATGGGCATCCAGCTTGATGTTGAAGAAATTTCTCTGGGAAACTGAAATTTCTTCCCTATAGCTATTATTTCTACTCCAAGGGTCTCTAAACTGCTGTTTGGAAGTCATGTTTCACTGTCTGTAACTACAAATGTACCCAGAGTTTGTAGAACTGTTGGGTTATCTGAGCAGCAGGAAAACAGCAGAGATGTGTGAACCTTGTTGCCTGCAGTCCCCCAGCTCCTTGCTCAGCCATGAGCCAGCCCAAGAGAAGCAGTGCCCACCAAATGCCACCCGTGTGGCACCATATGGAGCCAGCAGGAGCTGTGCCAGACCTGCTGGCAGCCGCAGCCTTCAGGAGAGAGCCACCTCATAGCAAATGGTGATGAGACAGGGTCAGGGCGTGCATCAGTTTTGTAATGTCTCTTCATACTTTCCAGCTTTCCAGCAGTCAGGAAAACAAATTGCCTGCAGGCACAGCAAAGGCCAGGGTTGCCATCAGCTCAGTGAAATCGCTGGCAGTAATAGCCCCATCGACATTTTCCTCGGCAGCAGCGGCTGTCAGCACAAGGTGCTCTCATTATCTGTGGGTTGGGCTTTCCTGGGATCATTTTGTGTTTCATTTCAGTGAGAGTCACTTCTCACCTGTCAGGTTCCTGGTGAGCTGCTCCCCACAGGGTAGCAAGGACAGGAGAAGAGAGGAGAAGAGAGATAATGTGTATTCCTGTGAAATATTGGAAGTAACCAAGGAGGGAATGACATGTTAGTGTCAGGAGGGAAGCCCAACTGGTCCCAACAACCCTTCAGCTCTACAGGTGTCTCTTGCACTGGTGTAACCTGGAGGAATTAGCATGCCAGAGTAGATGTTTGCGTTGTAGCTCCTCTGACAGGAAAGCTGACTTAGAGGGTACCCCTGACCCTTCTTCCTCATCACTGCTTCTTATTTCTCTTCTTCCTGTTGCCTTTTATTGCCATTATGGCTTTGGTTTTAAACCTTGTTTTTAAACATCCCCCATTCCTAGGGCTCATTACTAGTGCATGTCAGATACATTAAAATGTCAGTAACCAGTCCTACAGAACTGCTGGCTGCTGCTGCTTCCTCTGCTCTTCCCAACTTAAGTTGGGGTCAGCCAGGAAATGTGGGACCTACTTAATGGGTCATGCCACAGTTTGTCCACAAAGGCAACCTCTATTCAGCACTAAGGTGTACAACTTGTTACACTGTCACTTCTCCAGAAAACCAGAACATAGAGGCAGGAACCTGGGACAAGGGGCTTGAAAAATGGGGTGTGAACCTGACCTTTTCTTCAATTCATGGCAGAAGCAGCAGCAGCAGTGGGAGCTGTGCAGCTAAGAGGACTCTGGGGCTGGCAAACCAGCTGCCGAAGTACAATTTCTCTCTCACCCACTTAGTCATCAACATACTGGCTTTAATTTCTGTAAAGACGGACTGTGCTCTCAGCAAAGGAAACTCAAAATATTTCCATGGCTATGAAATGCAGAGTCAAGAGACATGAGTCATTCAGATTCTCATTTTCCAATGGGCTTGATAGTTAGGCTTTGAGAAATGACTTAGTTGCATGGCTTAGTTGTGCAGTGATTTGAAGCAGGGGGCAGTGTGAGTGAGTCAGGTGCTGATGCTCTGAGCTGGAAATTTGCTATCTGATTTAAATGCAGGCCTGGAATTAGGACACCCAGCCCTTAACACTTCAGAAAGTGGCTATCTGTGGGTACAAGCTGGATAATGGCAAAACCCATGATACTTTATGTGGTGATATTTCATTTTACCTTTTACCTGCTACTTGTGAATGTATTTTCTTTGTTAAATCTAAGTTTGGGGCTCCTTTAATGTCAAATGAAAATTCCTTACCTGGTATAACAGCCCAATGACTTGTAACTGAGTATTTAGCAACTAACTGAAGCATGTCATCCAAAACTCCTTATTTGCATTACTTCTTGTATCATCTTCCCTCCTTTCCTGACATACTGCCTTACCTGCATTCACAGTTGTGCTCTCTTTCAAGTAATTTCTTCTGATCTCTCCCCCACCTAATTAGAGAAGCAACCCTGAGAGGCACCATGGATCTCAGCTATGTGTTACAGCTGTATAAAATTCACTTTGACATTCAGACAGCTTTCATTTCTCCCTGCCTGAGAAGGGAGTCAGTGAGCTAGAGAAGAAGAAATTGTGTGGATTGTGCAGATGGGACAGGGTACCAGCATGAGCCTCATACTGCAGCAGGAAGAGCTTTGTGATTTAAGTTAGTGTCTGGAGGAATGGTAGTCTGGTTAGGCAGCTGCAGGAAGGGAAGCTGAATTTTGCCTTTGGAAAAGACAGTCCTGGAGTGTGTGTGCGAAGGTTTTGAAGCCTGATCCTGTGGCTTCCAGCCTCATGAGACTCTGCTGCTTCCCTTTGAAAGGGGCCCAGCAGTGTATGAACTGGGTAAACCAGCAGACATCTGAAGTGCCTCGATGAAAAGTCAAAGCCCCTCATCAAGGACGAGGGCATGACCAGAAATGGACATAATCACATTCATTTAAGTAAAACTCTGTGGTCTGTTTTATTTGACAAATTATCATAATTGTCCCATTTGGAGGTAGAAGCTATGAAATTGTTTCTGAGCTGTTTTTATAATTCACCTGTCATTAGGAACCTCATGAACATAGCATTACCACTACATTTGTAGATAAAAGCCACACACATTCATTTGTCTCTGTGTAATCATGCCTGTGGCTGGAGATTATTAACAGGGTCACAAAAGCAGGCATTCAAACAGGAATCAGTACCCAAACTAACACTGCCCAACAAACTTGTGCTTTGTGTACCTCTGCTCTGATAGTCTTTAATTACATTATCTCATTGTTTTATACCTCCTTTCAGGGCTCAGGATACACAGCATCCATTTAATGAGCAGCTGTTCAATATTTTGTGCTACCATCACTGACGAAGACACGTCCCCTTTCCTTATTACTGGGAGCTAATCAAGCCCTGTTCTGAGGACAGCATGAATCACTTCCACTTGTTTTTTTCTTGCTTCCTACTGATGTATCTTAACACTTCCCCCATGAAATTGTCTTCAGAAGATGTGGTGAATTGAACCAGGGCTCTTTTTTCTCACTGGAGCAAAGGAGCCGAGGGAATAAGAAAGTGTAAAGACGCTGTGGGTTTCAGAGGCCAGTCTGTGATGTGAGAAAACCCTGTAATGTGGGCCAGGCTCTGCTCACAGTGCACCACCCCTGTCACCTGCAGCTGCTGTCCGTATGCTTCTGCCGACCACACCCAGAGATAATGTATCAGAAGCCAGAAAACAGCCACATGAATAATGATTAAGTTGCTTTTGCGACGTTCAGTATCCTTTTATGTTTACAATCACTGTCTTCAT
This sequence comes from Trochalopteron elliotii, assembly GCA_024734555.1. NCBI lineage: Eukaryota > Metazoa > Chordata > Aves > Passeriformes > Leiothrichidae > Trochalopteron > Trochalopteron elliotii. The sequence continues at coordinate 2,115,102 of JANPWX010000045.1, forward strand.
CCTCTGCGAACCTTTCAACTTAAAAAAATATAAAGAGAAGGTGCTAGGATAAAAAACAAGAGTAAAGATACATAAGAGACCTTGTACAAATCCTTAGGGAGTTGAAAATAATCAAATTAAATTAACCTGCCAGGGACTGTATAATAATTGCACAAAAAATGCTTCATAGGCATCTTCAATTCCAAAATTCATGTATTTTGCTTGCTTTTGCTGAATTTGAAACCACAAGAACATTCTTTGCAAGTGGGTGTGCATGAATGAATGTGTGCAATATCCTAAATTTAAAAACAAAACATCTGAAATCAAGATTTCTATCATATAGCTATAGATGACTGGGTATGAACTATCATAAGGTTAGGAACATTCTGGTTGCACAGGTGTAGACCTCTGCCCCTGAGTTAAAGGAGTGTCTGACAGTGGCAGGAGTTTGTCATCATTAGGTTTGGTTTTCTGTAGGGGCAGAAGAGACATCCACTTGGCCAACACCCATTCACAGATCCTTCTGTTCAGCAGAACACTTGTAACAGCTGGGATCATGGGCTTCTCTTCTAGACTCTAAGGGCTGTGTGTTCTGCTGGGTGCAAATGCTTTTGCCAGTGCAGGACTGATCTGCTTCATCTGCCATGGAAGGAGAAAGGAAAGAAAAAGAAAAAAAATGCGGGAAAGACAGAAAATGCGTGTGAGCATTCAACAGGAATTCTTTAAGTGAAGCTGGAGGTGGCAAGGGATCTGTCGTTTCATCTTCTTTATTCTCTGAGTGGTAGTTGTTGAATTTTTGTCAAAAACATACAATGTTAGTTTTATATAAAGAAGAGCCTCATTAAACTGCACTTATGACCAGAAATCCCAGGACAGATTGATATATTCATGAAGTTGACACAGGAAAACATACAGTGACCCTAAGGGAAACTGTACCTGAAGCTGATGTATTATATTTGGAATTGATTTTGAAAGTGGATTTGTTTAATTTATTTCAGAGAATACTTGACAGTCAATTGGTGAAGAGCAATATGCTGGAGAGTATATTACAATGCTAATAACTTGGGATCCCTGTTCTGCTTTTCAGTCCATGCTAGAGAATGGGGAAAGGGTCCTGCATCTTGATGAAAAAATGCAGGCATCTTCAGCAATTAAGTGTTTGTGAGTGAGCTTTTCAAACCATCTAATCTGTTCATCAGCTAAAACAGAAGTTGCCAGACTTTGGCCTATGTTATGATCAGTGTAGTAAATGGTTTTCATGGATGTTAGATGTTTCCAAGGGAAGAGTAGAAGTCTCCCAGGGGACAGTTCTGAAATCACTTTATTTCCTTTCACCTGTCCTCTTTGTGTGTCTCAGTTATTATTTGATATTTTAATCAGAGGCTGGAAGCTCTTCTAAGTTCTGCACAGAAGTAACAGCAAATAGAGCTGAAATTCTAGTTATAGAGATGGAGAGATGGAGGGAAGCATAAAAAACTGAAGAAGGAGAAGGACACAAGCAGTGAGACTTTTTGGTCACTTTGTCTTTCTGAAGACTGTCCTGCTGGCTCCTGTAGGAACACTGACTGTCTTCCAGGAGGTATCTCTGAAGGAGCACAGCTATCCTAGAAGAGAGCTGCTGCTTAGAGAACACATGGAGTTGAGGGAACAAGGACAAGGGGCAGGTGCAAGAAGTGTACACGACCAAATCTCAGAGAAGTATGAAAGGTAAGGATGGAGATTGGGCATGGCAGGAAGCTTGAGTAGAATTCCAATCAGAGGCTCCTTATCTGACTTCATTATGAAAAGCTATGTTGTCTACAGAAACAAGTACAGCATGATGCGATGCCAAGAGGTTTGCTGCATGATATCAAATAGATCATCTTCCTGTTGTGTGATGGTTTCCCAGTATTTTTTTGCCTGAAGTTGCTCAAGTTCTTGTGAACACCTGACTTCATTGAAACATACCAGTCTTTGTCTTCCTGTTTACTCCGTCTTCACTCTGTCTCATCTGTTTCAGACTTAAATAATTTCCTATTTTGTGAATCTCATTATATATCTTCTGTTTCTTGGAAATGTTCACCATAGAAAGCAAAGCTACAGTGATTTTTTTTTTCCAAGGGAGGCACTGCAAGCCCTTTGGACTCATGTAGTGTTTTACACTGTGATTTTGTGTCCTATAAAATGTCACCTCTCTTGGCTGCTCTACAGACAGCCTGAACAAGCAGGAAGAAGAACTCTGTGCTATCAATGATGAATAGGAAGCCACAGAACAGAAGACCTTGAACCTCAATGAAATTTTCAGGTTTGCTCATTTCCAGCTAGAATATTTTGAAGTTTGTTTGGAAACAGCATCCAGAGCCTCCTTTGTGATTTATGACCAGCCTGACCACCACAACTGACTGCTGAACTTACCCTGGCTTCAAGCAAGTGTTGAGGCAAGCGGTGGCTTTCCGTGTGTCTAGCTGAGGTTCTCTGAGTGCCACTGTACTACTGTGATGTACCAATTTTTATGATGACTACCAATTCTTGAATCTCTAGCATAAATGAAGCTTCATCTCATTGTACTGCATCGAATTTGTGAACCCACTTGAACAAGTGGGTCTTGCAGAAGCTGCTTGCTATATCCTAGAACTGTCAAAGCTGGTGAACTGTGGACAAAGAACATTTTGCTTTATAAATTACATTGAGCTGTTCTGGTCACATTTAAAGTAGGAAAATACTGTATTTTTATACACATATTTAAGTCAACTACCCTTTTTTAAATGCCAATACTTGAAATAAATTCTCAGGAAGTCCTTACCTGTAGATAAATTGTACCTTTTGAAAACAGGCACAATGGAAGAGTCCAAGGCCAAGAAATCAGAGGAAAGGGAGGATTCTATGGATGTACTTTAGAGAACACTTCCCAAGAGTTTCCTCCATGTATACGTAATCCACAATGATGATGAGTCCTGGGGAGAAGAATTCTCTTTCTATGATTTTAATGCACTGAACATGCACAGGAAAATGCTGGTGCACATTTGGTCTAATTTTCAGTTTTGGTTTTGGTTTGAATTGAGATTTTTATGTTTTTTCTGTTAGCTGTTTCTCTCCAATCTAGCTCTGAAATATGCATTTTGAAAGGCTTTTTATAGGATGCCTATCTCAGCTTGAGCAGAACTCATTAATCCTCTGTAGTACTGAACTGAATGGATTAACAAAAACACCTCTTCTGGATTTGTAGTTATTTTGACCCTTCATCTTTAATTTCTAGTTTAAATTAATAAACCCCTTGGAACTCACCACCTGCTTTCTAATTAATTAATTATAATTGTCCAGTGTATTGGGTCTGGCTGAGATGGAGTTAATTTTCCCCATGTCAGCCCTCATAGTGCTGTGCTTTGTGTTGGGATCTAGAAAGGTGTTTTTTGCAAAAGGTGTTTTCTACAGAACCAGTGTTTCTGCTGCTGCTGAGCAGTGCTTGCACAGCATCAGCACTCTCCCTCCAGGATTCCTCCACCTCACCAGTAAGCAGGGAGTGGGCAAGATCCTGGGAGGGCACGCAGCCAGGACAGCTAGCCCAAGCTGACCAGAGGGATGCACCATACCAAATTGATATCTGCTTACTAAAAAAGGATAAGAGAAAGCTGTAGCAGTGGGGGCATTTTTTGCTGTAAGTTTTGTCTTTCATAGAAACTGGGAGGTGGCTGTACATTGCCTGCTGATGGGATGTAGAAAATAAGTCTTTTACTTGCCTTTGCTTCCATGCATGACCCTTGCCTTTTGCTTTATTAAAGTGCCTTCATCTTGCCCCAAAAGGGTTTTTTCATCTTATTTTCTCCCCCTTGATCTGCAGAGGAAGAGGGGTCTAATGGAGGGGCTTGGTGGTGTTAACCCATCACGTCCAGGAATTGTATTGTTCCCTGGAGGTGACTGGTGGTCTTATTTGAAGTCTTGTCAACAGCAAACTGCCTCTCCAAGCCACAGCTCCAGAGCTGCTGTAGACAAGTCATTACACGACAGCCTTTGTAGCCTGCAAAAATAAAATAAAACAGAAATTGAGATCTGAAATTCTCAGGTGCTGGCAGTAGCCTGGAAAGTCTGATATAGCTGTGTACTAATTCTCACAGTTCAGAAGGGAGACGAAAGGAGACCATCATGGATCCATAAGTCAATTCAATTCATCAATTCAAGTCATCAACTAATTGTTTTTACAATTGTGATTCTTGGGTATTTGATTTACAATTTTATGTGCTCCTCAAACTGGCATCCTCAAGATTTATTCAACCCTTTGGTCATGGTGCTCTTCTAAGCTAGGCTGCTAAACTCCTGTGCAAAAGCACATTAGGCAAAGCAAAAAGGAATAGGAGGTCTCAGTCTGAGTCTTAACCCCAAAGTCCCCATTTTCACTTTTTAACCCAGGAGCTGCATGAAAGTTGTTTTTGTTTTGCAAAGGCATCAACTTCCACATACTTACAGGATGGGGAAAAAAAAAAACCCAAACCCAACAGAACCAAAAAAAAAAAGAAAAAGAAAAAACCACAGCACAAAAAACTACACCCAAAGAATCCAAGGAAAACACCTCAGGTACAAATCGGCTCATCTCCAAACCTAACTCAAGCATGATAATTTGATTTGTGCTAGCCCAGACACCTACTCTTGGCCCGCCCTGCAGTCAGTCTTTTCTTTATTTTGCAATGAGCAAAAAAATTCTATTACAAGGAGTGGTTATTATATCTGATATTTCATGAAAGCTGGCTTTTCACCTAGTAATAGCACATATATATTTTCAAAAGTAGCACACTTCAAGGTTAAACTCTGGCTATGATTTTGCAAAATGTTGTATTAAGGCAGCAGCTTTGTGTGCAAATATTTGCAGTTAATTGCAGGAAATCTGAGTGTGGCACCAGGGCTGAAGAAACAGGTACAAGTGATTTACACTTCAAAGATTTCCCAATAAACATCAATCCAAACATTTTACACTTGGTTCCACTATAGCCTATATAGGTGTAAAACAAGAGTAATTTTATTGAGGGCATGAACTGCGCAAGGCTAAAATGGCGCAAAGCAAGCTCCATAAAGATGTCATTGTTTTAGCTGAAGCCTGGCACTCTTTATGACTGGGAATAAACTATTTCACTTAGTGGCAAATACTGGAACCTGTGCCAATGTGTTTGTATTTATTTGATAACACAACAATGGCTTGTGGAGAAATTATGGCCAACCATATGTGTGATTGCAAGAAAGATTTTTGAAACATTTGTGATAGTGACAACTATTTCTAGTAGAGGAAGACTTGGCAAGGGAGAACAGCAAGTGACCACTTACTATTCTTGTTATTAAATTAAGCAAAGATACTTGTCAGGTGAAGTGAAACCAGAATTGAATGAAAAATATAAAATAAAATGTAAAACAGTTTTTTAAAATGAAAACAACTCTGGTCAATGGTTGTTCAAGTTTTAGGCATATCATGTCAAGATCCACAACCAGAAAAGCATCAACTTGAACATATAAATTTTAATTTACTAACTCCAAAGTTATTTCAATTGTGATTTCAATACTGGGGAATGAAAGTGGTATAAGGGAATGGGGAAGCAGACCCACACCTTGTTGAAAGGGGTACTCCAGCTGTTCAAGCAGGTCCCAGCATGGGACACCTCTGCCTTCCCTTCTTCCAAGGACTTTGAAAGGATTACTAGCATGCAATTCCTCTGCAGGCTGAGAGTCTTTATTGTTTAAAAAGTTGTTTTTCACTGACTTGAATGTATAGCATGTTTGCAGTGTAAGCAGGGAGTTGTCCATAATGTCAGTGATTTTTCAGTGTAGAATGTTATTATCTGACCTTGTCATTCAAGATTTTTGGAAGACATCTGAGTGTGAGGTTTTCTTCTTAAGATTAGAAATACAGTCTTGAATAATATCTGTGTGAGTTAGTCTTTCATCATTGGACTGGTAAACACTGCTATTTTTATTTACACATGCAATAGTTGAGTAAATCTGAAATTCCTTTTAGGACATTTCTTGAGATAACATTTTCAGATGCCTCTGAAAAAGATGTTGTATGGGCAGAGATTTTGAATGGACTTTAAAACTTAATATAATAAAAAAATTAATTCATGCACAGACGTGCTATTTACATCTAAATACTATCTGTGATATTTATTAGATTGCAACTGTGCTTGAACAGAGGAGAGAAAGAAATTCTGATTTTTCTTTTCCTAATAGTATCAGTACAAAAAAATTAGGAGTCTGGATGGCAGGGATAAATCCAGTTCTATTGTATTTTTGACCAAATTAATCTGATTAATAGCTCAGTAGGTCAGACTTCTAGCAATAATAGGCTGTTACTGCTGTGTAAGTCCAAAATATTTTGGGAGGATGTGAGCCCAGTGTTTTATTCTGAATTACAGAAAAAATGATGCTCAGTCATTTTGTCCGAGTGCTTCAGATCCAACACTGTCTCATGTGTCAGTGAAAAATCTTCTCTTTCAGGTACAACCTCATTGTTCATGATTCAGGGCAAGGGGGGTTCAATTGAGAGGACAGTCACGGCTCCGGAAACATCATAATGGTATCCAAGCTTATTTTACCCCACAAATTACCTGTGACATTTCATTTGAAACCTAAGGTTTAATAAAAAAGGGGAGTCCCTAGCTACAGCAGTAGTGGCAAATACACAGGACAAGCCTTGAGAAAAAAGGGTTTTTAAAGTTAATCTTGGGAACAAGAGAGTTGTAGGCATGAAATTCCTCTCAAAGGAGTGAGGGAAAGGGAGGGGAGCTCTGGAATCTCTGCTACATGTGCACAGCTGTCAGAGTGCCAATCCCACTAGTGATATGAAGCAAAGAAGACATAGAGTGAGTTCACAAATAAAAGTTCTCCTAGGCTGGTTGTGGAGCTCAAGACAGGTTGCAAAGTATGATGGTCTTCTCAGGGCGGAAAAAACTGTTGTGTCACTGGTGCTACCATCTGAGAGATGTGACAGCAAAATGAAGCTGTGACTAGGTGAGTACAAAATTTCATTTTCTATTAATATTGTACATAACTCAAAATATTTTTAAGCTTCAAGCAGATTTATAAATTTTTATTCCTACTTAAATTTCCCCCTAAACTTTCAAACACAAATGTTGTCCTAAGTTCTACCTCTTAAAATGTGCCGGTGCATACTGGTGTTTGTTTAAAGAGACCAAGGAAGCTGCATTTTAATGCAGATGTAGTATTCTTACATATACACACAGACAAATTGTCAGCAAGTGCTGGTGCAATCTGTATTATCTTCCTAGAGACTCTGGTCTCCACCCATTAAATTGCCACCAAAAGCTTCAGGCCAACAGGTTTTATTTTAAAGCCCCAAATTCACCTCTTTCCAGGTTCCTGTAAGGTCCTGCTCCATCCCCAGAGATACTCTCACTGGTGAATGACTCTTCTCTGTTACTGCTAAGTAGAGTATAAACAGAAGAGATACTCCTTCAGCCAACCAGGGCATTGAGAGGATTCTTGCTCTGATACACTGGCCAGGTCAGCAACCTCAGCCTGTGGTGTGCTTGTGTGGAAACAATAAGATAACACATGTGACAGCCTACCTTGGTTTGGAAAGACAGGTGTCTGCCAGGGAAAGCCAGAGCCTCCCTTGGACTGGAGAATGTAAACTCCGTCTCTCCGAATTGTTATAATTTTGAAGTTAGGGGGCTTTCAGGCAAAGATATGGGAATAGGAATAAGAGTTCTTTACTAGGAATATTAAAAATAAAAATGTAGTAGTACAAAAAGGAAAGGAAACACTGGCAGAGTCAGAATACAACCCTGTTGGTCAGGGTGTTAGTAGCAGTCAAATTAAGTCCTTCTGGGGTGACAGATGTGGTTCTATTGGAGAAGAGACGATCCTGTAGAAAGGTGTAATTTTCATCTGAAGGTGCAGTGGTGGCGAGGTGGGTCCAGTCTTCCTCTGGGAATCCAGTGGAAGCAGGCTGTCCTGGTGTTCTGAATCTCAGGTTTTATCCAGGTAGGAATGCTTGGCTCCTCCCACCGGGTGGAGCATCTCACAATGGGATAATGTAATGCTGTCAAGTCATGCAGTGAGCCTTAATGGCCCATTAACAGAAGATATCCCCTGGAGGGAGGATTGGTTGTGGAAGAGATAAAGAACATTGATTGGCCTGGTTTTAACAGCTGGCCCATTAGCAGAAGGCACCCACCCCCTCCCCCCCAGTCATGAGGAATGGGTCATAGAAGAGAAAAAACACCTCCCCAACCAGTTTCAACAGATGGTAACAGAATACATACTTTTGGTTACATCTTGCATTGCAATGCAAGACACAGCCTTCAGGACATGAGGCTCACTTCTCTGTGAAGCAAGTGGCATTATTCCTGCTCTGTTAATTAAAAGAATGTATGCTACTGCACATGCAGGTTGGTTGCTGTTGCTGTGTGTGTAGTGCAAAGTCAGATTCAGGATTACCACAATGCTTTCTGTGTTCTTGAGGCAACAGTGCAAAACCTGCCTGTCCCTTTTATTGCAGAACAGGGATTATAACAGGTGGTTTTGAGGAGGCTTTTTGAACATGAGCAAATGCAGGACTGTAGCAATCATATGCCCTGTTACCACTCCTCAGAAGGTCTTGAGAAAGTAATCTAATCTACATCTGCTCCTCCCCTTTGTGCATGCAGATACAGAACAGTTCTGTCCCTAAAGGGGAAACTGTGTGGGCTAATTAATGAGTATTTGTAAAGTACTTTGTGGAGGAAACCTGCTACATTGTATAATTACCTGATACCAGCCAGATCCCAGGGGAGTGCTCCAGCTGGCTGGTGCTCCATCCTTTGCCCCCGCTGCTGAGGCCAGCCCTGTGCTCTTCCAGTGAAGTAGATGAGGGGGCCTCTGGGACATCTGCATGGTGGTTTCTGTAACTTGAGATTTTACTTCTTTATGTGAAATGAAATAATAATTTTGTTATCTCTGCAAAACTAGATATTTGAAGTCTGTCTGTTTCCCTTTGATCTTCACTGCCTTGATTTTTATTTGTTTGCAGTGAGACCGTGGGGCTGAAAGGAGCACAGAAGAGGGGGCAGTTGGAAGGAAAACTGAACTAGTGCCTATCAATACCCTGCTTTTCCCATTATGCATGTTTTATGGACAGGTGATTTCCTTAGCGGCCTTGTTGCAAAAAGCCAGAAGGAGTTTGCCCTTCTAACCTTAACAGCATTGATTGCTTGTAGTTTTGTTGTTTGATTGCATGTTCAGTGGCCTTTTTTCCTTCTTCTTCCTTTTTTTTTTTTTTTTCTTTTATAGAATAAAAATATGTTGATGCAGAATGTATGATGTAGAATAAAACAATATCTTGCTCTGGGCACATGGGACGTGGGCCTGGTCCAGGCTCCTTGCTGCCTTCCATGTTATTTCTTCATCCACACCAAGGCCTCTCACCACAGCTGAGTTCGCTATAGAAATATTATTTTTTGGTTGCCTTAACTTTAGAAGCTGTCTCTTAGTGAGCTTTTTATGTTGCTGAGAAGGAAAGGAACCAGGCTCCATAAAATGTGAGAGCATGCATTCTGTGATCAATACGTTTTGTAAGAATGATGTTAATATAACCCAGGGATAAAACTTGGCAAAGTTTTCTGAGAAGAGCTGATGGGATGATTAGAGAACAACTCCTCCGGGAGTTTAAACTGTTTCCTTCTTAAAAAGAAGTTTAAGCTTGGCTTTAGCAGTCTGATCATAGAATTAATTTAATTTACAGTCTCTGCAGTCCAAATGTACCCACAGATGTCTATCTCTGAGCATAGCTACACCAACTTAAGACAGGCCTATTTCTCATCCTGACCATAAAGGTGACTGAAGCAGATGAAGACTTGTGGTCTGATCCATCTTCAGTCAGGTGTTAAGTCCCCAGGATAAAAAAAGTCAAGGACTGTGAATTAAAGCTGGTCTGGTTTATACTGGAAATATTAAATAGGTTTATTACAGTGAATGTTGTAAAAGTCATATGATAAACTCTGCTTCATTGTAGGCTGGAAAATCTAGGCAGGCATTTTAACTTTCAGTGGCAACTGGATGCAAAAGGCAGTGAATCTGAAGAAGTCCTCTGGCTGATGGTAAAGCAGAAGCCAGGTTAGATTACTTTTGGGTGAAGCTGTCAGTCCAAATGAACCCTTGTGCTGCCAGTTCCTGTGAAAAGACCCCAAATCTCAAAGTGAAACTCAACAACCACCCAAATTCACATGACCAAAACTACGTGGATCAGCAAACAACAAATATTACTAAGAAATGATGCAGGAGTCTGAACACATTTGCAGAGAAAAGTGGATGGGGCTGTGGAAATATTTTCTTCAGTATTTTGGGACCTGACATGAATTAGATTTTCACGAATGCTGGAGATACATCAGCTTCAGGCTTGAGGGAATGCACTGTTTTTATTGTCTCTTTGTGCTTTCCTCCAGCATGGCATCACGCAGGGTGAAACCCAGAGTGACCTGGGAAAATGTGCAATAATAATTAAATCATCAGAATTGCAAGAAAACCATCTCACAGATCACAGCCTGAAAAATAGCAATAGCAAAGATCAAACCTGAAAAAAAGAGTAACTCTGGGTGTGAAACAAGAGAAAAAAACAGGGTCCAGACACCAGAAATCACCAGAGAATTGATGGGGCAGCAATGGTCCGTCTCTTCTCTCTTCCATCAAACATGAGCTTGTCTCCTCTTTCAAGGTGAGAATTTGCATCTTGTCTCTGATCAGCCCTCATGGAGAGTGTCTTCTGTCTCTTTTGCTGCCAAAGGTACTCAGCAAGCTTTTTTCCTCCATGTTATTCTTCACATTTTGGAGGACTTCATGAAAACATGCACAAATACCTCATTATCCTGTGCTGGGTCTCTTATTATAGCTTCCCTTTGTGCAGCCTACAGAAAGGTGACGCTGCCTGATGTCCAGAGGTCTGCTTGGCCCATTGTTTGCTGCCTTGGAAAGCTTGGAAAAATGTCTGTGCTCTACATAAAAAGCTTTCAGAAAGTTATGTTGAATTATCTGTTATATCTAAATATGTATAAATAGGTACTCATCGAAGGATGTATGGGTAGAATCCCTTTTGCTTGTGTAGTTGTGCAAACAGCCTTACTCTGAAGATGTGCCAAAAAGAAGCCTGCTGCAAAAGGTGTGCTGCAGAAATCCTGGGCAAGCTCTGTGTTACAGTGAGTCCCTTGATACATGGGCTGTTATAGCTATCATCTCAGCCTTCTCCTCCCAGACTGAATCTTTCCTCTTCTTTTCAAGGGTTAAGTATGCTTCCAAATCAGGATGTTAATTTGCACAATTCTTTCCACACAGAAGGAATGTTTGACTATCTGCTGAACATTTTAACAAATATTTTAAGTTCTTTGGCTTTTTATTATTCTGCGTGACACCATCTGCTGTAGATAATTAACTTGTCTACTTCAGTGTGCTTTTTGTGGGCTTCTCTCTCTCTTAATTTTACGTTCACAGGCCACAATACTGCAAGCAATATTGGATTGTAGCTCTGCTGATGCAGCCTCTTGTGGCTCCTTCTCTGACCTGGCAAGTACTTCTGGCAGAACAATATTCATGGATCAGCTGAAATTCTGGGAATTCTGGAACATCTGTTGAAGGCAGGGACTGTAGCTTTGCTGGGTACTAAACCTGCGCTCGAGGCTGCACATAATGAAGAAGCTCCAGTGGCCTCTTCATGAGAGGTCTAAGTCAGTGGTGATTTTGGCACTAATATTATCTTCCTTTTTGCTTGCCACCAACACTCCATAGCAGGGACACATAACTCTGGTTCCAGGAGCAAAGGGAAACATTTTCTGCAGTTGTCTGCTCTCATTACAGCCCTAAAGTTGTCCGAGAAGGAGATTAAGGCTGTGTCGTTCTTGGTTTTTGTTTCTGTCTTTGCCAAGAAAATGAGTTGTCACAAAATCTCAAGGCCTAATCTCTTCTTGTTAAGAGACCCTCTCAGCACGAGACTTAGGGGAGTTTTAATGAGAACAGACATTGATGCAGAATGAGCATGTTCTTACTGGGGCTAGTCCAGTGGCAATCTGAATACTTCTGATTCCTTCCCCTGCTGGAATTTAGAGATATGTTTCTACTGAGTAGGGAAAGTGAGGCATCTATTCTAGGTTCAGCAACCTCCAAATATTGTTGAAGAAGCAAGAAATGAGTGATATAAAATAGCCACCAAGCAAAAAAACCCCAAAAACATGAATGAATGCCCGCCTTATTTACATGTAGACAATGTCTTTATTTTGAGAATGCAGTGGCCATATAACGCAAGGCTTTTGTCAGCATTGAAGGTGGGAGTGGTGTCTTCAATGTCAAGATCTCCTGGTACCCAAAGTAATTCTGAAAACCCTGAATCCCACCTTTGTTTGGAAAAAAAAAGGTATCTCTCTAGCAGTAGTTGTGTCTGGGAGATACTGTTGAAGTCTAGTGTCTAGAAATGTCCCGTGAGCTCTTGGGACTTGCTATACCACATTTCATGCATAAGAGTTTAATACCCATTGTTGTAGAACAAAAATTTGATGGTTTACAATATTTTCTCAGACTAGAAATTACTCAAGCAGCGACATCGGACTCCCCTGGAAATATGTAAACATGAAAGGAATTGCTGTGTCTTTCAGAGATGTGTTCACCTCTCAGCTGCTTTCAGAGTAGCCCATGGATCCTTGCAGGTGGAGCAATAATACATCTTCAGCCAGTCATTTTCAGTACTCCAGTAACCTTATTGTGGTCACAAACCAGCCTTTTTAGCTTCAGTTGGCTAAAGCCTTAATCTGAATGCATGCTGTAGGCTCACAGACTTTGATGACAGCCAGCATGATATGAGAAAACCTGTTTTTTTGAGATGTAGCACATGAATGGCTGCGTTAAGGTGTTTGCTCAAAACTACATCCCACGGATCAACAGAAAGCTGCACTATTTCCTGCTTTTTCCCTAAATGATCAAAGCAGGTTATGTCTTTCAGAAAAGTTAGTACAACCTTCTGCAGGCAGTTTCAAGCTCACTGCATCTTGGTGTTTCATCTGCCTCCTTATTTGGGTGTGCAAACTCTGTTTGATTTTATGGCCAGGTCCTTTATGCTGGTGTTAACAGTTCAACCATCATTAAAGCTTACGTAAGGCCTCTAATGACTAATCAACAGCAAAGCCTTTATCAGAGCTACACAGGAACTCAGAAAGATCAGTAACACGTGAGCAGGTAGGAAGGGACCTACACTGATCTTCATTTTGCTAATGCACTTTTGGCTATGTGACTCAGTGTGACTTAAGGTTTGAAAGTAAAAGGTTAAAAATGATAATTTCTTGCTGGGTCTTCAAGTCCAACAACCTGAAATGTAGGACATTTAATCCATCAAGAGACTTTTTAAATTTACCCGTATTAAATATCTGACCACAGTTATATTTTAAGTAAAGGTGGAAATTAGATTTAAGTTTTACTAAAGAATAGAGAACAATGAAAAAATAATTTTGGTCTTTTAGCCTTTATAAACATCATCCCTTAGATATTCTAAAAAAGATGGAACAAGAAGCTGAACTCCTCATTTTGGTCCAGATCCTTTGCCTAGAAAAGTACACTAAAATTGCAGATGGTCACTTAGGCCCTTTGGATACAAGCGTTCATCCTCATCCGGTACAATCATGAAGATCCATCAATAAGCTAGAATAGTTTTTCTTGCATTTTCAGCCTGTAGACTTTATAGTAACCAAAGCCTTGGATACACTGTCTGCATCAGTACAATCAGCTGAAATTCACCAGCCCTTAAGCTTTTGCTCACAATGATTCTGGGTACCATAGGCTAACAAGGGAAATCTGGAATGCCTCTAAACTGTATTTATTATTCCTTTATGTGAGCACTCACGATTATGAGTTGAAAGTATGATACAGGTGACACTGGCTGCTCTACAGTGTCCCACAACACATAAAATGGGCAGTAAATTGTGTTTGGAGTTAATTGTGTAGGTACCACAAAAAATAGGACAACAGACAGATGTTTTTGAGTTTATTTACCATTCTGCCTTCCTTTCCAAATGTTCGTCTTTGATTAAACCTGGAAATGATAGCTTCAGAGAATATACTCAACATATTGACTAAATATACTGATCTTCTTGACATCAATTTTGAAACAAGAGAAGTACACTAAATTTTATCCCTCAAAAGAAATAATCAAAAAAAATTAACTTTGATAGACTTCAAGTCAAGAAGTTTATCTGTGGAATTCACCATGCAAATAAAAATTTGCTATAGGAACATTACAAGCTATTGCATATATAGATATATTTCAAGATGTTGAGAAGAGAGGTGGCCTGCCTAGCAGGAAGAAACATTCCCTAAATTTCAAAACGGTCTCTAAGCTTAGTGATGGCTGGAAACAAATATCGGGTGCCTTCACTAAGTGTGAATTGCTGGCCCTTGCTGACAGAAATCCCCACTGAAGGTGAGTGGGTTCTCAAAGTGCAAGGTGAGGCCTCAGTTACTCAAACTTTCATTTTGTGTACCTATCACTAAGCTCATTCTCTGCTTATGCTGTAAATATGGGTGAGTTAGCTGTCCCAATGCCAGAGGTAAACATGGCGAAAATCCCTGCTGATATGAATCTTTCTTCTAGCTCAGCATGACACCTCCAATTAGCCATCATTTCCTCTTATTTTCCAAAATATTTTTTCAAACTCCAAACTACAGTATAGCATAAAAAAGTGAAATAACTATTAGATGCACCAAAATAAAGGTGCTTTTTGTTTTTTCCTAATTTGCACACACACATATGTCCCTATTTTCAGCCTGACTGAAATGTTGTAATTTATTAGTTTTGCAGGAGTATATTTTTGCACTTCTGCTGACTTCCAGCTTCAAATGTCGGGGAGCCACCAGGGAACTTAATATCCTTCCTTGTGTAGAAAAAGACCCCTCAGACTGAAGGACAATAAATAGATCCTTCCTATAATTTGAAACTTGGTCTGGCGTTCTCAGGAGGGTGTTCTCATTCTGCTAATGCAACTTTGGCACGACCAGGACAGCTATCAAGTGTGAATGCAAAGAGGAGCAGAAATGTTTCAAGGAGAGAAGAGCACATCAGAACCTCAGACTTCATTTGGATTAACATTTTCATTGCATTGTGTCGCTTTGAGGGGCAAAGAAGTACATTCTTTACCCTTCATTCCCTACATTCCCTTCAAAAAAACTTAGGCATGAATGATGACAAGTTCAGATTGATTGATCAAACATAAGAAACTTCCATCTTTCTCTAAATGTTTTGCTTCATTGGGAATGAAGTGATATGCATGCACATTATTAATAACATTAGTAGAATTTAGTGCTGTTCTTAATATTAGAAACAACTTTTTTATCGAGGTGACATTCTATTCCTCGCGTTCGTTCTAATCCAGGTACACAACTGCTATAAGTAATTTTATAATGTTAACAAACTATTAACAGCCAGTGCAGTCATGAAGTAATGTGGTTGTAAACATTTATGTGGAATGTTATAAACTCTCATGAAAAGGTAGTGAACAAAGAGCAGAGCCTAAATTGCACACATAGACACACACAGGTGAAATAAAAAACAAAAGTTTTGGGAACAGTGCTTTTATGAATGGAATTAATGTCAGTGTGCATATGCTATTATTATAAAATATAAATCATGATGTTGACAATGTAAAGCTCCCATTTTAGAACTACGTGTATTTTTTTGGAATTAAAAAAAAAATTCACAGAGCACACATAGCTCTTGTAGAACCACTTGTAAGGACTGCACACTTTCCAGCTTCCCTAATTACTCTGGCATATGGCCACAGAACTAATCCCCCTGAAAAGCCCTCCTCCAGCCTCAGCCAGCCTTTTTTTGGACAACTCCTACTGGAAAATTGGAGTCCTCCAACAAAACAAGTAAGGCAACAGATCCAAGCTGAGAATTAACTCAGCTGGGGCTAGAAGCACATCTGAGAGACAGAGATGCTTTCACCAAGTGCCTAAATAACTGCTCAATTTCCCTTGTGGTGAAATTGCATAAATTCCATCAGTTCTGCTGAAAATTACCCTTGATAGGGTTATCTCAAGAGAGATCTCCCAGGAAACCATGGCCCAAACTATTGAGGGATTTAAGAATTAAAGAAGCAGCATCATAAATTCTCCCAGAACCAAGCAGGACTTGAACAGCTTCTGGCCAGTGACAGGACACCCAAAATCCCTAGGAAAAAGCACCTATCCCCAAGAGGAACATAGTTTCTCCTGAGCAGAGACCATGGAGTGATAGATCATCTAGCAGCAAATCCAAGGGGTTTCTCTCCAAGCTCTCTGCTCCCATTCTCTGATCTGCAGGATATGACCTACTTAAAACCAGCTCTAGAGAGGAGGAGGGGAGCTGATGTCATCCATGCAAATCAGACTGATTTATATTCTGATGCAATCAGCCACAATCACAAAATCCACTTAGCTGGGTGAGGACTCCAGCTACTTTGTTCAATTACACAATTATCATATTCCATTTAATCCCCAAATCAATTCCTGTATTTAGAATTATTTAAGATGCTTCAGCAATTATACCTAATTAGGTTCTATCAGTAAAGTAAATAAATGATGTGATGTGCCAATCAGATGACAGCAATGCCAGCTGAAGGAAAAGGAGCTCCTAAGTCCTCTGCATCATGCAAATGAGTGTTTGGGTGTTACAAAGCCATTTGTTATTGCACTGGTGAGAAGAAAACCACAGAGCCCAGATCTGTTATTAACCATTCAATCATTTCAGCTGTGCCACCTTGGACACCTGCAAAGCTCTTTTTGTTGGGTAGTTTGGCCAGTTCATTTCCCTGCTTAATGTTTATAAAAGGCTCTGAAGAGATAAGCAAAGGAGGGAAATGTCTGATCTTCCTATAATCAGGAAGATCCTACCTATAGAGAGAGGTTTTCAGACCAGTTTCAGAGGAAGAGGGGTAAGCAAGAGTAGACTGTCCTAGTACTGGAGAAGAAACCTCCAGAGCACTCCCTGTCCTCATAGGAACCCCATGCAGGGTCAGTGGCTGGAGCTGTATGACAACATCCCCTCCAACCTCAGGTAATCTTTTTTTCCATAGGCAGACTGGGCTGTTTTAGGGTCTTCCGATGCACTGCAGACTTCACTGAACTAGCAGCAATGTACAGTCAGTCACCATCGTGATTATGCTTTCCTACAGGACAAGCAAACAATTAAAAAAAGAAAAATATCTTCTTTTTGGTAATTTTATTTAGTTCTTGCAATTTTTTTTTTCATGTCAGCTAGGATGTCTGACTTTCAGGAATAGAAAATTATTTCTTTAATGCCATCCCATTCTGTCTTGCAGAGCAAAGAGTTTTAAAGCAGGGGCCTGTTATGCCAAAGCACAACTTTCTACAGCTTGAGCTGAAGAGCTCAAAGCTATGGCATTTCCATTAAAAAGAAGCTTTTTTAAAAAACAAAGTCTATTTTATAATTTCCCACACACATTGAGAAAAAGTAGACCTGAATGACTGGACAAGATCTTTTTCAGCTGCCAAGCACAAATACCACAAAAACATACTCCTCTGCAGAACTGCTGTGAGGGAATTACTGGAGAGCACCATGTAATTACTAGCTGCAGTAACTGCAGTTATGGGTTAGATTTGACAAAATCATTAGAGCTGGTGGGTTTAAAAGTCACTATGAGAGAGACTTTGCTCCCAGGCAGAGACTGTGAAGTGTCAGCCTTGGGGATGGGACCTGGGGTGTTAAACCCACAGCACCCATATGCACTGTCTGGTGGTCAGTGCTTGGCTCTCTCTCTCTGTCTCCACCACTTGGCTAAGGATGAGCACTGTGAGAAAAGGCTGCCTGGAGTCCTTTCTGATCAAGCCCATGTGCCCAAATAAAAGCATTTATTTCTTTTTGGTGCCTGTTTCTTTCCATGGGAAAAAAGCAAAAGAAGCCTGAAACTCTTTTCATTTAGACTGATATAGGTCAGGATTACTCACAGGGTTCAGTGTGGTAAGTGATATCAGCATTTTGTACCCTACCCAGAGTATGTAATTAAATAGCTGATGGTTAGCAGGCAATTGCATTTAATCTGTGTTCTTATAATTTTTACTGTTGTTGTGGAGGTGGTTCTCTTTTGCTCTCAGACTTTCAATTTGTCTTCCTGTTGGACATTGAGAAGGCACCTGGAGTGAATGCTCTGTTTGCACCAAGCTGCTGTCAGGGAGCCAGCTGTGACCAGGGGACGTGCACAGCACAGCCAGGAAGCCCTCTCTGCTGCAAAGATGAGCCTGGGGCCAGGGGCTGCAACAAGTAGCCCCTTGCTTTATTTGGGCAGGACTTTGGCATGTCCTGGTCTAGTGTGAGGTGTCCCTGCCCATGGCAGAAGGGTTGAAACTAGAAGATCTTCAAGGTCTTTTCTAACCCAAAGCATTTTATGATTTTATGATTCTACTGTTTGCTCCTGGAAGTTCAAACCCAGGTAGAGGTTTCTTCAGCTCCTGCATTTAGGGGAGGATTTACAAGTGAGTATACCTTTCTCAGGCCTTTGCAGCAATCTCCAAATTCACCCTGATCGAGCCGACAAATAACGGGATTGGAGCAAAGAAAATAAAGGGTTGGTGTGGACCCGAGATTTTCTGAGCCTGAAAATTGCTAGCTCTTCCCAAAGGAAACTTTTCAACAGTTTTCTTTTTCCCAAAACAACCTTGTGTAAACAATATTCCTTTCCCATAACAACAGGTGTTTGCTATTTGTGTTACTTAGCCAATGGGAGAGGTGTCAGTCCTATGGACCAATAACATGTCTTCTTAGCACAGCATGCTATAAAAGGGCTGAATGGATTGTAGGTAAAGCTTCTGATTTCTACTGCCTTCTGACTGGAGTCAAGCATCTTTACTTCGTGTCCTATTGCAACAGGTTGGACCACTTAAAAGCAGGAAGATGTTTTGTACCTAGAAGTTGATCTTCTGCAATCTGACTTGTGGCAGGAGCAAAGTATGTTGCCAATCCATCTGTTTGACTTTTACTGAGCTTTAACACAACATGGGGCAGAACTCAGATTTGCTAAATGAGGGATATTTCAACAGAAAATGTGGACTCACCAAGAGACAAGCTGGAAAGAGGAGTCAGAGAAAAATTGGTGAAACTTTTCATGGTTCACCAAGAGACTAAGAATGCTGCAAGCAAGGTACCCTTGGAGAAATGGTGAACTCCTGCCCTGTTCCCATGCCATAGTGAAAAATCCTGTGTGCAGTGGCACCATGTCCAGCCATTCAGCTATTTCCTGCATGCATCTGACTGTGGTACAGCAGATCACCAAGCCACTGAACAGGGGTAACATGTTGCTACATTTGGATTTTGGCATCATGGGTTTTGGGAAACAAACAGGCAAGTTTTGGAGTAGGTTTGTCTTCTAAAGTGACAGCTGGAGTTGCAAGAATTTTGAATGAGGAGGATGCTGAACATGTGCTGAGGAATATATTGTGTGTTGATCTACAGCCTACAGATGATGCTGCAATTGCTCTGGCATAGTTATTAACAACCAGCCGCAGTGATATTAATAGAAGTAAAACATTACTGCTTAATGATACTGTGCCATTAACAAAGCATCGGTAATGGCAGGATGGCATTACATGTATAGATAAGCCATTGAGTGTCAACAATCTAATGAGTTATATTTATATCCCTGTCCAATAATGTTTATCGATGTGGTTGTGGAAAGCAAGGGAGACTGTATGTTTTATGGGCAGGTCTAATATTAGAACTAATTGGGGTTTGTGAGCCAGAATTTCTCCCTCCATTTGATATGTCTGTTGCAGAAATCACATGCTTTCAATGACTTTGCTCTGAAGCTGTGTGTGGTTTAAAAAGTGCCATAAAGAAAGAAGTGTAGAAATGACTGATAAGTCTGAATGTAACACATTTTCCCCCTTGTATGTTTTTTTTTAATGCTTTGCATTAATTTGTCCTATTGAAACAATGATCAAGTTAGATGTTTCTTATTTTTTGTATATCCTCAGCTCAACCACCTCAGCTCTCTTCTTTCTTCTCTGCAAACTTTTATGAGGGCCACCCCTGAAATGAATATACTACACAGACTTCCAAATGTTAGAACTTTATAAAAGCCATCAGGCAGGAAAACCGGCAGTGAAGCACATTGTGGAAATTCTTCTCAGATACCCAGCAGCACCCTGAGCTGGGCATATCTTTTTTCCATCCAGAAATCCTTTTCCTGATTGTTAGGTATTGATGACTCAGTGGAAAGAGAGTTGCTGACACCACAAAGGCTTTTTTGTGCTACAGGAGTATGAGTAATTTATAAACACCTCAGAGATGTGTGTGGCTGACCAGTGCTTGAAAAAAACCTAAGTTCTTAAATAACTGCTGTGGAACTTGTAATGCCATCAACTTAGACCCATTCATTTTTAAATTAAAATCTGTTTGAATTAATGCATGAACAGTGCTGGGGAAGGCACTTGGAATGCCCCCTTGGTAGGGAAGTGTTTCAGAAGTAGAATGTGGACTCTGTCTCTCCCTCTTTTCTCTGCATGTTGGAGAGGATACCTGATAGATTGGGTCCCTTGGGGGATGCAAAGAGATCTATGATACCTGTTAGCCTTGGATGGGGCACTCCAGGGAACTTGTGCAATTAGGCCTCTAGGAAGCTCTGGTGATCCAAAATGAGCACGCTGATTGATTTTAAGTGTTGGAAAGAATGTTGTTTGTGTTGCTCACTGAGCCTTGAATGCCAAATGCCTACCCAAACTGGGTTGTAGTCCAGATGGTCTTGCCCTGAGGTAATCTGTCATGATCTGAACTCAATGGCTGTAATTTATATGAAATGATAACTTCACTCCATCCAGAGGTATGTGTTTCCATGATGAGAAGTGACCTTGTGTCTTATTCTTAATAGATAGGTATAATATAAATGGTTAGACAAATCTGCTGTTTGCAATGCCTGCTGCCTGTGGATGGAAACCAGAGAAAAGGCTCTGGAACTGAGGCAAATTTGTTTCTCATGATAGTGCATCATGGTGCTCTATCTCTGCAGGAGCTGGTGGGGAATCCATGTGTTGTTTTTCTTGCTGGGAATATTGGTCAGACTCATCTACAGCTGCTGGCTTTACAGCAGTAGATTGTGTGACTTCAAGGCAAAAAGGAAACCCAGCCCTTCTCACTCCTAATGTCATCAAGCCCATGTCCAACTGATTTTTAAATTGCAAAGTAAAATGGCACCTGCAGTGTCAGATTTCATTAAAAGCCTGAGAGAACCTGTCT
Organism: Trochalopteron elliotii; assembly: GCA_024734555.1. NCBI lineage: Eukaryota > Metazoa > Chordata > Aves > Passeriformes > Leiothrichidae > Trochalopteron > Trochalopteron elliotii. The sequence continues at coordinate 2,136,292 of JANPWX010000045.1, forward strand.
GTAAAATCTTCTGATCTACTTTCCTGCCCAACTTATCCTGTCATGCCAGACCAGCAGCAGCCTCTGAGGGGGGATGGAAACCCCTGATCTGTTTCTGCACATTGGTCCCTAGGCAGCACCTAATGTTCTCCTGTCTCTAGCACAGAAGGCTGTAGCTGGCAGGCATGTGCTACCTATGAAAGGCTTAAGATATATGAATGCTGTGGGGGTGTCTGACCTTTATCTCTGTGCAATGATGGGGACATTTATTACAGATTCTCTCACTCCCCACACACTTCTATAAAAAATAATGGGGCCCCACACGGGTGCCTCTAGTCCTTCCTTTCATCTGAGAAGTGATAAATGTAACAAAGTAGCTAATTAAACATTTTGCCAGTGTGGCATGCACAAATAATTGAGATTTCTAATGATAGTGCTGTGATAAATGAAGGAGTTAATGTATTCTGATGGCACCCAGACAACAAGGATAAAACGATCAACCTGCATCTTGTTTTCTCTCCCCAGCATCCCTTTTTCCCCTTCCTGAATTCCTGTTGCTCCTCCAGGCAGACCAAATCAAATAGCTACACAGGATAAGATCTGTCCCAGCTGGGTATCTCAGTAGAGAAAATTCAAAAATATTAGATGTCAGGTCATAGTCCTCCTGAGCTCCCAGCAGATCCTGACCCTGGAAATAGGATTGGCTCCACTGTACTACAGCCCCTAGAACCCTTCCTCAAAACCATTTGTCTGTATCAGTGGACAGGGCAGGGAGAAGCCTGGTAGAAGACAGAGAGGAAAAGACACAGCTGCAGACACAGACATTCATGGACAAGCACAGCTCACCATGCAGCCAGCTAGACAGGAGCAAGTGGAATTGCCATCTGGCTGGAGCAATATGAGACTTCTATTGTTTCCTCTGTTACTGACAAGTTAAAAATAAAAACTGTGGGAGGGAAAGGATATCTGGTGAACTTTAGGGGCAGAGTCTGCCCTGCTTTCTGCCATTGTAAATACTGGTTTGACATGAATGAAATATCCTGCAGATGCAGCTGGGTGCAATCTACTGCAGAATTTGGCCCTAGAAGGCTGTAGAAAACCGGATTTTGCTGCAGCTGTGGGGTGATATTGCTAAAAGAAGTGTGTTAATTAAGACCTAAGTGGCATTTTTTCTTAAGAGTCTGTGAGTAAATATGTTACTTAACTCCCACCTGGTGTGTGCATGAATTTAGCATTTGAAGATTATGTTGACAGAACTGGAGGCTGAATTCTCTTTTCAGAATGTTCTAATACTATCATCAGCATTGCCACTGTCCCCCTCATGAGTCCTTGCAGCATCCCAGGACAAGGAGTTTTACCCACAGAATGGACTTGGCCTCATGAAGTCAATAGGATGATAATTGTGCCTTCTCTATCCTTCCTTCTCTTCATCTCTGAGAACCTCTAATTCCAGATTTCAAAAATGTTTCCAGCCCAGTACTTTGCTGAATTAAGGCCTATCCCAAGAAGAGCTCTGGTTTTAACAAACCAGCATTTTCCACTGAAAAGCTGATTGCACTGAAACATTTCCAGCCCAGATGTAGTGAGGACATTCATTAATATATGCCTTTGGGCCTGTTTTATTTCAGATGTCAGAGGAAGATAAATGCTCTAATGTTTCCTTCACTTCAGGTGATGTGGTTGGTTGCTATCCCAGCGTGGGCCATGCTGGAACTGAGACAAAATGGGATTGTGGAGATCCAGGCAGGAGCTCAGTGGCTGATGGCTAATAGACACTGCTGCTCTTGGTCAAACGCATGCTGAAACTGCTGCTGCTTTCAGAGGCAGCAGGTGCAGGGCTGGTGTGTCCTGCTTTGAGCCAGGGTGATTTTGTCTCTCTGTGCCTTTATCTGCCAGAGGTAAATGCAGCTGCTACTGTGAAAGCTGGCAGCTGCTGTGACCAGAATGATGTTGCGGGTTGACACTTATTTCTGCAGGCTTTCCTATTAAAGATGGACAAAATGAGCTCTTCCTTTCATCTTCAGGAATCCTGAGAGGTGCTGCAAACTTGTATGTTGTGGGCTTGGAAAGACAGGAGCATGCATGAGAATTCACCCTTCTCGTGCCTTGCACTCATTTCTAAAGATATTGAAATAATTCCCCTGTTATTGAAAATTTGTTGAATTTCAGAGGCACATAAGAAGTGAAGAGCCGCCATGTGCAGATTCTTGTGCTTTAAGCACAGTGGTGTTCACAGCTTGCTAGTGGTGGTTGTGTTGCACACCCACAATTGGCAAAAGCAGTGCACAAACAGCATTTCCACAGGGGGTTCCCACCAAGGCTTGGAATGTGTGTCCAGCTGAAGGCTTGTCCCTGGGTGATCATGAGGAGACAGTGTTTGCAAGGTGTCAGTGGAGGGACCTTGACAGAAGCAATGTAAATTCTCCCATTGTAAGCAGGCATCACTTCCCATAGCAGGAAGCACTTAAGACACACAGTAAAACCAAAGGGCAGCACTTATGGAGGCAGTTATTGAAAGCAGCCACTTGTATTCCACAGTATGTGACAGACCCACGGAATTAACAGCCTCAGGATATACTGGCAGTAGGGTTCAAAGGATGGGGAGAGACATCAGTGAAAACAGTCTATTTGGCAGATTTAAACTCAACTGGAGGTAGCCCCCACTGTTTATTAATCATTTATCAATGAACAACTTCTGTCCTTATCTGGTGTTTCACTGCTGCAGATGTTATAATGATGCACAGAAACAGTCCTGGCTCTAAGGCATTAAAGATATACAAAGAAGGGATGGGATTATTGGTAAGCAAATGTCTCTGCATTTTCACCTTTTCTATACTGTGGTTTGTGTTTTTCATTTTATAGTAAAAATGGGCTTTGGAAGAAAGTTTCCTGAAAAAGAATAAATAAATAACACATCTAGTGGAAATTCAGAAATTAGGGAGTGGGGAAAGGACATTACTCTTCCTCTGATGTTTTGGGTGGTGGTTGCTAGAAACTGAGCAAAAGGCATTTGTCTGATATAGAAATTCTTCAATTTCTTATGATGGAAAGTACAACATAGGTAAAAACTGGAGAAACAGGGCAGAAAAGGTAACATTCATCAAGCTGTCCTTTATGTCCAAAGCTGATTAATCAGACATTGTGAAACAAACCTTTGTAAGCATAAGGCTGACTTTAAAAAAATCAAAAGATGGTTTTGAAATTACAAAGCTTCATTTGTTGTTATTTAATCCTTTATGGTTGACATGCTCTGGTCTGGATAAAATTTGTTGTTGTCCCTGCTATATTTGTGCTGTGTGGGGAATGGCTGTGTGGTGTCCTCAGGAGAGACCCAGCTGCACCAGCACTGGAGAGCACCAAGAACTGCTCCCTTTCCATCAGCTGCCAAGAGGAACTCATTTCAGAGCAGAGCAAGTCAGAGCTGTCCACCTGCTCACTTTTAGCCTTCAGAGAGAGCCACAACCCACCATGGGGGCACCATTCTCATGAGCAGGTCTCACAAAGGCTGTTTGTTCAACATGAGCTGAGAACAGATACTTGCACAGGCAGCTCTTCAGGCTGATAGATTTTACTGCATGCAGAGGCAAAACCAGAGTGAGTAGGGAGCATGAGAATTCAGACCTGAGGAAGGAGCAGAGGGCAGCTGAGGCAACTCATCTCTTCATGGAACAGAAACAAATACCCAGTGTTGACATCTGACTGCTGTCTGCCATCCATTTGAGCATCCCAGCAGACAGCTGGATTTTCCTCTCAAAGGGAGGTGGTATCAGCAGAAAAGTGCCAGATGCCGAGATAAGTTGAAGAAATGGGAAGAAGCAGGCTATTTACTGGCCTGGAGATGCTTTTATTTTCAACTGCTATAATTTTCAGCTGTCTCAATGAATTTAGGTCAAAGAGCCTGCTATACAGCTTAGTCCCGACAATACCAGGCTGTAGAAAACACTTGTTTGGGAGGATCAAGGAAAGGGTGATGGCATTTACTGTAGTTCTGCTGCCCCACATCTTGTGTCCCTCTCTAAGTCAGGATGAAATGTGACAGAGCATGGCCAGATGCCACTGGACCCAGCCCAGGATCTGTGCTCTGGCTGTTAGTGAAGTGGACCATTGCTTCTTCTTTTGTTTCCAGTGAACATGGGCAGAGAGAATTTAATTCATCCTGCATTAGTGAGATAAACAGCAGTAGAAATAGAACAGAGAGGAAGATTTTGATGATCTAGTGAATGAGGAGATTATGATCAGTTTTTGAGCTTGAAAATAGAAGTATTTAGAAGCTGGCATTCAGACTGGCAAGAGGTTTGCCATCAGAGATAGACTCGCTGGTTGCTGACACTCCTGCTAGATGGTTATCTGTCTTCCTCCTGCCCTGGCAAGCCCCCAACTAGGAGCTCTTCCTTCCCTTAGAGGGAGCTCCAACGTCAGGTTTGTCTCACCCCCTAAGGGGGCAATTCACACTAACGAGCACACCTGAATCTAGCAGCTGCCCACCCCTGACCTGGGCCTCTCTGTTGCCACCCCTCCTTTCCTGGAGTCCAGATCTGTATCTCTGCCTTGAATCCTTATCCTTCCTCAAGGTACACTAAGGCTCTTAGGGCTGGTGCATGCCTCAGGTGACAGTCCCAGCTGGCTTTGGAAGCATCTCCATGAGGACCACACACAGTGGATCTGAACAGGGGCAGCATAGATTTAAACACGAAGTTTGAAGACACAGGCTAGCTTGGTAAGGAGACCCCTTACACATGGACACACCTTTGGGCACACACATTCACATGTGTACAATTTTTCTTCACAACAAATATATTAATCTTTTTGTTTGAATAAAAAGAAAAGTTTTTAGAAAAAAACCAAAGCCAACAAAACCCCCCTTCACCTGACCCCCCCAAAAGCCAGGATATTAGAAAAGGTGCTGCACCAGAAATCTTCCATCAGAAGACTAAACTGGTGGGAATTTCTGTAGCAGCTTGGAAAAGTTTCCTGTCTATTTACTGATCCTTTGAATGATCACATCCCTACCTGTAATGTTTTCCTTTATGCTGTTTTTGGCTGTTACATACTGTCACTAAGGCACAATAGTTATAGAGGATTAGATTCTTGTGTCTGTAGATTGAACTAGTGTCAGGTAGCCTGAGCCAGTCTCTTTGTCTGTGGTTTAGGCTTCAGGTAGAGCCTTTCTCTTTCTTTCAGATGTAATTATGAACATTCACGGTTGTCTCAAATACTGTCCAGGTGTTCACCTATAAATATTCACAAATCATTGTTGTGTGTGAGCATAAATCTGCATTATCTAAGCATGAATGTGAAATTGTCCAGCTACATCATGAATATTCGTTGTCTAGATAGACTCTGAATAGACATAAACTGTCTCACATTTTATCAGCATGATCTAGGTTTCTTACACAATGACCCCCCCCCAGCTTTACAGAGGCTGCTCAGAGTGGAGACAATGAAATTTGTCATCATGAGCGGTGCTTACTCATGGTAAAAGCACAAACTCGTTCTGCATTTCTTTCTCAGTGTATAAAATGAGCAGAGATATACCCCATCAACCTGCACTCCATATTCCATACTGTGTGTTTTTACCCTTGATTTTCTCTAGGCTCAACTTGTTTTCTTTATAAGTTAGAGCAAGACTGTCTTTCTCTTAGAACTGCAGACACAGTCTATATGGGTCTGTCTGCCTGTCTGTCTGTCTTTAAATTGCTGTAAAAGACCAGCTCTGCTGTCAAGCAGTGAAGAATTAATCCCAGAGTGTCTAGAAGAAGTGTAAGGTCCTGCTTCTTTCTGTGGTTGTGCTAGAGCTGTCACGGAAACCAGGAGGGACTGTGCTTTTCCCAGACTGCTTGAAGGCCAGTTGGTGCCACTGAAAATTCACCAGGAGCTGTTTATCTGCTCCACAGAGGACTCCTGTCTCACACAGTTAAGTTCTCCACACATCATCTCCACAGTGTCAGATACCCACACATTAAGGTAAGATTTATAGGAAAAAGATAATACGATGTATTAGACCCTTTGGAATTGGAAAAAATCAGCTTTGAGCATTTACAGTGCTCTCAAAGCACTTGAGGGCTGTTTTGTTTGGTTTTGGTTTGTTTACACACAAAAAAGAAGACAAGGATGTCTGGATCACATGTTCATATCTGCCTTGTTTAACTTGTAGGTAATCTGACTTTAAAGGAAATACTTCTACTCTTTGTGCCTTTAATGCTTTTTGGGGAAGTGGGTTAATTGACCCTTCCCATGAGCTAGGAGGAATATACTGTGAATATGGGTGTTCAGAGGTGGAAATAGCAAAGATGAGGAGAAGAGGATATGTACACTGTAGCTAAATTGATGGACTAACCAGAACTACCAAAAATTCTGGATCAGAGCTTTTTCCACTAAAATGAATGTGAATTTGATTCACTGACCCAAAATTCTGGCCAAGCTTAGATCTACATATCCTCTTCATGGGCTTCTCCCAGCAGGTGCTGTTAGATGGAAAACCATATGGAAGTCCAGTGCAAGAAAAGTAGTAATCCATGCACCATATTGGAGCAAAATATTCCTTTGTGCTTCATTTGTCTTGCCAGGATGATGCTTTTTGTCTCTCTCTAAAAGAATCCAAAAAGGTCACAGGCACAGGAGAAGTGGAGGTCAAATGATACACATTTGCACTTGTGTTTCCAGTGCCCAGAATTGAGTACTTGTGACTTTCTTTGAAGAAATAATGTGGGAAATTCTCCTCCATGGCAGTTTAATTGAAACTCAAAACATCTGAAATACACCCAGACCACCCAATCCTTGCATTGTCTTCACCACTTCTACTTTATTTCCTCTTCAAAATGCTTTATTGGTTGTGCAGAGCAGGAATCAAAGAATCACAGAAAGATTTGTGTTGGAAGGGACATGCAGTGGTCAGGCTGGGTTCACTTAGTCCAAATTCTAGTGTCCATTTAAGGTGTGAGTGAAAGGACAATTGTGCCATACCAGTCAGGATCCTGTAAAAGCTAGCAGCTGCTGCCTAAAACCACAAAGATGCCATGAAATAAGCTGACAGTGTTTGCTTGGTAGAACAATTCTTCTAACATGCTTTTTCCTTGATGAAGGATTTCCTGTAGAAGAACTGTGTGCAGTGAAAATTCTCTAAGATTGACCATCAACTGCAATGCTGGTGTCAGTAATACTAACAACACAGTACATTTCAGAAAAGCATTGTCCTGCTGCTGGAGGAGATACCATTTACAAAGGAAATGCAAGTCCTTGACCTAGAGATCAATTTGACCTGACTGCTGCTGCCATTTTTTGTTTGCCATTGTGGAAAGTCAGGGTGCTCTGTTTTTGTAGCTCACCATTTTTTTTCCAAAGGAAATGCAGCTGGGCTCTGACAGAGAGCAGGGTGCAAAGCAATGAAAATCCCTAGATATTTGGTCAGATGCCTGTTTTCAATACCTGTATCCCTTGCTGCCACCCAAATAACTCGTTCAAATTCTTTCCAGCTTCCACTTACAATGATGCCCATACTTTGTGCTAGTCATTTGTCAAAGACAAAAAAACCATAAAAGCTTGGACAGGTAAGAGACACGGGCCTCATCAAACAGAGGGAAGATACTGCCTGACAGTAAACAGCACCACATTGTACAATATCTTTGGCTCATGAGAGAACAAAGAGTGGCCTGAAATCACTTCAAGGGAAGATGAGGGTCAAGGAGAAAAAGAACCAATGGTCTTAAGAGCTTTTCAGGGCTAAAGCAGAGATGAACTCTTTACCAGCTCACACCTGCAGGATGGTGACATGTTGAATCACCTTTTTAAAGAGGCAACTCTAAAACAAATAGAATAAAAAAAAAAGAAAAAAAGAGGATTTTTCTTAATGAAAAAGCCAATAAACTAAACCCCACAGGAACAAGGGGGATTCTCACATGATCCTGCCTGTGGCGCTGGAAGGCATTAGTTCTGCAGGCTTGGGTGTACAGCAGCAGGTCAGAAAAGACTACATTTGTGTGTTGCAAGACATAATTTGTTTTCAAGAGTCATACAAGGCTTGAATTAGCTGTGAATAAGGTCATGATTGCATCTCTCTGAGACTCACAGGATCTGAACATTCGTAGATGCTTAGAAACATATAATTACTTTAAATAATGTTTCACATCCTAAAGCTGCTACCTCACAGGTAATTTCAACCATCTTGGGTACTCATGGCTATAGTACATGGTAACTCAGGCTGGCAGTTGAGAAATTCTGTGTATGCTCCAAAAAGTAGTAGATACTGCTGACAGCTGGGGTTGGAAGCTAGTGGGAATAACAGGACTGGTTGCAAAACCCACTCTCGGGTGTAAATTGAACACAGAAAACACAGCAGCATCACAACTATGCAAAGCCAGGACTCATTAAAAGGACAGTTTTGTCTCCTGAATGCCAACACAGAAGCAAATGTTCTGCATGGCTTGAAAAAGAGGACTGTATGACTAAGCCAGAACACAAACTGCACAGAAAATGTTCTCCTCAGCTGTGCTTAAATCAGGGACTCCAAAGATTTCCTTCTGGGGAACTATGTTTAATCTGACACATTGCTTGAGAATCATCAAAGGCTCAGTGGTCCTATTGCCACAATCTTGAAGTGACAACAGAAATTGCTATCAAGGGGGAGGATGTTCCTTCTGAGCACACTTGTAGAAGCCTTCATGTGATGAGATGCTGCATTGGGCTTGCATGGTCAGGTTTTGGTAGTGGGGTGGCTTCTGTGAGAAGCTGCCAGAAGCTTCCTCTGTGTCCAGCAAGACAGACACTTGAAAGAGTCTCACTTGAAAGAGCCAATGCCAACCAGCTCCAAGAAGGCTGGGCCCATCAGAAACAGTGGTAATGTTCCCATGAAAACATATTTAAGAAGAAGGAATAAAACCAAAAAGGTTGTGAAAGGAACAAGTTTGCAGACATCCAGGTCATTGCAGAAGGAGGAGCAGGAGGTGCTGAGATTCCCCTGCAGCCTGTGGTGCAGACCATGGTGATGCAGCTGTGCCCTCAGCCCATGGAGGTCCCTGGGGTGCAGAGATTCACCTGCAGCCTGTGAAGGAGCCCCACAACAGAGCAGGTGGATGCCTGAGAGGAGGCTGTGACCCTGTGGGAGGCCTGTGCTGGAGCAGGGTGCTGGCAGGAACCTGCAGACCCATGGAGAGAGCTCACTCTGGAGCAGGTTTCCTGGTAGGACTTGTGACCCCATGGCGAGGACCCATGTTGGAGCAGGCTGTGCCTGAAGGACTGAACCCCATGGCAGAGTGATCCACACTGCAGCAGTTCACAGAGAACTGCTGCCCATGAGACAGACTCATGTTGGATAAGTCCATGGAGAACTGTCTCCTGTGGGAAGGACTCCATGGCAGAGCAGGGGAATGACTCCTTTCCCTGAGCAGTGGCAGGAACAATGTGTGATGAGCTGACCATAAACCCCCATTCCCTGTCTCCCTGAGCCACTGAGGGAGAGGAGGTAGAGCCTGTGAAGGAGGGAGGGGTGAGAGGAAGGTGTATTTAGGGTCTGTTTTTATTTCTCATTATCCTGCTCCAATTTTGTTAGTAATAAATTCAATTAATATTTCTTATTTGAGTCTGTTTTGCCTGTGATAGTATTTGGGGTGTGATCTTTCCTAGCTTTGTCTCGACCCACGGACCCTTTGTTATATTTTCTTTCTGCCCAGCTATGGAGGGGAGTGAGAGAGTTGCTTTGCTGGGTGCCTGCCATTCAGTGAGGGTCAACCTCTACAAATGCTGTTGTTTTAGGAGAATGCACACACATGTCCTTTGGCCCCTGTTTCATTTGCTGCACTCTTTTTTTTTCTTTTTACTTTTTTCTTTTTTCTTTTTTTTTTCTTTTTTCTTTTTTCCTTTTTTCCTTTTTTTCTTTTTTTTTTTCTTTTTTCTTTTTTCTTTTTTCTTTTTTCTTTTTTCTTTTTTTTCCCCTTGAGGGCATGACATGGCCCATAATGTCATGGCCCTAATGTAAGTCCCCGTACCTGGGACAAAATCCAAGCCTTTGAGAGTATTGGTTCCCCCAAGGTCAGAGCCTGCCACATAAGAGATGTTTCCAGAGCATTACGCTGAATATGACTTTTGACTCTCCTTTCATGAGTATTTTCCTCTCCATGTATCCAAGTCTATGAAGCTGTGAAAATGTTTTTGGATGGCCTTACTGTACTTCTCAAGGGGCTATATTAGAAATAACCTATTTAACCATTAATGTAGAAAACATAAGAAGCCTCAAAGACTGTTGAACTACATGTTCAGGGTTGAAGATTGCTCATGTATTTTCCCTACAAATTAATATTTACTACTATTTACTACTTTTAAAATAGTCATATACTATTAGCAAACACTACCACTGAAGAAGTTGATGAGAAGTTGAACACTGATTTAACTGGGAGCAAATGTGGCCTTCTGTTGGCTGAAGGTGCTCAAGATGGTAATTTTACAAAGATAAGCTGTCATGAGAAGTCTTTAAATAATTTGTGTTTTTGAAGTTCCCAGACAAAATCAGCAGCTGGAGTTTTTTCGTGTTTCTACAGGCAGGGGCAGACCTTGTGTTCTCACCTTGCAAATAATGGGACTGTAATATCTATGTTGTTTCTGTGTTTAAACTGATGGAGAGGTGAGGATGAAGGGTGACATTGACAATGTCCTTTTAACATTTTGATTGGCAGGTCTCTGCCTCCTGTCACTCACCATACCCAGAGAGAAAGCGATCTCATTAATAACAAAAAAAGAAAAAAAATGAAAGCCACTGCCTTGTGTTGTCTGAGTGCAAGTTGTAAGACTTTGCTGACACGTGCAAGGTGGAATAAACACCTGCATTTCAATCACTGGGAAGAGAAGTCCATGTATACAGAATTCAAATAGTCTGTGCAGGTGGTTTTATTTAAAAGTTGGCAAGTCAGCCTTCAGTCGGAAAATCCCATTGTGATCTCCCCCAGGATGAGAGTGATCAGTGACATGTATGTTATGGGCTGCCAGGTTCTGTGGGCTACCCAAGCACAGGGAGCATCAGGCAGAGCATCCTTTAGCTGGTAAACAGTAGAGGATAGTTTTACATTGCTGAAGAGTTCATGTACTTGGCTTTATGTGGGCAGTCTGGGCACCTAAAAGGAGAAGGGCCCAGCCTGGTGCTGTCACTGCCACTGCCCCATGAGTTGCTCAGAGTAGGAGATGCATCTCTGCTCACTCCAGAGACCACAGGCCTTGGAGGCATTGCCCCTGTGGGGTGTATTGCTGCGCACTGTCTGAAAGCAGAAGGTCCAGGGTGTGCTGGGGATGTGCTGTGGAGAAGGAGAGCTCTCTCTGCAGGAAGCAAACTAATTCAGATGCACTGGCAGCACTGCGCTTCCTGCCTGCCTGCCAAGGGCGATGGCAAACCCTGCTGCCCTTTCACAACCTCCAAAGCAGCACACAGCACATAACAATAGAGAGAGAAATGAAAGCCCCTCAAAGTAAAACTGAGGAGCACGGAAATTAAAACTGAAGGGAGAGGCGAGGAAGAATTGCTGAATAACCTTTTGGAGCTGGTACATTCAGACATGTGACAGTTCTGGGTGGTGAGCTGCAGGCACAGATACCTGTAGCAGTCCAAGCTATGCTTTAATTAAGTTACCTGTTTTTATTACAGTGCCCCAGATAATATCCTCCTTGCTCAAGTTTGCAGTGACACTTCTCTGTTCTTCAGACTAAAGCAGATTCAGCTTGTTGGTTGGTTTTGTGGAGTGCTTTTTTATCCTTTTTTTTTGAATCATTGAGTCACATGTTCTCTTTAGGGAAAAATAAAGTGAAAAACCTTACTTATTCTATGGTTATAATTCAATTTAATCTTCCTTGGACTGTAGTTTTCCTTGCTCTGTGTGTATATATATATATATGTATATGTAGGAATTATTAAGTGAGTAGTTAGAAGGCAGAAGAGGTTTGTTGCTGCTTTTTCCTAGTGCTGTTTTGCTCAATGGACCTTAGCAAAATTTTTTTAGTCACCATTCCTTTCCCCAGTATTCCCTTCACCTTTAAGAAACCTAATGCATCAGACAATCTCAGAAAGATTTCCAGGACAGAAGACAGCAGTACAAAAATCTTGGAAAATTAACACCTGTATCTGCAGTATGAGCAATAGCAGCTTCAAATATCTTCTCCCCAGCTTACTAATGGACCCTCTCCTGATACAGATGAATCACCTCTTAGAAAATATTGGCTGCTTTGTCCATTCACTTCTTGTTCTGCACACATTTTGTAAATGGCTGTCAATATCTTTTTAGTGTTTTTGTCCACACCATGTCTACACTAAAGTGGTCAAAGGGCATTATCTGTTTCTGTCAGATATTCTTAAATGGAGGATCTCAGTGCAAAGCCATATTTGACCCTCTGTGAAAATTTTGGGTAGGTGTTCCGTCCAGCAGGTGATCACCAGAACTGGACACCTCTGCTGTATTTCCAGCCCTTTCAAAACCCTGTATCTGTGCATCTTTGCTTCCAGTTGGTTTGGGTGGTGGTGTCCTTTGTGAAGGAATTAGTTTTTTGTGGGAGTGTGGGAGGGTGCTCAGAGCTTGGGACATTTGGCATGGCTGTGATGTCCATCACTACCTACATTGTGCCCCACAACCTGGTGGTCTGCCACATCGATGTGGACTTGTTTCAACCAAATCAACTCCTTTCTCTGTGCTATTCCCAGCCTTTTTAACGTTTGTGGGTTTTTTCCTCCTCCTTGGATGCAGGGTATAGCATGGTCCATGATGAGTTGTCAGGGTCTTCTGCTTTTACACCACTTTGTCTTCCAGCATGAAGTTCATGTTCTATCCAAGGTCCCTGTTTCTCTGGCCGAACCACAACAGGAAGCTTCAGGCAGTGCTGCAGAGTTGGGGTAAATAATTACTTCTAAATTAACCCAAAAGTAAGATGACTTCAGCTGCAACCATCATTTTCTTGCTCTTTTAATGCAAAATGAAAGAGATCCACACTGTAAATGCAGGTTACTTTTCGAAGGCACAAATACCATTTTATGATAGCATCCTTCTCTTGACAGCTTAACGACAAGACCTGAAAAGGAAGATGTTGTATTACCGACTGTGCCTTTTACAGCACCATGGGTTCTTTCTCTATTTCCCCTGATTTTCCCGGAAAAAGTATTTGTCTTCTCTTAAATAAATGCCAAAGATGCTGCTAAATAAGTGCCACTTTCTGACCCTGTTCTCTGCAAGCTCCCTGGTCCCAGTGGGTAGGTCTAGCCTGTAACTTAAGGCCATCCTTGTATTACATGCTGGAGGGACTTCATGATCCCCTGGGCTTGAGTACATTTGGTGCTTACTGTGAAACCTGCTGTCTGCAGGTCAGGTCTGTGGCAGGAGGACAGGCAGGGCATACAGGCTGGCCACTACTGATTGTCCTTACTGATAATGGCTCTTCCTTGCAGGTGAGAACAGTTGCTGGGTAAGAGCAGGAAGAGCGAGGGTTTCCCCATGGAAATGTATTGCTGATCTAGAAATGGGGTAAAACCTCTTTTAGCAGCTTGATCTTACAAAGATGAGGGAGCTGCAGCTGTACCAATGTCTAAAGAACACCAGTCCATGCAGCAGTGTTCTGTGTGGGCTGCTCCTTCAACATAGTATAATAGATGCATTTGCTGGAGGAAACCTGAGGAAAGGACGTGGTGGGGTGACAAAGTGGTGCTATCACCCCCCTCATCAGCTGGACAGGAGAGAAAAAATAGAAAAAAAAGCTTCTGGGTCAAGATAAAAGCAGGGAGAGATCACTCACAAATAACTGTCATGGGAAAAACAGACTTGGGGAAATTAGTTTAGTTTATTACCAATCAGATCAGAATAGGGGAATAAGAAATAAAACTAAATCTTAAAACACCTTTCCCCCATCCCTTCCTTTTTCCTGGCCTTAACTTTAGTCCCGATTTTTGCTACCTCCTCAGCTGCACAAAGGGATAGGGAATGAGGATTGGGGTCAATTCATCACATGTTTTCTTGCTGCTCCTTCCTACTCAGGGGGAAGGCTACTCATACTCTTCCTCTGCTTCAGTGGGAGTCCATTATACAGGGTGCAGTTCTTTCCCAGTGTGATAGGTCCTGAAAAGATATGTCATCATTCCCCCCTCCCACTCAAATGTATTATCCTGGAGGTGCTACTGCTGTCACTGAGGGCTCAGCCTTGGCCAGCAGTGGATCTGTCTTGGCAGATGGCAGTGGCTATGTCAGACATAGCAGCTCCTCACAGAAATCACTCAGTGTCGTCCCCCTGCTATCAAAACCTTGCCACACAACCTCAAAGTTGACAAAGTTGCATCCCCACCTTGTGTAAACTGGGGAGGTCCATTGACTTGAAAAGCTTCTTGTCAACTCAGAGCAGCCAGGTATCTGGCTCCAAAGCTGCTGCTGCTCTGTCAGTTCTCTGGAGAGTGTGGCTAAACCTACAGAAGGGCAAGCACACCTTGAACTTGTAGATTGCACTTCCTTGGCATTGGAGGGACCTCAGATAACTGTAATAAAATTGTTCATAAAATGAAACACAAGTCACAAGTCCCTTTGAAAATTTTGGCTTGGAAAAGGTGCCTATGTACCTGGGTATCCTGGAGTATCTCCTACATCTCCACTTACACAGACAGATGGGTCTGGAGGGAGGGCTGTGTTTTCTGGTGGTGATGAGAAAAGAGAAAAGCCTGGAGTATTTCCAAGATCATCTCTGGGCTCCCACAAGGTCAGCTTGGGTGGAGAGGCTTCAGCAAATGGAGAATTATGCAGTGTACTGGGCAAGGCATGGGAGTTCTCTGAAGATTAATTCAGCCAGTGTGAGTCACCCTGGGGGCTTATCTGCTTCCACCTTCACCTGTGGAGACACCTCCTGCCCTATCTCTTAGCTTCCTAAGCTAAATGGTTCTCAACATCCTATCCCCTTTCCTATGCCTTTTTTACAACAGAGCTGAGCTCTAATACCTGGGGGAACAAGCTGTTTCCCCCATCCCATTCCTATCTTTAAAGCCTAAAAGATGTCATGGTGATGTTAGTCCATCTGCTCTCCTTACTTTAGGAAAGTGACTTTTGATGTACTAAGTAATAAAGACCCAGCCACTGTTTTTTTGTTTTCTTGCTAGATTCATAAGCTCTAATTCTTATCTTGTCACTTCCTGGGGTCCCACAGAGAATACTACAGCCACAGCATCACATTCTCCCATGAATCTGCCTTCCCCCTTGTGACTACAGCTGTTTCTGTGCTAATTACTCTGCCTAGCTCTGTTGGTTGAGTGCTTTTGTTATTAAATAAACACTACTGTTCTATCAGCCTCTGGTGAATTTCTGGAAGCACTATCCAAACACTTGGAACATCCTGATGCCTCTACCTCTTGTGGGATAGATGTATGAAATATGATTTCCTAAGGGTCTGTATTTTCTCTGTTAGTGTTGCTCAGGAGAAGCATTTATTAGACACTTTTCCCACCTGTGTAGGAAGACTAAAATGCAAAATACATATTCTGTATTTCTATATGATAAAGAATGTCTTTGAAAAATGATGGTCTTCCATCATATTTTAGGTGGAGATGTATGCAAAAAAAAGACCTGCAAACCTGACTCCAAATGGTTTCTACATCCAGTTTGTGCAGGTTCAGCTCAAAAGGGTTTTGCTATCTCCATTTCTCTTGAGTGTGTGAAATGTGCATGTGTTTCCCTAGCAGTGTTTGATTTTGGCTTTGCCGGTAAATTTTCCAAAGTCAGGGAACTGGGCTTAACCTTTGTAAGTTGAACCAGCATCTGATAATTTAACCCAGACTGTTTTACAGATTGTTGCCACAGATGATCAACCTGCCTCTGGAATTTAGTGGGTTGTTCCAGAGTTATTGTGTGCTACGGCTGGTTGAATAATGAGGAAATCTGGAGGACTCTCCTCCTGAATGAGATTCATGGCTATTCGCAGAGGCATTGCAACTTATTATTCACCAATATCCCAGTGACTGCTGGGAATTTATGAAAATGTTTGCAATTTTTAAATGGTTGAAGAATACATTCTGGAAATGAGTTATTTGCTATTTGTCATTCACTGGTCTCCTTTTTGGAGGCATATCTCACATACAAGTTTCAGTCACTGAGTCCAAGAACAAAAATTATGCCATATGACTATTCACACATCATAAGTGACTGGGAACCAAAGTGAGCCATTTGTGAACAAATTGCATTTTGGAAATTATTTATCTGTACTAACTGGCAAAGATTTATAAACATGACTTGAATTGTGCATGTTTGGAGCAAGTCAGTACTTTTCCCTGATGCTTTTCTTCTTCTTTCCAAGAATCTCATTTTCGATTAGGATACATGATATATATATAAACACATAAAATGTTAGTCTCTTGCCTGTGCCATTGGGAAAAAAATCTTCAAAATATGAACAGGATGTAACCAATACAGTAATGTATTTCTGCTCTCACAAATAACCTTGTACCTGAAGCCACTGCCTCGTTCATCTCAGATGAATTTGGTATTTGAAATTTAATGAGCTTTAGAATGATGATGGCTGAAATATTAACATTTGTATTTCACTGTTTATTAAAGCCTGCAGAAAAGGTGTGTATGAGAGATGGCTACATTTGAAAGGAAAACCTGGAGCAAGAAGCAGTTTATAAGTAGGATGAGCCTGCAAGATGAGTGGAGCTTGGGAGTATCCCCTCCTCTTGATTTTGGCATCTTCAGTCCCTGCTTATGAATATTGAATCCTTTGACTAGTTGATGAATGATTCATCAACACAAGCACACATGCAGAGCAAAATAGGGAAAATGTTTGCTTTCATGAGTTTTGTTTAACCACTGTTTTGCTTGAGACAGAACAGAACTCAGGGTGCATGGGGGGATTGCCAATGAGGTGCAGCTGCTGCAAGTCCCATGGCAAGTTTAATTTTGAATAGTACTTCACCTTCCATGAATGGCTAGTGGTGACTTTTGTGGTCTGATAGGCAGACCATGCGAGGAGATTGGTTTCAAGCAGCAGGACTCTGATCCTGTTATCATCCTCAGAGAGCTTTGCAGTGTGGCACTACACGGGGTGCCATTTTGATCATGCATTTTCTTTGCAGCACAGTTGTATCATATCTCTGTCTTAATAATCTCACTCATTATTTGCAGAAAAAGGTAGAGGAGTCCTACGAACTCTGGGCTGGGATCAAACAAGCCCTTTAAACCTTTCAGTCAGCTCTTGCAGAAACTACTGCAGGCCTGCAAGATGGAAAGTCTCCTCATGCAGTCCAGTTCTAGACCACAGCAGTTCTCCAGAAGGACTGGGAGTGAAGTGGGGATAAATAGGGTCAAGAACATATTCTACATGCATGGTTGAGCAGTAGTATAACTACAAATAAGGCAAACTTCTCATTCACCTTCTCTTCTAACCTGTGAGATGGAGTTCAGTGCTGGTGATGTATCTGCCAGAAGGAGTCATGCAAAATGCTCCCCTTGCACACAAGTGGTGTGTGACATCCTGGTGTGGGAAAGTGACCCCTGCCATGAGACAGAGGGCGAGACAGAGGGCAAGACAGAGGCCTCACTGCTGGGGAAAGTGGAGCAGGAGCCTTCTATCAGAGAGCTATGGGTTGTGCATGGCACTTTACAGCTGCAATGAAGGAACTGGTGCTGGGAGGTGGCAGGGCTGTATCTGTACTGCTGCTGGCTGACAGGATCTGTGGTATCTGCTCCCCTCTCTGCAGCTTAATGTCTTTTCCTTCCCCAACCCATCTTATCATAGGGTAATGATAGTTACCCACCATTTGGGAAAAGAGACAAACCAGACTGTGTGAAGAGTAAGGAAAAGAATAGTCAGTCCAAGGAGCAGGGAGCATCCTTTGAGGGAATCTGTTAGTGCAGGACTGAAGCAAAGTCTGATACTGAAATCAGATGCTTGTAGAATATAAGGTCAGTCAGAGGGAAACTGGGAAATGTTTTAACAGGGAATGTACAGAAAAGAGGGACATCCTGTCAGGAGAAAAAATGAAGAAGTGGATAAAAACTATTAAGGCTTTTCTGTCTTTAAAGTGCTTGATTGTGCAGATGGGGGTCTGCTTACCCTGCCGTTGCTGGCTCTATTTCAGTAATGGCCACAACACTGTGTGTAGCTGGAGAAAAAAAAATAATAGAACAATCTGGAAGTAATGAGTCAAAGATAATATAAGATGACAGTAATTAATTCTTTGAAATAAAATTCCACAGGAGGGGAAAAGAAAACAAGCAGAAGGAGGGTTGGGAATGATGCCAGATGGGAAGCCCAGGGGACAATTCTAAGAGCATACAAACTTGAGATCATTTGGAAATCCATGCACATTCTTGGGGGATGACCAAAGCTGAGCTGAAAGTTCCCAGTAGAACATTCGAATTTTTAAGTTTAAGTTGCCTGTTTTGCCTGGGAAGCATGATTTTAGTATAGATCTGCTGTGTTTATCACCTTCCAAGTAGTGTTCATTTATTTGTTTGGTCTATAAAAGAAGTTTCTGGGGATACAGAAACAGAGCACTATCTGAAAAATACTACACTGGCAAATAGCCTGGCTTCCTGGTCCTGATCTCCTGATTGTTCACACTGAGTGTGTGTATGGTAGCATGTTGGTCCCTAAATCAGTCTGATATCCAGCCTATTTAGACATCTTAAACACACATAAATTTTAGAAATCGTAACAAATCTTTTTAATACAGATTTTTTGTGACTGTCTTTTTGGTGACAGTATAGAGCTGTTAGAACCTAACAGCTGGGTTAGAGGCAGTGAGCAAATACAGTGAGGCAAAATCTTAGACATTTCAGGATTTTGAATTTTTGCGGGATCCATGAGCAGCCACTCGTGTTCTGCTGATTTATAAGTTTAAAACCTTCCTCTATGACTTCAGAATCAACAAAGGATTCAGGAATTTTCATTGCTTTTAGTGATGCCTTAATTTATCATGGATGGGACTGATCTTGGAGCCTCAGGGTTTAGCATCCATGGTCATGGGCTCTGCTGCAGGTGCAAAAAATCTGAGTCAGTCCCTGTTTATGGCTTTGAGGTCCTTATTGCTCTGAGATCCTGTCTCATTCCTCCATGGAAATAAACAATGTTTTGTATGAAATCCATGTATACGGGTGCAGTTTCTGCACCTATATGCACCAAGGTTCAAACTCCTTCTGAATTTGGAAGAGCTCAAGGCAGTATTTACAACAACCCTTGCTCTAAATTGTCAGGGAGGTTTGGTACAAGCCTCTATCAGCCTCAGTTTTCAGACCCCTTAATTTGGACTAAAGGAGTCTCTCTAAGGGTTGGCAGCAGCAACAACATGCTGTGATTTGCAATGCAGATCAGTTGCCAGAGGCTGAAATAACATACACTTTACAAGCTATTTATTTTTGGCCCTCTGAAATCATGCCTCAGAGCTCACCTGTTTTGGTTTTAGAATAACAAGAGATTGCAGCAAAGGAGGTTAATGCTAGGAACAAAAGAAAAGCTACCTAGGCAGTGTGCACTGTGCAGTATGGGAAAGTTACCCCCAAACCCCACACACAGGGCAGCTCATTTTCCCTGAAAAAAACTTGATAACACTGGAGACATTCCCACAGGGCTGGCAGGTGTCTTGTGTTGATGTCCCAGGTACCAAAGGCATTTAGAGGACTATACTTGAGCAGCTAAATTGCTCCTGGCACATTTGGCTGCACAGTCCTGGGCTGCATGGAGGTCTAAGCCGTTTCCACACCCTTGAACAGTGACTGGTGTGCTTTGGTATGAAAAAGGTGCTGCCATTCCACCAGATCAGTCTCAAGGGAACTGGCAGGTGCTGGAGTGGCTGTGGTGCTCTCAGGCCAACTGCTTCAGGTCAGCCTGGCCCCAGCTCCTTCTCTGACAGCCCTTCTCCTTCCTGCACTGTCTCACTTGTCACAGGTTAATTTTTGGAGTGCAGAAGTGAACAGGGTTGTGCTCTGCTGCTTCCCAAGGATGGGGTGTCCGAGATGGATGGTGGTGTGTGCTGGATGGCTAAAGGATCTTAACTTCAGGGAGGTCTGCAGAGGTTAAAGGAATAAGATTGGATGGGAACAGGGGGTCCATGAATTGCTTTCAAGGTCATGCTCACTCAGTTATCAACTCCAAATGCTGAAGGCAAAAAGATGACTTCTGGCCTTCTTTGTCTACCACTACTCCCTGGGTGTCATCCTTTCAGACATAGCATGGCTTACTGTTTCCCTACTCATCCCACCTTGTTTTCCTCCCCCAACACCAGTCACACACTCTTTTTCCCTTTCCTTCCCAAGCTATTTTAACATCAAGTTTTAGCATCAGCCTAGAGACAGAATATCCCTTATTCCTACATAAAAATGGTGGGAAGCATAACCTTACCCCATGCAATCTCTCAAGATCATCAAAGCTGGTAGCAGCATCACTCTCCTGTATCCTGCCTGCAGGTTTTGGTTTTTCACAGATGGAGTTTTCATTTAATCAAGCTCAGACTGAATGAAAACAGCCCTATTAATTAAACAATGGCCCATCTGGTGCATTGCAAATATCTACAACACTGGGAGATTAATATCAATTATATCAGAAGCTGGAGGGATGCAGGGACCTGCAGAGATACACTCTTTGGGTTGTGTTAGAAACCAGGCAGAGGAGGAGTGCATTCCTGTGGAGAGATCTCTGGGTAGGGAGCAGCAAGCATCTGATCCTGTTGACAGCTGTGATGCCAATATTCTTTGAGCAGCTGGACAAGCAACATCTGTGAAGTTTTTTTCAGGTGAAAGTTGGGACAAATTTGGTGTGTTACTTTCAGTTGTATCTTTGAAAACACATCCTGTGTTCCTGTACCCTAGAACTCCTCCACTATAAAATCCTTTCTTCAAAACATGCTTTAGGAGCTGTGGAGAAAAGGGTCTACAAGGACTACAGATAAAACCTGCAACATCTGGTTTGAAATCCCTGTTTGTAATGTTTCAGTTCAGTGTGGTGTTTTCTGGCCCAAATCCAGAAACTCTCCTCTTATCAGTACTAGTTCTCTCTCTGAGCTCATAATTGTGAACATGCTAATTTGGAAACCAGATTATTTTTTCTACAAAACATGCCCCAGTGACTGGCACAGCCCAAGACATCCCAGGTTTCTTATGTGCATCATATTGTATCAGCAGCTATCCAGAAATCCAGGAAGGTTGATTGCTGTGATGGCACATAACTGATTTCTGTCACATGTGTGGCAAGCCTGGCACATGTGGTGCTGCAGCTCTGCAGATGAAAAGAAATTATTTTTGGACATTTTGGTCCTTCCCTTTTGACTGCAGTGGCAGCAGTGGATGTGTGTGCAATTTAACCATGGCAGGGCATGTCACTGGATTTTCTTATGAGAACACAAAGAAACAGGACTAGAATTAAAATAAAAAAAAGAGAGAGAGAGAGAGAGACCAGCTCTGTTGTGTTATTTTCAGAGCAGCTGACTTTATCTTAGGGTGAGGAGTTGTGTGCAGTAAACACTGGGTGACTGTGATGAATAGCTATTCAATCAGATGGAGAAGTGCCACTTCACCATAAGGAAGGAAAACCTATGTTTGTGCTAGAAACAGTGACTGTAGGTTTGTTATCAGATGTATGAGTTTTCTATCTTCTGCATTTAGCTTTTTGTGACAATTAAAGGTCATGAATGTGACTTCTTGAGCAAAAGCTCTCTGTCTAAGACCCCAGCTGATAACTCATGCTCATCCTTTTTTCCCTGAAAGGTAAAGCTGATTTTCAATTACAAGTCAGTGGACTTTTTGCTTGAATGGGAATTAAGTCAATCAGAAGCCAGTGCTTTTTTCTACCTTTACTAGGTTTCAGAAATCATTTTGGCTTTGGGCTGAGTAAATCCAATGTCAGGCACATTGGCCTGCTCAGATTTAAAGCTGCTATGGCCAGATGAAATAAAGCAAGGGCGGGAGAACTGAGTTGGAACAAATAGAAACTGTTCCAAATCCTCAGACTTAATAACCAGCTTGGCTTGACAGGGTTTGGAGGCTAGTGAGCTGTTTGGATGAATAAATGCTCTTTTGCATTTCCTCACTCTGGAAAGGCTCCTCGGAAGTTTCCTGTCCCATATGAGGCTATAGGATATATCCATGCTTCTAATGGGAATGCTGCTCCCCTCACTGGACAGACAGTTTCAAGAGAAAGTCACACAACTTTCTGCTGCTCAGTGCAAGGATGGGGTCCAGGTGCAGCCTCACATACACTTACTTGCAAGTGATACTAAGATAAAGAGGCTTTGGACTTGGTTCTACCATCTGCAACTTATTCTGCAACCTGCACCATAGAAAATAACTCATTTTTGAATGCAATTGCACCTGAGGGGAAGATGGGTCACGTTTGCAGGCTGTGGAGCTGCCAGCCCTCTTTTGACACCTGTATGCATCAGAGAGGATCTGTCCTTGTCTTGACACAGAGGGATTTGAATATGGCTGGTTTGTTCCTGTGAAAGTCAGACTTCCTGCTCCCCAGTCTGTGATGGAAATATCTCTCTTTTTGGTCTATTTTTTTCTCATCTGTAGAATGTATTCTATTTATTGTTTTATTTTATTTAATTTTATTTAATTTTATTTAATTTTATTTAATTTTATTTAATTTTATTTAATTTTATTTAATTTTAATTTTATTTTTTAATTTTTAAAATTCCATCAGAAAGATGAGGAAGAATAGGTGAATACCTAGAAAAAAGGAAGGAAAGGAAGCTAAAGCTCAAATGCTGCATAGCAGTAATGCTTTCTCCTTTGTGCTATACATTGTTCTTGACAGTAAAAACTGAGCAGGAAGATGTAGTCGAGGAAACTTACAGAGAACTGACATTTTCAGAGGCCTTCCAGATTTAGGACCATAAGGAACAAAGAAATGAAGCTGACCTTGTTGGTGCATTAAACCTATGCATGATTTTGTGATATTTCCGGGTGAAATTTCTTGTAGAACAGACACAAGGCAGGAAGGTGGTTTCATGTTTGCTCTAGACTAATAGTATAGATCTGAGTAGGTTAATTATTTTCTGCTGAACTCCTCAATCTCAGGTCAAATTGGTGTTCTCAACTAATTGAGGGTAAGGTCTCCTTGGCAGAGATGGGATTAGACGGGATGGTAGCCACCTCTGAAATAAGACTTGGCTGTGGTACGAGCCATCCCAATCTTGTTTACACACCTGTCCCCTTGTAAATTCTACATTTTTATTATTATTGATGCTTTTACAGTTTGACAAATATTTTTCTATGAAGAGAAGCATAATTAACTTAAGTCATTTATATTAATCAGAAAGGGGAAGACTCATGCAAAACGGGTAATTTTGTACTGAACAGGTCGAGTAACCTAATGAATATAGATTATACTGATTTACGTGTTTACAGAAAAGTAATACTCGGCTGGGGGGTGGAGAAAAAAAAACAGGCCAGGAAAATGGACTGTTAAATGATGTTCTATGATTTCTGTGGAGTCCTGCTCAAGAAGTGTTTCAAATGTAAATGCAGCTTTTCAATGTGCTTACTGGGACTAAATTACTCAGAACGACAAAGCAAGACATTACACATTCGCTGTTTCTAAATGATGACCTGACCCTCAGTCAGGCCACATTGTTAAGTGTTTCCACTCATTTATTTCACCGTTTTTTTTTTTTAAGGACACATTTCTATCAGGGGGAAGATGCATTTTGCAAAAGCTATTGTCAAGCTCACTACCTTCTTTCTAGGACTTGCATCAAACACTGGTAGGAAAAAACATAGTGTTGAAATGTCAGCCTCGTGGAATTAATGACAAAATACCCACGGGATTCGATGATGACAAACTCTTCTGTAATGCACTGGATAGGTGTACAGTCATAGATGGAAGGGAATTATCCCTAATCCCGCTTGGTGCCCTAAAATGTGCATATTGAGGGCATTGTGGGTGTGTGCATAATGAAAAGCGTCTTGGTCTTTTATAGAACTGCTAAAATCTGTACAACAAATGATTTAACCTCAAAAACATTTCTAACTTAGCATCTCAGACCCAACACAAGCACTTGAAACCTCAGGGGAAAGCTAAAAAAGTCCTAATGTACCCCCAGCAGTTGCACAATGGACTCTCACGTTTCTTGTTCCTCCTTGAATGAAACAGGTAAATCCAGGCACAAGGGTTTCCTCAGCTTCGCATCTCCGAGAGGAGTTATTACCTCCAATATTCAATGCCCTTTTATCAGAACTTGTTACAGCTCTGAGCAGAGCAGTCTCAGATTCAGAGCTTTGTTTGCTCAGGTTGCCTAACACGACTAGATTTTGGAGTCATATTTTATTAATCTTTTAAACAATCAATAATGGAGAGGAATAAACTTTGTTGGAAAACTCCTTTTCTCCCAGAGGCTTTTGGAGAGGTTTGCAGACTGCCTGCAGGGAGCACAAAGGGGCCGTTTAACAGTGTGCAGCTTAATGTGTGCTGGAAAGTAAATGAAAAATATCACTTGCTACTTCATCTTCAGCAGAAAATGTGGGGAGATGAAATATAATGATCCTGTAATGTTTCTGCAGGCATTTGTCCAAGACTGCAAAACACCGATACTGCTGTTGTGAAGGATGGGGCTTGAGTGGCACTGAAAGTAAATTCAGCTTTAGCAAAACCAGCCCATTTGTAGCTTTTAAAGTGTGCTGCCTGCCCTTGCCGGGGTGGGGGTACTGGACATCCGGATGCTTTTCCTTCAGCAGCAGGCATCTGGCAGCACTGAGCTGGGCACCTCCAGGGGTCTGATCTGGAAACAGGCAGGCATTTCTACCTGTAGTGGTTATTAAGCACAGGCACCAGGTGCTTTGTGAGAGATTTGCACCTCTGTCAACAAAATGCTGCCATCCAGACTAGATGTTTTCCAAAGATCAAGCCAAAGATCATTCACAGAAATGAATCAGGAAAGCCCTAATGTCTCTGTGATGGAGAAGGCTGACTAGGTGAGCAGATTTTGTTTTCTTTCTGGCTCTGCTGTTTGCAAAATGCTTCACAGTTCAGGTTCACAGTCCCGATTTTTGGACTACAAATTGTTTTCTCCCAAAGGAGGGATCCATGCCAGTGCTTAATTTTCAATACCATTTGCTTCAATGTTGCAGTTCAGGCTTTTCTGCAAATACGTGCTAAGGACTGCCCATTTTTGTTTCAGTCTCAAAAGCTGCCGAACAGTTTATTCAAATAATTCCAATGAATAATAAAATAAAAATATTACCCACAAGCAGAGAGCAGGTCTGGAAATCTTAATTGAAAAGCTTTTTAAAATTATAAATTATTGAAAGACCTCATGGCTTTCTGGGATCTGAGCCACCAGGACATATTTCACTGTCTAAAGCCTAATATTGTTACTAATTATGCTTTACAGGGTGTTGTAAGAGGCAACCCTCTCTGTCTCCTAGGATCTTTTATATCCCTTGTGTTAAACATGAGAGACACCTTGAAAGAATGAGCAAAACTAGCACACAATGGGAAATAAACACTGGCAACTTGGACTGTTAAATTATTGTGGGAGTTACAATCTTCCTGCACTCTGAAGAGTGTCTTTATGGAGGTTTTGTTCCAGTTGATGTAGATCTCTCCCATCTGCACCCGTGAAAATCCTATGAATCTAGGCAAAATATGAACTACTGCTCTGGTACAAGTCATGCCCCATAGAGTATGCTATTGCTGTTGTTATTGGTACTAAATGTGTTCACTTCAGATTGAGCAATGGTTTGGAGTGAGCAGTTATCCAAGGGAACCTTGGAACCACCAGACCCTTGGAACAGAAATGGAGGAAGGCTGATCAACGATACATTCAATTCTTTGTGATTTGTGCACACTTGCAAAAATCCCAGAGAATTGCTACTCTTTGTTTCACTGTTTACCATCTTCAAAAAAGGATACAAGACCCCATGAAAATAGTCCCTATTGAGCATTGCGAGAACAGCAGTCAGTTTTTCCACAACGTTTGGCTTCTCAATGTCCCCTCTTTCTGCCTTTCAGAGAACACATTGGTGGTGCTGAGCTGCAGATAAGTGGTGTTGTCTGGGAGAAGCTCGAACAATGCCAGCTCCAGGCAGCCTCCCACGCACAGCTGAGGTGGCACGGTTTGAAATGTGCTCCATACAGGAGTTGGGGTAAGGCTGACTGGTGGGAGTTAAAAAAACCCCTCAGCTCATGGTTTGCTTTTCAGAATGAGTTTTGATTAGATAATTGCTCCTGTAGAGGCCCAGCTGCATTGCCTAGATTCAGATTTATTTCTTTTTAAACACTGCCACCTATTTCTGTTCCTCCTTCCTCCTTATCATATGATCCTGGCCATGGATTTACTTGTTCTGTCCTTGAGTATCTCTACAGCTGAGATGGTCTCTGCATCACACTGACTCCTTCTGATGTTGTCTATCCTCCACACTATATATATTGGTAGCTGGAAGAGAAAATAAAGTTATTTCTCATCTGAAAAGAAGAGCCAAAAGTGATAATCAGAGTGCAGCAGAGCTTTTGAATTCCAAAGTGCTTTATCTACACCTACATTGCAGGTGACAGGTGACAGTATTTATTTTCTAACCTGAGGAAAAACTGCCTGCCTGTGCTGAAAGGGACATTCCAGCCATTGCATGCCAGGGGCCGTGTTGTGCACAGAAGAAATGGTCTTATTTCTGTAGACATGCTGCCTCACACTTTAGCCCAATAAACAGTTAGATGTGATCCCAAAAGACACAAGAAACCCTTGGCTGCTAGGAAAACTTCAGGCAGTGTTTTGGTGTCTCTCTTTTGCATGTGGTATCTGGTTTTGCCTGTTACTGAAGAATCGTGAAATAGGGGCCATTTCTGAAGATCTGTGATCATGAGCTTTCTGGTAGAAATGTGTCTACCTTGCTAGATGGGCAACTTCAGTCAAATTTCTATATAGAAAAAGGTGGCAAATGTTAGCAGAAAACCATTTTCCCTGAGGCGATGGTACCACTTACACCGTGCTCATGTGCCTTTTAAAATACATTTGGAAGAAAAAGTGCAAGCAATTTCACTATCATGGTTTTAGCTGATTTTGATGTTACTAAGACTTTACATTCACTGTCACAGTTCAGGAGTAGATCTCACATTATTGTGCAAATACGAGCAAACAGTACCATCATTTTGAATTCTAAATAAAAAATGTGACACTAAATGAGGAAATTGGTAAACTGAAGGTTTAACTCCAGACTGGAGTTCAGGTATTTTGTTGTATATCTTTGCTCCCCTAAAAAGTACCTCTCTCCTTCCTCCTTCCCTGAATTTGCACTTCCTATCTTATATTCTTGTACACTGTCCTCATGAACTATTGAACAGCTAACACATTCCTTACCTGAGGGGTTTCACTCATGTGGTTAAATTGTCCCTATGTTCCTAAGTTTATAGAGCATTTTGAAGCTTTTTTTGAAAGAAAACGTTTTTCCTGGAGCTATTTCTGGAGATAGTATCATGCCAAAATGACCTTGACTTTGAAGACACTTCTGAATCCAAAAGTTACTGCAGCAAAAATGCACTAGAATAAAAAAGCAGCTGGATCTTTGGTCAGGAAATCCACAACTTTGATGTTTGCCTACAATGTCTACATTTGGAGTCCATTTCTAGCCAGTTTCAATGCTGAGGATCCTGCTGTTACACAGTGGTTGTCTGCAGAACAAACATCAGTAACTGCTCCTTTTCTGGGGGTTTGTTGTTCAGTATCCAGAAAAGCTGAGAAACACAATGAGTATTTCCAGATAGTTACTTTCCTGTGAAAATGGTTGCTATTGCTTGCACAGTGCTCCTTGGCATTACTGGAAGGCTCTGTGTGATATGGGCAAGGCTAGAACCATCACTGTCACTCAGAAGATCACCTGCAAGGACCTGCAACAAAACAGGGACAAAGCTGGAGAAGTTTCCTGTATTTTTTTTTTAATGGAAAACTGACGGCTAAAATGGTCTCTCTGTGATCAAATGGAGGACACATCATTTTTGTTGCTTTCAGTTTTAAGGATTGCATGACTACTGTGAAGTAGGCACAATTTCTGTGGTTTTCAGATGTTCTTTTATATTAGTTTCTCATGTGCTCTTTTAAAACTATATCTGCACCTAGCACTTCACCTTAAAAGGGAGTTTTAACTCTGTATGACAGCAAAACAGGAGCAACAAAATTCTTATCATTCCTGTCAGATGCCCTTGAGCAGCTGTAAACTGGAGGTGGAGTGATGGTGGGTGAGGGGCTTTTGCCACCAAAGCAGACAGGCTTACCCAAGACTGCATGGGCAATGCATTCATATTCCCATATCATTATTCAGATATTCTCAGACAATTAGGCAGGGGAAATTAATTTAAAATTGAATACTCTTTCGTGCAGGTTCTTGAAATTACTTTTATTAATCAACACTGATTTTTAAAACATTTTTTACATAATAATTTTTACTGTTAAAGAGAGTAGCAGAGAACCTAACAAAGGCTTGGGAGCTAATGAATCTGATCTTGTATTCCATATGTCATGGCCCAGAAGCCAGGCTCTGACAGATTTCTTTATTGAACCTTCAGTCAGGCTCTTTGTGAGAGTCATTCTGTAAATGAGGGTTTGTAAGCCATGACCACGGAAAAGGTTCATTGTCCATAACAGTGGATGGTTCAAGGGCCTGATTAATAGCAGTGAACAAACATTTTCACCTTGAGAGTTGCCAATTCAGTTATAGCTCAGCCTGACAGTGACAGTCACTTCTTTGCTTCTCAGAACTGTAAGAGACAAGAATGATTGACAGAAACTCGTGGCAAATTACACCATGAAAATATACACTAGGGACAAGAGGGAGAACTCTCACCTCTCTAGGGACATATTTTGTAAGGGTTTAGCTAGTCTGGTAATTTTCCCAGAGATCAATTGTTTTGGAAGGCTCTGCAATGCCTGTGGAGAAGCCTCTCTCACTATGTGGTGTCTTTGGTGAGCCTAAATGGACTCATTAGCTTAACTAGGTCGCATAAGTACTGTCCCAAACATGAGTCCTGGTGGCAGGTTTGCTGGGAAGATTGAGGAGCATTGGGGTGACACTGAGAAATGTTTCTGCCATGCTGTGTGTACTGTGACATGTGAAGTTTTGTGCATGGAGTCCATGAGCTTTTATCACTTCCTTGGCAGGGTTATTTCCTATTTCCTTCTGTTGTTGTGTCTGTTGCTGGCTTTGGTATCCATCTGAAAGATTGCCAGGACAGAAGCTGTTTCCTGCAATCATTGGATCATTGAAGAGAGCTGAACCTCTTACTGCCTCTGATTGCTATTAAAAATGCAACATGTTGTGCAGTGGATGAGGAGGAGATAATTTCACTGATGCTGCTCATGCTGACTCTATTTCGTTGAAAGTTTTCAGGAACTACATTATGACAGCTGAGAAGATGTGACTGTAACAAATGTTGTAACTCTGGTTTCTTATGACCCTGTAGAACTTGTGAAGATTTGGTTGTGAAATGAGACATTTGCCCTGATGAAATCAAAGTGTTCCATCTTTAATCTGATTTAAACATATTCCCTGCGCTAATTGGTTAGTTAAGAATCCACTGGAGATACATGCTTGTATCAGTGATGTGGCCAGATGTCAGTTGAGGTGGGAAGACCAAACAAAGACCACACCATGAAGTGGTTCTGTAGGAACAAGGAGAAGAGTATGATGAGGCAGCTTACTGCTGATTAAGCATTGGCTAATCATGCCAATAATCAGAAAATCAAAATCAGACTGCTGGATGATAGGCCAGTGCACTAACTCTTATTAGCAGCAAAGGGGAAGGAGGGTGAGGGTGACTGGTGTGCCTTCCTTATACTGCTTTCCAAGTAGCTTCACAGTCAAAATTGAATTTTGCTTTGTTTGCAAAAAGTATTCTTCACAATGATATTTCCTTATGGTTCCCAAACACTCTTTACTGTGCACCTTCAAAGTACATAAGAAATTTCATTAATTTACCTTCAAAACATGCTCTACTCTGCTTATGTTTGCTCCTTGTGTTTGCTCTTGCACCACTTGTCTATGTTATTATAGAGTTTAGGATGTGAATGGCAAAATATGAATTTAACAGTGCAGTACTCACAACTGGAATGAACTGTCAACTGCTAATTATTCACTCGGAAAGTTCATGAACAACTGTGAGTAACAGACACATCTGAGAGTTTTCCAATATGCCTCTGGACATTTCATAATTACCAAAATGGTGGCATTCATTGCATGATTTATTTATTGTGAAATGTTTACTTGGCTCAACTCCATGTCTATACCACCAAGTCAACAGCTGTAGGATCCTAACAGACTTTCTCATGAGATATCCAGGACTTGCTTTTTCAAATCTATCCAGCAAATACAAGAAAAACAGCTTTTTTTCCTGACATTTTAGTATTTCCAGCTTCTGTTTGATCCCAGAAGCCCAGAAGCATCAGAAAAACAAAAGCAAATGAACAGAGAAGGGATTCCTTAAAAAATATTTTTCTCAAACAGAAGCCATTGGTAATCAGTGATTCCTTCATCAAATCCAGTCGGTGCCTGTGTGCTGGTCTGCAGGAAACCACATTGAACAGTTCTAACACTACCTTTGGGATCCTGCCAATTTTAAAGCCTCCATTGAAACCTCAGGTGAACATCTAAGGGTGAAGTGGAATGAGTACTGACATTTTTCCTGAACCATTTCTTCCGTATGGCTGGAAGTAAAATGTATGCTGTCGGGATCCTGCAGCAGCCCTGTGAGAAACCTCTATTTAAAGAGACCTGTGGACACCCAGTACTGTGCTGTCAAAACTGAAGCTGACCCTGTGTAGCCCTGCTGTCAGCTTGGGTTTCAGACCATCTCTTTCCCCTTCAGTTACTGAATACTGTGTGAGCACTGTCAGCTCAGGCTCTCTGGGGTGGCTTTAGAATTGCTGGTTCTAAAGTTTTAAAGCAGCTAAAAAGAAAAGTTTTATAGTAGCCTTCCAGTACCTGATGGTATGCTGTGGGAAAGTTGGGGAGGGACTTTATACAAGGGTCTGGAGTGGTAGGACAATGGGTGATGGCTTTCCACTGAGGGTAGGTTTAGATTAGATACTAGGAAGAAGAATCTTCTTTTGTGCGGGTGGTGAGCCACTGGAAGAGACTGTGGATGTCCCATCACTGGGAGCGCTCAAGACCAGGCTGGATGGGGCTTTGAGTAATCTCGTTTAGTGGAAGGTGTCCCTGCCCAAGGCAGGGGGATTGGAATTTGATGATCTTTATGGTCTATTCCAACAAGCTCTTCTATGGTTCTAAGAAAAGAAACTGTCCCTGAAATAGTGATTTTAGTTTGCAGTCAGAAATCTTAAAACTTCTAGGGATATTTGATATTTTTGGCTCTGGTTAGTGAGTATTTTGTGCATTACAGTGGTCATATTTTGTCATATCTCAGCAACTACAAAAGCTAGAGACTAGAACAGTAACAAAACCAAAAAATTATCCTCCCCAAATTCCAGGAGGTGGAGCATTAAGTAAAAGACTGGTTTTTATAAGAACTTGCTGTCCTAGTTTTGGCTGGGATGGAGCTAATTTTCTTCACAGTAGGAAGTATGGGACTGTGTTTTGGATTGGTGCTGTAAACCATATAACATAGGGATGTTTCTGTAATTGCTGAGCAGAGCTTACATAGAGTCAAGACCTTTTCTGACTCCCACCCCATCCCACCAGTGAGGGAGTTGGGGGTGCACAGGGAGCTGGGAGGAGAGCCATCCAGGACAACTGATCCCAACTGACCAAAGGGACATTCCAAACCATATGGCATCTTGCACAGCAGATAGAGCTGGGGAAGAGGAGGGGAGGAGGGAACGGACATTCAGTGTGACGGCATTTGTCTTCCCAAGTCACTGTTATGTGTGATGGAACCCTGCTTTCCTGGGAATGTATGAACACCTGCCTGCCAAAAGGAAGTGATGAATAAATTCCTTGTTTTACTTTGCTTGGGTGTGTGGTTTTTGCTTTACCTATTAAACTGTTCTTATCTCAACCCACAGGTTTTCTTACTTTTACTCTTCCAGTTGTCCCACTAGGGGGTACTGAGTGAGTGGCTGTGTCATGCTTAGTTGCAGAGGTGTTAAACTTAGTGCTGTTCTTTCTCTGGAGACTGGCCTCATGTATGTTAGCTTCTCTGTTTCCAGTGTGTGCTTGTCAAAACATTTCACTCTTTCTTTCCAACCTGTGTGGTGACTGCAGATGATCCCAGTTCCTCCCGGCCCCCTGTCTTGTTTTGATTTGAAAAGCTTAACTCTGTTAGGTAACAGATGTTTCTCTGCCTAAAGATGCCACCCACAACGGGGAAATAGTCTCCCGAAATGGCAAGGGGACATTAGCCTGGGTTTTGACATGTCAGATCTGAGAGGAGAGTGGAAGTGTTCTGTCAGCGACCTCTGGCAGAGCCAGGCTGGCAGGGTTGCCATGGCAGTTAGATTGTTTATCACATCAAGGTTCTCTTAATCAAACAGCAGAAGATGTAATTTGGAGAGCACTGAAAATAAAATATGCATATCTGTATGTATTAAGTTGCAAGAAAAGTGGGCAAAGAGATCAACTGTCTCAGCATGTTCTCTTCTAAATAAAATAAGCATCAGAATTTTCTGCAACTTCAGTGTCGAGAGGTGATACTGATCAAAATACAGATATTATTGTGACATGAGTACAAACTGAAAGATATGTTTAGATGTGCAATCTGAAATCATACTCAATTCACATGAAGAATTACCCAATGTTGGTTAATGATATTTTTTTTAGTCCTCCCATTTTCATTGAAATAAATGGTCAGGCAATCATAAAATAGTGTTAGTTTGGGCCTTGGTTTGAGTGGAGTGAAATAACTCATAAAAGCTTAGAAGTTTTATTGCATAAGACAGTGTTTGCCTAAAAAATGTGTATCACTTTGTGGGAGGATCCAGTTATAAGAAAAAGCAGATTGGAACTATGGGATATTAACAGATGGATAATTAAAATTTTAATTCTTTAATTCTTGAACTGTTATTAATATAGGAACAAATCTGTGATATACAAGATCCTATACAAATTTACCTGGTTTCAAAGTGTAGCAGTATCAGTTTAATTTTGAAGAGAAGCAGTAGGTTTGATTGAAAGAAACAGGCATCAGTTTGTATGAGATGTCTGCAGTAATCACTAACCTGCTGAACCAGACTTTAAAGGTCAGGCCACATGTTATTGGAGAAATCATTCCCTTTGGAGTCACAAAATGTCCTTGCACTTCTCCTGGGACTGCAGATTCAGTAGGTGCAAATGAACAAAACCAGGAGTATTACTTAGTCAAGCATGGGATCTCTTGAGCAAGGAAATTCAGTCAGAGACCCCCAGCTTTCCTACAGGTACTGGGAGCCCAGATGTTCTCTGCAGACTCTGCCTCCCCATTCAAATGGCCCTTGTGCTGTTTATGGACTGGCCCTTTGCACACATCATTGGAAAGCTTCAGAAACAGAAAAATGACCACACATGAGAGAAACTGGAAGCTTACAGCCGGGGTCTGCTGTGGCAAAAATAAGCTTAAACATGCACCAAAGTATAATGTTATAACTGAGTAAATTATATGCTTCAAAAGATCCCTGCATACATATTTAGCAGGTGCCGGCTATGTATCTACTCACACCACACTGTGTATATTTGAGTGACTGGAACGATTCCTGAGGTTAATTACTGAACTAACCAAAGGCCTTGCCTCAGTTGGAACTGATGGAGAGAGCTGCACTTATTCCTCAAATTTATCAAGCAAACATAATTATGCTGGTCCTGACACATGGCTTGACTAATAGCACAGGCCATTGGAGTAAAACACCCCGCCTTGGCATGTGTCTCTCAGCATCAGGAAGTGTCACGCACCATGAGATGAGAGCTGGTGCAGGAGGGAAAGCAATGCCCACCCACTGGGTATTCCCCCTGATGACTTGTTTTTAAATTACACTGCATTACTGGAAACTACAGGAAAATATGACATTCTCTATCCTGGAATCTTGGGATATGTCTGCAGATAATTCTCTCTAAGTGGTTTTCTGTTTGTGGGATACAAAGCACTCTAGCTGGCCACAGCAAGCAGGACAATAAGCAGGAGGAACACGAAGCATTGAGGCTTGAGATGGTATCAGAACCAGCAGCCAGTGGACTTCCATCAGAGTTTTCAGTGGGAACAAGAGCTGGGAAGGATGTCTCCCAGCCATCGGAGAAGCCCGATGCCAATGCTGATCCAATGTCTGCTTATCGGCCCTTGATAAGGCTGGCACACATGCAGGGGGTGTGACTGTGTGTCAGTGAGCCACTGCAACAGGACTCCAAAGACCCCCTCTCCAGTCTGCCTCCCTTGCAAGCCATTCTTGGTGCTTCCTTCCCTTGCCTCCCAATGCATCTTTCTGTACCCTGTACAGTTGTCCTTGTTCATGAGGCTTCTTCAGGAGGGACTTTCTTTCCCTAAATTGAATGTCTTTCTAAGTAAGATTTCTGCTAGATGCACACAGAATCACAAGCCTGTAAACAGAGATGAAGGCAAGGCAATGAATCTATAATTTCCAAGCTTGATTAATTTATGATCTGAAAGCTTTTTCCACTTCTAAGGTAACAATAATCATACCCTTAAAAAACATGATGATATTCCTCATTCATTACTAACTTAGGTGTGCAGTTATGGACATCCCCACTTAATAAAGCCCTCAAATATATGCATAAATCCTACTAAACCCCAATCTTAAAAGTTTAGCTGAAGTGGCACTTCATTTGTTAGTGCTTTAAGAGTCCCTCTAACAAATCCTGTCTAAACATGGAATTATGAAGCAGAAAGTGACATCCATAGCATCAGAATGATGACATTTTGTCCTGGTTCTGCACAGGATGGGGTTAATTTTTGTAGAAGCTGGGGGGCTGGGGAAAGTTAAGACTCGGAGGTTATTCTATACTACCTCATGTATTACCAGGGGAGGGGTGAAGGGACTTCTCCAGGGGAAAAGGAAGTGCATACAGAGAGAAGGAGTCTCTTCCAGTTTGAATACTGTGGCTGTAGTTGTGTTGGCTTGAGCTCTGCAGTAAGAATTTTGCACGTGAATCACTCTCTTTTGTACACTTTTATTATTAATATTGTTGCTGTTACTACTTGTTTTCTTATCTCATTGCTGTTTCCAGTAAATTGTTCTCATCTTAACCTGTGATCTTTACCTTTTGTGTCTCCAAATCTTCTCTCCAGCCCACTGCAAAGGGGAAAGGGAGGGGGAGCAAGCAAGTGCCAGTGTGGTGTGGAGAGCCAGTGGGAACACTAAACTGCAGACTACCATTCCTAAACAATGACACATTTATTAACAGAGATGGTCCTGAGCACTACCTGCTTTTAGAATTGATTTCAAATTTTTTCAAGAGTGTCAGACAGTTGACAGGAGTATCTCTTTTCAAATAAGGAAATGGGAAACCTGATGACAGAGCTAGTGTAGGACTTGAGTTAAAAATTGTAGAATCATAGAATAGTTTGGGTTGGAAGGGGCATTAAGTTCACATAGTACAACCCCCATTGCTAATGTAGAGTAATGTGAAGAGAAGAGAAGAGAAGAGAAGAGAAGAGAAGAGAAGAGAAGAGAAAAGAAAAGAAAAGAAAAGAAAAGAAAAGAAAAGAAAAGAAAAGAAAAGAGCCTGAAGAGGTTATATGATGACCCTTTTAGTGTTTGAATGTGTTTCATGTAGCAGGATTGTAGAAAAGACAGCTCTTCATTATGCATAATCTCTGTATCTTCTGAAAGACCTGATGCACTTTAGCAATCAAAAAGAAAATGTAATTTTGACAATTCTTTAAAAAATAAGAAGTAAAGGGGAAGGGGGAAAAAAGGGTTGAAAGCACTAACTTGGTCTATCATAGGTTTACTTTCATGTACTTTGGTGATCACAGAAGCACTCTGCCGAACTTGCTCTTTTTTTGTAAAGTGATGTGAATCAAGGTTCAGTTATTTGCTGGAATGAAAAGCTTTTTGTTCTCTTTAAGTAGGAACCAAATTGCAGTGTGCACCAAGGAGAAAGTAACATGAGTGAAGGTCTTGCACCATACCAGTAAGAAGTCCATGTAGCATTTGAGGACAGATGCATACTGCTTATGGCATAAGCACCAGTAGTGCTATAAAGCCAAAAAGCTCAAGATCAGGCAGTGAGACAGTAATTAAAAGAAGTGTTTCCCGTCGAGGACTACAGAGACACTGGGCTGCAGCAGGTGGCAGAAGTAGAGTTAACAAGTATCTCTACACCTCTGGGAGTGCATCTTGGTGGCATCCTGGTGACATCCTGGTGCATCCTGGTGACAGCCAATCCTACTCACCTGCTTCTGCTTCAGAGCCACCTGCTTCTCTCCCTGGGCAAAGTCTGGCAGCCAGTGCAGACCACATGCAGGGGCAGACGACACTGTTGCTGAGCCCCATTTCACTACGTGCTGGCTCCTGGCCTGGACAAGGAGCTGTGTTTTGCTGCTGGTTGTCACTGCTGGGCCTGGTCTGCATGCAGGGAAACTCATGTCCTAAACACCTAGATGTCCTTGTGTGACACTAGTGAGAGCTGGAACACTGGTGCCTTCAACAAAATCCTGCATGTCTTCATTGACTACCACTGATTCAGAGAGCTGTGCTTTCTCCCCAAACTTGGTAGATGCTTCCTGACTCTAACTACTACGAATTATTTTCCCTGAGCCTAAGTTATTCCCCCAGATCCTATGAAACTTAGGAATCCCGCAGCTGAAATACCCTAATGATTCAGGGTTGTTATGATTTACAATCCTAATTAGATCCCTCTGTGCATTATGACTGATTCTCTAATTGTGGGATAGCCTGCTATGCTCTTCAACAGGATTTCTGCCTCATTCAGTGAACATGATTAGTCCTGCTCTGGGGGGTCCCTTTTGCTGTATTTCCAGTCCTTAGGTGGCCTTTGTGTTTGGTAGTGTGTTTGAGCTCTAGAATGCAGGTTAGGGAGAAATCTGGATGTGCATCAACCCCTTCTAATACCCTGATTTTCTAGCAAGGAAACCTTGACACGCAATTAAAGAAAACCACTGGACGGGGCTGTCATGATTGAATCGATGTGATGCTACTTGGAAAAATGGATTCTGTCTGCACTGCAGCTACAGGGCTTGTGTGTGATGCTGGGCTGTGGGATTCTATCTCAGTGTTTTCCATATCCTGCCTGTGCACAATGCAGGCTATGGAGTCTGTTGGTAAAACAGAGGAGAGAAATCAGCAACTAGACTCAAAGCAATTAAAGTGCCTCAAAACCCAACATCCCCTACCAAGTCAGGACTTTCTAATACAACATCCAGCACAGCTGGGCACTTCAGATGTAATATCTCACCGTCTCAGTTCCACATCTCCACGGGAAGTAGCAATACCACATCAATTCTCAAGATTTGCTGTGTATATTAATCAATTATTTCTTCAAACCACTCAAACATTGTAATGATGAATGTTTTAAAGAACTTATGATTAATGTTGTCTTCAGATTAAATCTTCACAGTGTACATAAATAAGGCTTGGGGCTGAACATAGACAAATTAAGATAAAATGAATTACTGAACAGCTGCTTCTGGGGATAGCAAATCCGCTGTACTCTCCAGGTGGCGAGGGCAT
This sequence comes from Trochalopteron elliotii, assembly GCA_024734555.1. Classification (NCBI taxonomy): domain Eukaryota; kingdom Metazoa; phylum Chordata; class Aves; order Passeriformes; family Leiothrichidae; genus Trochalopteron; species Trochalopteron elliotii. The sequence continues at coordinate 2,173,814 of JANPWX010000045.1, forward strand.
TTGACGATGGTGTATGTGGGCATGAAATTAAAGGCCAGGACACGTGCTTTGCCCACACACGACTGAAGCAAGATTGCACAAACCTCTTTTCATTGTTATCTTTGATTTTGCAACTTTTTAACCTTTTTTAATCAATGTGATGATTTTTAATGCATTAAATGTACCAAGGCAATGCAACGACTCAAAGAGGTAATTAATTTTTGTTGGGTACATGAAGCACATTTAAAAAAGAAGAAATCAACCCACTTATATAAATAACAGTAATAAATGCTGGAAATCACATGGCTGGTAGTGACATGCCAGCATGACCTTGTCATGGACACTGTGGAGACGACAGTACCCTTTGAACAGTACTAACACAATATTCTTTCCTGGATCATATTGGATATCCCTATTCTGCCTCCAGCCATGGGTGTCTATGTATCTTGGTACACTTCATTCTTGGGCAAGGAAGCATCACTCAGCCATCTGCTGACTTTTTGAGGAAGAACTGGAGGAAAGAGAATGGAGAGGGTTAAGTTATTTGTATGCATTTCTTATCGATACATACAAATAACTTAAGGGTGGGCGTTAAGAGGATGGGACCAGTAGTCTTCTGTGACAGGTCAAGCAGCAATAGGCACAAACTGAATCACAGGAAGTTTTATCTGAATATTAGGAAAGAATTTTTTACTTTGAGGATGCAAGAGCACTGCCCCAGAAACGTTGTGGATCCTCCTTCTCTGGAGATACTCAAAACCTGCTTGGATGTGATCCTCGGCAGTCTGCTCTAGGTGAACCTATTTTAGCAGAAGGGTTGGACTAGATAATCTCCAGGTATCTTCCAATTCCAACCATCCAGTGATTCTGTGGTGTGGCTGACAATCCATATTTCCACTCCATCTTTCTGCTTTGGAGTTTGTGGGCTGGAACTGTGCCCTGGCTTTCTCCCCTCTCTTAAGAGTTTGGCTGTAATTTAGTGTGAACATGAGTTGTGGTTGCCAGCAGCAATAAAACACTGGACCATACTTTCTGAATGGTTCAGCTTGAGTGTCTCAGGAAGCCCATGGTGAGGGCTTCCCAGGCACAAAAAGCACAGCCACCCTGGAGCTGGCAGCAGCTCTGCATCCCTGCAGTTTCAACAGTGCAGGGGGGACAGCAGATGGGGACTGCTGCTCCTGGGGACAAGGCAACTGAACTGGTGCTGCTGGCAGAAAATTCCAGGGAAGGAACTCAGACTAGCTCATTTCTCTGAAATGTGACCTGGACTAGTGATGAATTAACACACAGGAGTCAGTGAACTTCTAGCTCTGAGGTTCAGTGTATATCCCCAGGGCTAAATTAGGAGGCTGTGTCACAATCCAGCTAAAGCTTTGGTGTGTTCCTTCATTTGGGTGCATAAAAACTATGGGGTCAAATCATCCAGTGGTTCTACCCACAGAGATCCTCCACAGGATAGTAAACAGAGCATCTCACTTGATGGAGGCTTCAGGCATTTTTTCTGCATGAATGCTTCTATAGCTCCTCCCGAGAGACCAGACCCAGAACTAGCAGTGGTGGACTTCTGACTCTCATCCTCTTCCCTGCCATATGCACCATCTTGCTGTACAATACCTGTGCACTCCTTTGCATAACTAGTACTTTGTTGTGGAGGGAATCCAACCTATACTAAATTACAGGTTGGCCAATCTGAGCTTGCCATTTCAGTTGAAAAACAAACAACCTCATCTAATTTCCTGCATGTATGTTTTTTCCTGCATATTCTTTAGCTTTGCCTTGGCATTTCAATAGCAGCAGGAGACTATTAGCTTGTCAACAATGGTCTATTGCATTGACATTATCTCTTAATTACACAATTACTTTGTTATGTACTGTAGTATGAGCAATAAAACATTTGAAGTACTTCAAGCAAATACAGTTTTAAAGGTTTAAAAGAAAAACGACACAACCCAACTCTGATTCAAACTACCTGCTAAGTGTAAGTACTTTTTTTCCTCTCTCTTAATAGATTAAGGAATTAATTGTACAATTAGTGCTAGAAAAGGTGTAGGTGAAATGATTGGTAAAATGGTGCTCTTTGTCTTTTTACACTCATAGACACATCAAGGGAACAGGGCTGCTTTACTCACATCACTCCTTGTCCTATCACCATGGGACCCCTCAGAAATTAACTGGATCCAGCACAGCACGTGCCACATGGCTGGAGGGATCCTGACAATGACCTGCATCTGTTGGGGGTGCCATCAGCGAAGTGCCAGCCTGACCACACTCCTGGGTACCATGGGGTCACCTCCCAGCACCAGGTCCAAATCTGCAGTAACACCACTGGGTTTTCACTTCAGAAAGGCTAACCTGGCATGCCCTACTGGCACTGCTGTTGCCTGAAGGTGTGCTGGAAGTGCAGCTCACAGTCAGGCTCTCCAGCAACCCACTCCCATCCCTGCCAGGTTATCACATACTGGCAGCTGTGTTGTCATGCCCCAGATTTGCTCCCAAAGGAACCAAGGGTACTTTGTCATTGCCCTTGAATGACAGTAAAGCTTGGGACTTTGTAGCCCAGATAAAACTGGTGCACTTGGCTAAGGTTTTATTTTAGAAGTAAATCTCCTTATCCCCTTAAAAGTCCAACACTGCTGACTTCTAGACTTATATTTTTCCTACAAGCCTTGCTTTGCCTCCTGACAAAATCAATATCCTAAAAATAAATAAATAAGCATACAGTGCAAGCATCTAAATTGAAAAGCAGCAGCTGGCAGAACCATGCATCTTTAATCTAGATTTAGTCACCCAGATAGAGCGAAGCTTTGCAAGACCCCTCAGGCAAAGCATTTGACAAATTTTCTGTACTGCACTTCAGAAGGCCATGAGTCCTTTCCCCATAACAGGTATAAAAGAACAACAACATGGGAATGCTCGCAGTCACTTCTCCCACAGCTCCCCTCGGCCTCTCTCCTGGGATAGACAAGGAACATGATGGTGACTTTGGCTAAGGATTTGCGTGTCAGCACAAAGAAGGAGGAAAATCCCAATGGTTGGTGGGAAGGAGCTGGCATAACCTGTAGGAGCAAGCTACAGATTCAGACACCTGGCACAGTTTCACTGACATCCTTGAATTTTGTCAGCCCCTCTATGAGAGGAAAACCCATTTACAAAGAAGAGCCCTGTTTTCCTGGAGGGAGCTTTGTCTTTTTGATTTTATGAGAACCCTACAGGGAGGATTCAGGGATGATGACTTGAGCAGGACTATTTTTCTGCTAATGTTGCTGATGCCTTAAGTTTTAGCTTTCATGTTTTTCAGATTCTGTGCTGCCCAGGGGTGTAGTTCTGAGCCTCATATTAAGTGTTAATAAGCTCTCTTCACAGAGTAGGTAGACAAAACAAATCCTTTTCCTGTTGAAGACCAAGGACAATCCTTACAAGTTTTCAGGCCCAAAAGCATAAACAATGGTGGACAAAAGAGAGAAACAAGAAGAATGAGATCTCATGACCTGAGGCTGTGGTTGGACAATTGGGCCTCAATATGTAAATGGACCAAAACTTATAAAAGTGTGAGACCTCATGACCAGTCGTCCATTTTGTGACCATTTTGAGTCCACCTTGTATGTAGCTCTGGTCAGGATCTTGTCCTACCCAAGATGTACCCCAACGCCCTTTCAATAAATATCTACTTTATTCTCTAGCTCTGTCCAGTCTCTGTTTCAGGTCAGCCTTTCCAAGACATCACTGCCATTCAAGAACTACACAAATATATAACAGAAAGATTCTTGCAGCAGCTCAGGTCCTCACCTACTCCCATAGCCAGAGAATTTTACCTGGTACCCTGTTCTGTGACTAGCTCTTTTTGGCAAGCAAAAAATATATCATAATGTTGCATTATTAGGAGAAAATGTGGGTCTGTTGTACGTCACTCAGGGAATGAAAATCAGCAGCTCTGAAGAACAATCTGAATGTGGATATTACAGTAATGGCTAATGAATAAGATGGTGAACAAAGCACACAGGTTTTTACACCAGCCCCTGTTCCTTGGGCTTCTCATTGGGTTTGCAACACACAGTTTAGCTAAAATTCAATGACTGTTCTGCACTAAAATATTTTTCAGAGCTAGAGATAAGTCTAAGCTGCACTGAGATGTCAGTAGAGATCTCAGCTCCTTGTGACATATTGGAGAAGGGTTTGAGCCCATTCAGGCTTTGCAGAAGTGTGAATAATTTTAGGAAGGATTTTGAAGGCAGAAAATATTAGCATTTTTGGGAGAAGGAATCCTGTGCACAGAAGTAGCAGGGAATGGGTGACAGAACCAATAGGGGAATGCCTTTCCTTGCACAGAAATGTTTCCTAGTAGCCCCTGGCTAATGGGTTAGGAAGAGGATAGAGATTTATTTGTCCTTTTAAAATATTCATGTCTCTGTGGCTGTGTGTTGGATGCACTAACTGCTCTGGCAACCTTGGTCTCAGACTCACAAAATGTTTTCAAAATAGGATTTTTGTGTTTGCTGCCTTTGGCCTGATGGAGCTATAATGGCAGAGAAGTTCAAAGGGAGCAGATGCTGAACCCTGGCTCTCTGGTTTTTTCACCATATAGATGCAAATATCAGCTGTCAGCTAGAGATTATGCACAATAATTCATTTTGAGTGATAGGAATAAACACTTTTCAAACATCTGCATGAAGAAGAAAAACAGAAGATGAGGATAATCTAAAAGACAGTGAGGCAAGGACAGCATAAACAATTAGCATGTATGGGTTGACCCGAGAAGAAAGGGGCATGCTTTGTGATACTTGTTGCCACAAGTGCTATACACTATAGAATTATGCGTTGTTTTTGCCTTCTTTCTGGCACTGCATCTCAGATAGGTCCTGCCCTTCTGTCCCACCTCTGCAGCCCAGTGGAAAGTGATTTGTAAGTGTCTTTTGAGACATCTCATTTTTCAAGCCTCGGATTCAATTTAGTTTCCAAATGTTCTTCATAAAATTTGATATTTCATGGTTAAAAATGTTTATTTAGCTGTAAAGACCAATGTTTATTTTTTTAAAAGGGTGTCTTGAATTTAGATTGTGGTTGTTGAGGGTGTTTTTCTATTTAGAGGAAAATATGAAATATACTGACACATTTTAAAGCTGATTAGTTTTCTAAACCAGTTAAGAAATGCATGGAAATAGTTTTCTTGAGCAAAATTCCTGACCTATTCTGTTATTGTATTTTGCCTATTCTGCATATGTGCTGTTTTCCAGCAACAAACAGCCCTGTAGGATCATGGGGGAACTTTGGTCTTTTTCTCTTCTCTGCCCTATTCCTCCTGCCTAGGAGCTACTCTACAATACAGAATAAGCATTTCTTTTTTACTTTCTTTCTTCCTTCTTCAATCTTGCAGCATACCTGCCTCACTGTGCTCCCACTCTTTTGAGTCTTTCTGCTTTGTCTGCGTTTCTGCAAATGAATCATTTTTTTGCATCTGTTTTTGTGAAAAGGAAAAAAATACAAAGCAAAACAAATGAGCTCTGTGAAATGCCAAGGAGGCTGTTAAACAACAGTCTTGAAAACGGCACCTTAATTGCATCACTAATGGGAGTTCTTATCTAATTGAAAAGCAACGAAGCAGATCATTTTTTTGTTGTAGTTTCCATTAACCACTGCCTGAGAAGTGGAGAAATGAAGAGGAACCACAAAACCAGCCTTTGCAAGGGCTAGGATCTGGTTACCAGAGAGAGGGATGTGCCTCCCTGGAGACTTGGCTGCCCTCCTTACCTACCAGTGGAAGCATTGGTGCTGCCCATGAAGCCAGCGGGCAGTTTAAGCAGCCACAGAGAAGGGGTGGTGGGCAGGCACTAGGAATGCATCAAAGCCATCTCCTCCCAGGGTGGTGCAATACCCACTGAGGTGCAGAGAACTGTAAGCCTCAAACTTCTGGGCTTTGCAGGGCCTGTTTTTATAAAAGTTTTATTGCTTAATACCACCTACCTGAGAGTAGCTGATGCGGTCAGTTGCAGTAGAAACTTTATTTTTGGTTAAGATTTAATGAAACCTAGGACCATAGACTGAAGTGCACAAAAAAGGTGCTCTGTACTTAGGACACCTTATGGCCCCTGTATCAGGTTTCTGCCCGTGTGAGGGGTGGCTTGCACACGCACACAAGCCATGACCTGTCTGCAATTACTGCCTCTAGGATGCACTGGGGGTGCTGTCCCTCCACAACTCTCTTCTGAGATACTTGCACAAGCAATCAACATTTTTCATTTCTCCTGTGAGAGTGGATAAGCATGTGAAAATTGATCTGTACTTGGCCAGTAAGTCCTGCCCTCCCATCTCAAGAAAACCTTGACAGATTCAATCAATTCCACAGCAACCAGTAAGCTGACAAAAAAATTAGAGCCTGGTTGGGAACCAGCCTGGAGCAATGGGATCATGCAGCCAGAATTTAATAATGTGGCACTTTGGGAGAGAAAGTGAGATGGGATTCCTGTCTCATTGCTCTGTGCTCCTTTGGGAAAAAGCATACTGTTTTGGGGATTCTCTTGAGCTATGGGGATGGGAAGCAAGGGATCCTTCTGGTTGGGTAGGTTAACACCATTGTGCTAAGAAGCAATGGCAATCTGGCCTCAAAAAGGGTATGGGATTTTACCCATAGCTCTTCTCATTCTGTAGTAGGTGTGCAAATCAGCACACCTACTAGAGATTCAGATTCAGGTGATTCAGTGCCAGGACTTAGGACTTAACTATGTTTGCTTCTATCTGATCAGTTGAAAGAAAAGCTGTATGGTTTTCTTGCTCCTGTCTGTAATTTATGTTTGAAAGTAGATATTGCATGCAATTGGTCTGGAGGCTTAGAGCTTATCCACACCTAATATTTATGAGTGTTTTTGGTGCATAAGTGAAAGAAATTATAACCTAAATTGTACTGGGAAGATACAAAGGATCAATTCAGCAAACAAAACAGGCTCTGATCTTGTTAGCTGTACAAACACATGCAAAAAATCCCATTCAAGGAATAATACATATTCCTATTTCAGCAGCTTCTTTCACTCTCTGAGGCTCACCCAGGGACAGTGTACCCAGGGATCCCACCAGGCACATCCTTGGCTATGTGCAGTAGCTTCAAGTCCTGTATACAGAGTCCTTCCTATCAGCCTGTCCTGCAGGTGCTGCACAATTAACCCTAATCACACATAATCACAAACTGAGTAATTGAGTAGCAATTGAGTAGCAAATGCTGCTCAATTGTCCAAGCAAAGGAGAACAGACTACCCAGTGAACTGAGGGGGGAACAGAGCTTGGCATAGCACAACTGCCTGTGTGGGGAGCTGATGTAGATAATTTTCTTTTTTCATGGAAAAGTGCCAAAGGTTCCTTAGTGATGATACACAGATAAGAAAACCTCAGAATTTGTATTTCATCTGAAATACCTCTGTGAAAACAGTGGACCCCAGTCAGTAATGATACATTTGGGTAGTGGTTTGGTATAGCCTCTGTTAGTAATGGACTACTTATTTTTTTCACTTGCAGCTCTTCACATGCCAGTGTACTATTTTTTTGAGAAATATTCTCACCCCTGTTTGTGGAACAGTTTAAGCAGAATTTTGCAATAATTAATAAATTCAACTGGCCAATTTAATTTTAATTTCAAAACATATCCTGGTCAGGATAAAAGTCTCAGCACTGACAATCTCCTCAGGGAAATTCTGCATGATTACCTTCTGATATCCCTGGCATTTTCTAGCAGCAGAAATCCTGCAGTGTTTCTGAAACAGAAGCTGCTGTGCCAGCTTCCTCCAGCAGCTGGGCTCTAAGGCAGCTGTCAGATGTGCTGCTGGAGGTCTGGACCTCCCAAAGCTTTTAGGCACCACAGCTGCACATAGTATTCTATTACTGCACCACAGAGGAGTCTCAGTATTAGACAGTGACATGGGACTGGGATCCACAGATGGTTTTCAAACATCTTGCTTGAGCTGAACCTTATGGATAGGGAGCAACCTCTGACATTACTGGATGTTCTGAGATTCCAGCTCTGAGGATCAAAAAGGGCTGCACTGGGAATATGGCTGTGGCAGTGGTGGACATCAGGACCTTCTGCTTGAGGACACGCTGTCCCTGTGGCAGCAGGCTAGGCTCTTTCCACAGATGGCAACAGGGGCATGGTGGCCTCCAGAGGCTGAAATCTTGTCTCAGACTTCCAGAGACGCTTGAGGCTCCTGAAGTAAGTGGAGAGAGCTCATTCACTCTTGGGGAGTCTTGTGATCTAATGAGATGTACTGTTTGAGAGCTTGAGGCTAGTTATGTCTCCTCCTTAATTTTTTTTTTTCTTTTAATTTCTAGTCAGATGTAACAGTGCAAATGAAAAGAATAGTGGAGGCGTTGAAGCAAATTATTTTTTTTTCTTAATTATGATGTGAGCAAAATTACACACTTCACTTTAAATGAAAAGTACTATTTGAGTAACAGATAATGTCCTGGAGATGTTTTTTAAAAAGAAATTTCTATTTTTTCCTTTAAATGATGTCTCCAGGAATGTGCTCTATTTCTGTCTGGCTTTACTGAGGATATATACAAGTATTGCTCCCTGTAGAGAGTGAAGAGAACTATAAGTCTTTTCAAGTCTCTTTCCAAAATTCTCTCTGCATCACTTCTGATGTTCCACTTCTGCTGTGCTGATGATGCTGCTCTCATCCCTCACTCACTACATCTCCATAGAGGTACCTCCACTATTTTACCCCTCTCCCTGTGAAAGGGTGTTGCTGCTTTCTCAACCTGTGTGGGAGCACTGCTCTGAGTCACCACCATGTGCAGGACCTGGCTGTGCATGGGATAACCTCCCTGAATGGGGCCTTCTGTTACAGTCCATCAGACCCTTCTTTAACATTTCTTTCCCCTGATTTCAAGGAAATCAGGCAATGGGTGAGGGTGAACCTGCTTATCAGCTCAAGGTCATGTCCTCCATCTTCCTCAGGCACACCCACGTGCCCCCCTGCACCTGCCCATCTCAGAGCAGTGGTCAGAGTTCTTCTGAGGGGCTTCTATCCTTGGTGTTGGTCCCTCTACTGCATGTTCAAATAACAATAATGTTTTTAATGGGCTTCCTGGGCTGAAAACAATTTGGATCCCATGTAGAAGTGTCTCCAATAGCCTCTCAAGCTGAAGGGCTGAGCCTACAGAGGTGCTCACAGCAGAAACACTGTTAGAAAGGAACTGGCAAGAGATTCTTGGAGCTAATAATAATAATAGTGTTGCAGAACTGAAGCAGAAGAGATAGAAGTCATTAGGATTGAAGAGAGCTATTGAAGTAGAGTAGAAAGGTATTTTAGAGAACTTGATATATTAGCAGGGGAATGCTGGTTATATAAAAAGTATCTACACAAATAGGATTATGATTAAAAGCTGAATTAGTGAACATAGTTAAGAGGATTAAAGAGGAAAAACTAAGCTAAATAGTTGAGATAGTAATAGTGCACTGCCTTTGAGCAGGTTTGGTTTATCAGGCTGCAACTTGTGGTCTCTCTGCAGAGAGAGAGCACAGAAGAGCTGGTCGAGCAGTGAGCCAACAGCACAGTGGGGACTGCTGCTGCTGGGCAGCTCCTGGGGACATCTCCCACAGGCAGTTCCTTGGTGAGGCTGTGGCTGCAGTACAGGGTAACCTCCCCTGCTAGGGGTGCCCCTTCAGGTGTTGGGGCTTGTTAATACATTTCTGCTGAAAGCTGCATTTCTGTGAGTGGTATTTGAGCAGACACAAAGGACAGTATTTTCAAACATATGTGTTTGCATTTATTGCCATCCTTTTTCTCCAGGTAGGTGTTTGGGCACTAATGGTACTTGAGCAGGTAATAATGCTTACTACTCCACCTTGCAGCAAGGAGAAGATTATTGGCACCTTTTGAAGAAAAGTACATTGCAGGAAAAATTGCAGGAAAAACTCCTTGCAATGTAGTCAGTACACGACTTCAGTTACTGAGCAGCTTCCTTTCTTCCTGTCATGACTTTACCTCTACTAGAACTGTGCTGCTGGCATTACTTCAGAGTCCTTCAGAGCATCTAGCTCCTGGTCCTCTAGCAGCATTTCTTTACCATGACCTAAGGCTCTTTTTCATATGATTTCCCAGTAGAGACCAGTCTGACAAAGGCATTGCCATGACTGCAACCCTTGCACACTGCAGTGCTCATAGGCTGCAGAAATCCTGAGGGAGTGTATAAAAGAAGAAAAAAATGCAAATCCCAGCTCTTAAAATTTTATTCCCACCTGTTGGACTCCGGGCCTGAGGTGTTAAAAGGAGGGCTTTAGGAGTAGCCACCAGCATCCACATATCACATACCTTCACCTTCATGATTGTTTGATCCCTGAGATATTTAAGATTATTTCATGATAAAAATGAGGGGGGAAATGGGTTTTCCATGCCAAAGTAAACTTTACCCTGAAATAAAAACTGCAATGTTTTGAGTTGTCCAGAATTCCTAAGAAAAACAATGATGCCAGCAAGAAGTGCTTTGAGACCCACTTGCAGTAGGTTTTTCCAGGACCTGGTGGCTCTGTTATGTTTTCTGGGCTTCAGTTGCAATGCTATAAGCAGCTAGCAGTTGTGAGCAACAGCTGTCCACAAATTCAGCCCCAGTTTTCATTTTCTTTTATGTCCATCTTATATTTTTTGTCTTAGGGAATTTTTATTCTTGCACATAACTACATGTGGTTCTTATTCATATCATTTACTACAGCTTGGTTATCCCCACAGGCCTTGTAATCACTGAAGGCTGGAACTTTGTTGATATTATGTGGCCTGTCCTAGGAATATGAGGCATATGAGATCCATATGGACTTGTGTAAAATAGCAGTCAGAGATGGAAAAGGCTGTTTTGAGGCCACCTTCAATACCTCAAAAGTAATGTTCTTTATTTCTGAGTGAAAATAAAGCTCTGTGAACACTTTATCCACCATACCAGAACCATGTAGGAATATTTCTTTTCCAACTGGAAAAGCTTATAAAGGTTTTTTTCTTTTTCTGCTGGAGTTTATTTCCTGTTCTGATGAGCTGGTCCCACCTGCCTCTCAGAGATCTTCCTTGTGAAAGAGACCCTTAGTTACAGCTAATGTTTTCATGTGAATGTTTTAACTTTGGAAAAACACTGCTCTTCAATAAAAATGCTAAAGTAGAAGTATTCTGGCCTGCTCATCATATACAGATCTTTTCATTATATTTACTGAAAAAATATTTTCCACAGAGCTACTTACATTCTTAAGCTGTCACTATGCCAGCAGTGAGTATTCTCCTCCTACTGTCTGGCACTAGAGCCCAGATCCATAGGGGTGTAAGCCGTGAAACCTGTGTTAGCTTCAGCCATGAGCTGCAAGGAGGCATTTGTCCCCTGAGTCAACCTGCCCCAGAGGAGAGTCTGTCCCTGTGATGTGGAGTTTTTATTGCTGTTCACTGTCCTGCATTCCTCCACTGCCCTATTATTTCTTTCTGCTCCTGTGCCTTGTCTCCAGGAGCAGCAGGTAATGTAGAGCAGGATTTTTTTACTCCTTCAGCAAGCATGATTGAGACTTCAATTTTTTGCTCTGCTTGTTGATCCCGTGGAGCTAAGCTCATATCCTTCATAATTCAAGGTGACATGACAAGGCTCACTGGGGACTATCCCTGCACACTACATGAATGAACAGTCCTATAAATGGTCAAATAGTTTTCCAGTACTTTGACTTCTTTGTTATGTTGTTCAGATCTCAGAAAACAAAGATTGCTCTATTTCTGCCTATAAGCATATTGAATTTGAAGAGGTCTTTGGTCCCCTGTTCTTTTTTATAACTGCTATGTATTATTTGTAGTAGATAATTATGTATATTTTTAGTAGATAATTTTTCTCACTCCACTGTGGGAGCCACTGCCATTCCTGTTTATGCATGGGGACACTGAGTTGTAAAGAAGTTATGGATGTGGGCTTCGGGGCTCTGAGAGCTGCCAAAGTTGTGAGATCTGGAGCACCCAGCAACCTCCTCCTGGGCAGAGTCAGTAATAACACTTCAGAGAATGCAGAGTACTTTTCTATGACTGCAGAGTGAGACAGTGCTGCAACAGTGAGCTCCTGGACTAAGGATCAACATGGGAAAGGCTGCCAGGGCTATTGGCTCATTTTCTCTCTAATTATACCACACATTGAATAAGTCTGTTTGAAGATGTCTTTTCCCTTCCTCACTCCAGATCTACTCTTTCCCTTGGGTTTTTTTTCTTCAAGTATTTTCTCTCTAAGTACTCTATGGTTCTTCCTCACCCATCCTCACACACCAGCCATGTCTGTCTTTAAAATAGGGGATTTTGGCAGGATTAAGCATACAGACAATATTATTGGTGTCCTGTTCCCTCCAGAATCCTGAAAAACACTATCATCTTGTTTTTTCATGTACTTCTCACATCCTGCATGGAGTGCCTGACCTACAGAGATATTTTGGAAAAGAGAATTAGCATTTTTGTTTAGCTGCTGACCAGTCAGTGAGTCAGAACTAAAGCTGGAATGCTGTGAGGGGAGCTGCAGCCACCAGAGGTGCTTTCTGCAGATGGACAAGCCAGCCTGGATAAAGGGTAACAAAGATATTCCTTCTAAGACATCCCTTCTAGCATAAAGCCAAAATAAAAAGGAAACTCAAAAATAAATAAAGAAGTCAATAAGGCTTTTTGGAATTTGCATGAATTAAGTTTTTTCTTTCATTTTATTCTTATTTTCTGAGCCTTGACTGGGACAGAACATGGAAATGATCACAATAGACTTTTCCTGACCAGGAGAACAAGTCCAAGAAGTTTGTGCAGACAAGAAGTGTCCAGGTTTAAGAAAATCATTATTTATAGGACCACCAGAACCTTTGCTCTGCCCTAATGGGAATTCTCATGGGAGCAGGACATCCAGCTGTGGAGTGCAGAACACCTCTGCACTTGCTAATCTTCTTTTTTGTTATTAAACCTCCCTCTGCATCAGACATTTGGTATTTGGCCATTTTTTCCACTTGACTTTGTGATGTTGCTGTCTCTCTTTCTTGTAGTAGCACACTTGTCTCGTGATGCTTTTCCATACACTACCACAGACAACTATTAGTCTGGGGTCATCCTTTCCTATAATCGACTTCCTGCATGTATAAGTGGAAATTTAGAAGAAATTATTTGGAGGCTGGTGGTATCTGAAAGGTTCTGAACTGGGCAAGGACATCTAGAAAGGCTCATATTTTATTAATAGTTCCATCAGTCCCCCTGTTGCTTGTTCCGTGGTAGAAATTTGTACCCAAAGAGAAAGAGCTTTTTCTCACTGATTTCCTGCAGCAACATACATGTGCTCTCCATTGTCTTGAGCCTGTTGTATTTTGCCTTCACTTTCCTCCTATCTAATCACACTCACTATTCTTAGCTGGAGCCTCTCTCCTGCCACTGTGTCAGAAGATTCCTCCTGCCCCTCTCAGTCTTCAGCATATCTGTCCCCTTGCTCATTAGACCAGCAGGCACAACAGTCTTGACTCCCACTCCCTGGATTCCTCCTGGAGCTCTGGTGCCCCTCTCTGTACTCTGAGCCCTGCCTGCCATCAGTGTCTTCAGTTGCTCTCTGCAGTGTGGCACAGCTCAGCCCCTGCTGCCTTTCCCAGGAGCCCTTTGACCATCCTTTACAATGGTTCTAGACAGGAAAATAATGTTCTGCAAATGGTTTCAGCAAACAAACAAATAAAGCATTTGCTTTTTTTGGCTTTTTTTTTTCCAGAAAAGCTGAGAGAAATGCAAAGCCAGGAGACATTCTTGGGTGAATCTCTCTTTTTATTGTTTTTTTGTGAATTAGTGGAGGGTCAGCTCAGCCTCTCAGTTTTCAATGGACAAAACATGCACAGCAGGACTGTAGCTGTAAAAGTCATAAAGGGTCAGAGAAACATGCCGTTCTTCTCATCATCCCTCTAAATTCTTCAAAAATCTCTCTATCGGATTTTATTGCTATTTTTTGTGGCAAATTGAGGTCACTCTGCTGGGTGTTGCATAACATGGACACGCATGAATGCAGGCTGATGCTGCCTACCAACCTTTGTGCCCAGTGGTGATACAAGACCTGCTGCTGGTGCAACCTCCCACATGTGCAAGTTCCTTCTCAGGCTGGTTAACAATCACCCACTTCTTCCAGAAGTGAAAGATCGTGACCTCAACCTCCATACCCAGCTGCTGCATTGTCACTGTAACAATAGTGCCACTGCAACTAGAATGAGGTGATGTTCTCCTCATTCAGCAAGAAAGTCTCTGAGGTGTGTGAGATCTGAAGAGAGTAGGAAATGACAATTCAGCATAAAGGCACTTTCTATGGGAAAGTGGAAGAGAAGAGCAATATGATCTAATAAAAGGTATTATGTTTCATTCCAATACAACTTGCCCCTCCAATAAAAAGATGAACTAGAACAACTAGTTTGGCCAAGATAGAGATTTAGCAACAGTTGAATTATTTCCTGTTGAACAACAGGCATTTGAAAGCACTGGAGGGAGTGGAAGGGAATTGGGAATAGCTGTTTACCCAGTCTTGGTTCTCCTAATATTGATTAGCTTTCTTCTCTTTGAGCCACCATTGCACAGACCTGTAATTGCTGACATCTTTAAATGTGTAGGCATGACTTCTTGAGCCAAGGGTTACTCAGGTATCTGGGTGTTCAATTGTCTGCACAGCTGCAGTGTTAAATATTCAGGCAAACAATTTCTGCAGCATCTTCCTTCTGTCAAAGTGTGACCCAGTGAACCCCTGCAGTCTGCCTGAACTGCAGTAACAGCCTTGCCAATCGGGCACTGTGTCTGCTTCAAAGGCCAAGCTGTCATGTCTTACACACCCAATCTGCAATTCAAGCAGCCCCTTCTTCACATTCCCCAGTCTGCACCTGAGACACTCCTCCACAGCCTTGTAGTCTTGCTCTGTTCTCATCATGTTGCCTGCTTGAGAGGCTGAGACCTGGCATGGGCAGAGGGTGTCTGGGCAGGCTCTGTGTTTTCCCCATCTTGTGACACCATCCTGGGGAGGCTGTGACCCCATCTGTCACTTATTACGTATGGGCTGGAAAAAGGAAAATACACCTGCTTGGCTTGTTGTTAACTTAGGAAGGACCCAGGTCCTGTGATTAAGGAAACGACTGGGGGCTGAGGGCTCCAGTCCTCAGGCTCTACCTCTGACACAAATGTCCAGCCGGCCTTGGGCAAGTCACCTCACCACCTCAGGAGTCTGAACCTGTGATATTTTCCTCCACCCTGTTGCTTGCCTCACCCCTTTGCATCAATGTGTCTGTGTACTCCTGAGAACCACTACTAAAATGCCTGAGCAATTAAAACTGGCAAGATTTCTGGCATTAGGATTCTGAGTCCACCTACCATATTTTCCACTTTCACTGGAAAAGAAATCAAGTGTGCCAGAGAAGGAAACAAAACCCAACAATAAAAATCTCTGCTTGAGTTTGCCAGTTGGTGGAGCAAAGAATTATCCTGGTTTTCATTGTGTGTGTTGCCTCATGCAGCATAGTGCTGAGCCCATGCTTCTGCAACAACAAAACAGAGAGATCACACTTCTGAGATTAGTTTTTCTCATTAAAGCCTTCATAGTTTCTGGACTTGTAGTTCCAGGATGGTAATGCCTTCCACCTGCCCACCACTCTACCTCTGCCCAGACCATCATAATCTATAAGGAAGCTTGAAGAGGGTAGTTGTCTTAGGTTACAATGTAAGATGAAACCAAAAGCATGTATTCTACCACCCCAGCTTATTTCATAAGCTGTTAAAAACAGGTGGGGCAGTGTTCTTTATCTCTTCCATGACTCATCCCAGATAACTCCCTCCAGGGGCTATCTTCTGATAATAGGCCATCGAGTCTCACTAAAATTATGTCAGCTCATTATGAAATGCTCTGCCCAGGGAGAGGAACAAAGCATTCCTACCTGGGTATAATATGAGGTCTGGAACACCACAGGCAGACCTACCTACTGGATTCCCATAAGACAAAAGCTACATAACCACCACTGCTCCTTCAGAGGAAGACAGACAGGATCACCACTTCAACAGAGCCACATCTATCACTTCAACAGGATTGCAGCCACCATTTAACTGGAGTGCTACCACCACCCCAACCAACAGGGTGTCAGGTTGTATCCTGACCCTGTCAGGTTAAGTCAGTGTTTCTGTATTATTGCCTTTATCTTAATTTTCTTATTAAATTGTAGTCGTGACTTGGGATGTCTCACTGGTTTGCTTTCAAACTAGTACAGTAGTGGGACTTGCTGTCTCTTTTTTTGTCTGAGATTCGAAATCTGCTGTGTTTCTTTACAGCTGAAGAAAAAGAGACCTACTCATATATTAGTGCTTTGTCTGCTTTCATCCCACACCTCTTTCATATATCCTCTCATTCCTTTTAAAGACAGCTTCACTGCAGGTATGAAATACATTGTGGGGAGTCCATATATTACTTCCCCTGAAGTAAATCAAGATCTTTGCTGTTTCACAGTCATTTTGCCTGAGCTACTTAGTTTTTTCCTAGATGCAGGCCTGGCTGTTTGCTGGGAGATCCAGGACTCAATTGAGCTGTCAGTCCTCACTTTCCTTCTCAGGGTAGCTGCTTCAGAGCAGTCATCATCAACTGTGTGCCAACCAAACCAGGTTTGTGCTGAATGAAAATTGCAGCCATTATGATGCTCCTTTTCCATTCCTCCACCTGATCCCCCAAGGAGAGCTTCAGCTATCAATTATCTGAGAAATTGGAGCCATCTGTGGGGCACAGGGAACTTTATCTTTGCATGCTGCGCATAGCAATGGTATGAACTGGAAGTCCCATAGGAAAAGCCACTATTATTATTTAAAGAGCTATTGGCTGTCATTGTTCTGCCCTCCACAGAGGTCTCTGCAGCTTTCTGATTGCCTGGCTGTTTGGCTTTACACTGATATATTGTACTTACATAAATAGGATGAATAATCTGTTTTCCAAATGGTAATTCAGCACCCAGCTGTAACCCCCCTCTTTGTTCTGTGTCATCCCTTGGGTGTTATTTTCTTTCATATATCTATCTCGGATTTCCTTGTTTCTTTTGGGCTTCAGGTGTGTCTCCAGTATTTTCAAGAAGCTTTGCTTGTGTAGCAATAGCTACCCATTGCTGTGCAGTGCTGTGCTTTCAGATTCTGTTTGGATTGCTGAGCTGATCTGCACATGTGGCTGCAGAGCTACATCCTCACTAGGACCTCTCACTGGCAGGGGCTGCGAGACCATCTAGAATCACCATGCTCCATTTTGTCACCCCAGTGAAAGACACCAGCAAAATGGAAAAAAATGCCCTGGGTGGATGACCACTAAAATGGTCAAGGGGCTGGAGTGCAGGATAAAAAAGGCTGAGAGACAGGATATGTTCAGCCTGGAAAAGAGAAGGCAAAGGGGGATATTATTGCCCCTTTTCACCTGGCTACAAAAGGATATAGGGAAGATGGAACAAGGCCGTTCTCAGAAGTGCGCTGTATTTGAACAGGACAAAAAGGATACAAGTTACATCAAGAAAAATTCCTCTTTAGAAAGAAAAACAAATTCCCCAGGAAGATGGTGCAGTACCAAAACAAGGCCCAGAGCATCTGTGGATGTCCACTATATTAAAAATTCAAGTGGATAAGGCCCTGAACATCCTGCATTATCTTTGAAGTTGTCCTGCTAAGAGTAGAGCTTTGAGCAGACAGCATCCTACAGTATCTTTGCAATCTGAAATTCTGCAATCCTGACTTCTTTCCTGCCTCCCAGGAAAATGCTGGGGAGAGGAAGAAAACCTCTCTTAGCTCTTCTTTTTGTGGCTATTCACAGTAAAATACAACTGGGAAAGGAGATCCTGACAGGAGGGAGAATGTAGTCCTCTCTCCCTATTAACATTACCTGATGTCACTGTCTTTTCCATTTGGGCAGAAACTTTTCAATAGGGAAAAAGGCAAACTGGGTTATTCCTTGCATTTTCCAATGTTTTGTGCATGTGGCCTGACTGCCCGTCCAGCCTTGACTGCGTTGGGCTGAGCAAGAGCCAAGTAAGCTGTGGGAAAAAAGCAACAGGTCAAACAAACTTGCTGTGAGGAAATCTCCCTTTTGTGAATTCAGGGGAGAGGAGGGGAATTATCAAGTAAGCTTCTGTCTTGTGCTGTCTTTGTGTTTGTCTGTGGCTTTATTTATTAAATGGAGCCATTAGGAGAACCAAAGTGCTCCCCAGAGTAATTCAGGATGAAAACACTTTCTGTTATGTCCTAGCTACTTCTAACCACCAGGAGCAATTTCCTGCCTCTGGGAAGCTTTTGCTATACACAGCGGGTAAGTGATGGCTGAGGATGGCTGTGCCACGTCACCCTAAATCTCTGCTTTGTCGCGCATGATGAGTCAGAATAAATGCAATAAACTGCCCTGTGCCAGTAATGGGAAAAGCAGTGAAGCATGGTCCAAAACAAGAGCTGGTCACTTTGCAAATAATAAGTCCACAGCTGATAGTCAGCAGTGATCAGAAATCCATGGTAGTCCTGTGGCCAGTTGTGTCCCCTCATGTGAGATGGACTGCAGGATTTGGTCCAGCCCCAGGCAAGAGGCAAGTCTGGGGTGTAGAAGGGTTAAACCCAGTGTGTCTGAGGCAGATTCAGAGGTCTGTCTTTCCTAACTTTTAGTGCTTCACAAGGGTCTGGATGAAAATGTGGTGCTGGATGTGATCTGGGGGATCTTGGCTCTGGCACAAGACCACTACAGGTGTAGTGAGTAAGCTTGATCATTCTTCCTTGACACATTGCAAGAAGAGTTAGTGGGAGCATTTCATTCAGTGTCAATGGGATTGATCTTCATTGCCCTCTCAGACAAAGTTGTCACAAAAGTCTTTTCACCTAGAAGACTTATTCCTGCTTCTCTGTTCTGACAGCACCTCAAGCCAGACTGAGAGTGGGAGCTGATCTGTCCATGCCATGTGTTGCAATAAGCTCCTCCAAAAAGTCCACTTGTTAGGCTCAAAAAGCCAGTTTGTTTTAGGATGCTGACTGAAGAGATTAAGCTTCTAAGAGATGGATGAAACTCAGATAAGGAAAAGAAAAAAAGTGACGAGAGTTTTTTCAGGGCACTACACAGGCAGGGGAGTGAGCTAAGAATTTTTTCAGTTTGCTGGAAATGTTTTAGATGAGAAAGCAGGTTTTTGATTGGGTGAGGAGTGTGAGAGTGTGACCTGCGGTAATGACAGACCATTTATCTGTTCCTGTGTCTGTCTCCTACACTGACCAGAATCTTTTCAGACAAGGGGTATATTTCCACAGCAGAAGTTTAAAAATTCAAGGAGATGAGAGAGGGAGCTATATCTTTCTCTCTTTGCCACCCTTCCACAGCTCACTTCAACTGCTGGCCTCTCCTTATGATTTTTATAGAATAGACAAACAGCCCCATGGTAGGCCCATATCTCTTTCAAAACCCACCTGGAGAACCCAGGTCTGACCTACTGCCTCCCTTGTACCTCCAAAAATCTTGCAGGGCTTCTCAGCCCCATTTAAGAAGTAGGAAGCTGTGGCTATATTTACTCACCAGTAATTGTATGGGATTTATTTTTTCCTTTCCCTACCCTAACCCCATGTTGAAGCACGTGTGCAGACACGCACACTGGCAAGCTGAAAAACAAGCAGGCTACAGTGAGCATTTAATGTAACACCTTTATAGGATTAAATATTTGAACAGTTCCATTAATCTTGCAGTTAGCTGCTCTGAACTGCATTACCTGCAACAGCTGGAAGAACAAGTGCCTGACCACACTTCAAACATGTTTACCCTCCTTTCCCACTTTGCAGTCCCTGGTAAGATAATCTTGGGAATCTTTTACAGAGCCAACATCCATCGAAGACAGTGCTATCCTCAACATCCTTTGCAAATTACTTCCTGAAAGAGATCCCCTCTTATTATTTCTGTTCTTTTGCCCTCCAGTAGACAAGCAACCAGCAAACTGAATGGAGTATGAAAACACGAGAGAGGGAATGCAGGCAAATGGTCCAGGTTGAGGGGACCTATCTCTTCACCTACCTTCTTCCCCATGGTTGTCTCCTTCCAAATGGGAAGCAACTCACTGCAGATGAAAATCTGAGATATCTAGGCCCTGTCTAGAGATCCATTTCTGATCCTGGTCTGCTTCTATCCAGCTTCCTCACAAGTGAGGATGTGGTTGCACAGGCTCAGCTGAGAGGTGCTGGGTGTTGGCACTGGTATTCCTGGGCTAAGACTCTGGGTCAGATCCATTCAGCACACTTGCTTTCCTCTGCAGTCCCTGTCATGTTCAGGGATGAGCCCTGGGTGTGAGAGGTGTTCCACTTCCCCCGCCATGCTCTGTCCTATTGCAGGGCAAGGGCGTCTCTACTGAAATGAACGATGAGTGAGTAAAGGAAAGCTGACGTAGGTGGGAAGAGGGAAATCAGGCTTAAGGTTTGTGCAAAGTGTAATAATCAGGCAGTTTCTGCAGACCACATAATGGACCTGCTCAATGTAAAACTAATTTGGTTTCTTGTGATTCTGGAACGCCTCCTCATTAAAATTGTACATTCGCCTTTTTAAAGAAGTGACATACAAGAGAGTGCATATTGCATCATATTAAAAAGCAGAGAAAAATTGAAGCACCATCCCACTTTGCTAGGTGCAGCAAACACTGTTGGCATCCCTAATATGAAAATTTTTAATTTGATAGTTTACATTCCATTAGCATCCCTCATCTATCAAACCTGAAGCGCATAAATGTAGCACGGCATACAGTACTTTGCATTTACAAAGGCAGTGCCGTGAGGTGCATAAGAAAATATTTCTTGAGGCTCTAAAATGCCATTTTCAATATGATCTTGCAAAACTAGAAAGGAGACTGGAAGTCAGTGGGCTGTACTGACATATGAGAAACACATTACAGAGTTACATTTCGCAACCTCAACACAAACATCTGTCTGTTTATCTACTGACCAAATGATTGCCTTATCTAATGGTCCATCTAGACTCATATTGTACACTTCCCAAAAACATCACTGACACTTTACTATGAGGCAAAGGAGAAAATAATGCTGACAAACACATTTTCCTGGAGGAAGCCACTTCAGACTGTGATCAGCATATGATCAAACAGCAGTGTCTTTAGTTTGTTGGATCCTCTAATCAAAAATTTCAGATAGAAAATTAGAGGTCCTTAAAGATCTCTGTTTAGGTGTCTAAAATTGACAATCTCATAATAGATAATGAATTTTTATCTGCTAGGTGCTGAGTACTCTCTGAAAATTATGCTCTTTTTAAAAGAAAGGTGCCAAAGTCCTGCTGCCCAAAACCACTGCATATTTTGGGAAATATTGGCTGCTCCTTTTGGAGAAGATTAGCAGCCTCTTGGGATGAGGAAAAAGACTACTTCTCCTTTCATCTGTGTGCAGAAGTGTATTGGTCCAGACTCCCATTGTGGATAATTCACAGGATTGCATTTGAGTTGTTCTCCATTATGTATTTGATTTTATACACAATAGGGAGCATTCTCATGGCTCATTTGACACTAGGCAATAATTTAAACACAAGCAGTGGCTGAATGGAATTAAAGGAAGACAAGAGTCCTAACACAACTATTTGCCTCGGCAGCATAGCACTGTCCAGTGGGACTCTTTTGCAGAAAGCCACTCAGGCAAGGTCAGACTTTGATAAAGAACAGATACTCTGTGACAACTTGAGCTGTACAAGATAAAGTAAAAGTAATCACCCATGATTCAAGATAAAACCCAGCTTCCCTGGGCTCCTAATGCTTTCTTCCTCTGCTCTCTGTACAGCAAGCATGGTATCAAGACTCACCTGTCATTAAAGAGTGCTTGGACTATTCCCTGACTTACCTATACAATAGTTTCTCTTTGAAGGGAGATTTGATCTGTGGTGCTCTGATACCATGATGGTCTGTGAGCCTTATATATCCTCAGTAGTAAATGGAGTTAATTTAACACTGGGATGGCAGGTGCATTTCGGGGAGGGGTCACTGCCTGACTACTCCAAACCATGGCTCAGTAGTCTAACCTGATATGAAGAGGTATTGCTTGAAATCCTTCCATGATTTTGTTCTTGGCTTACAGGGGTGGCACCTGTGCAGGTGCTTACACTGTGCTGGGCTTACAGGAGCCAGGGCTGCTTGGTATCCCTTGAGATGGTGAACAAAGTGAGCAAACTCAGCCTTGCTCCTGTTGTGCCTGGTGACACATTAGGAGACCAGACTGCTCTTGGAGACACGAGAAATCTTCAAGCTCCTGGAGCTGACTGGAAGCAGAGGTTCCTCTAAGTACTTGAGAAATAGCTGAGCTCTAAGCTGATTTTGGGATGCTCCAGGTGACTGGTCTTTCCATAGTGTGCCTCATTGCCCCTCATCACACAAAGCCTCAGGGATCAGCCTGTATCCAAGTTTGGTGTCTAAGGAAAGAGTTACAGTTTTATTTCAAGGTATTAATGAGATTTGCAATATGGGATTTGCATGTGCATTTCATGCTCTCCCCTGTCTCTTTAATTTGGTTGAAACAGAACATCACCCTGTAGGTGAGAATCCTACATGGACTGGAAGCAGGCAGTTGAGCCAAAAGTCTGGATTCAAACATGGTCTGTGCATCAGAGTGGGGGTTTCATCCTGGCCTCAGAGCACCCTGTGTGTCTTCATTCCTGCTGAGTGTAAACAAGCAACCAAAATGCACCAAGGAAGAAAAGGTCCACAAAGAGAAACTTAGCCACTGTCATTAGCAGAAATTTGCAAGAAACAACAGAAAATGACAGCACACAAATCCCAGGTGGTGTTATTTCAGACAGCATTGCAGATGTGAACACAGAGAGCAGATGCTGAGAGACCAGCTGCGAAGGACTGAGTCAAACAAAATCAGTTGTATTGGGCTGATTCAGAGCAACCAAGGAGAGCTGAAAACCTTGAACTATGAAACCTACAGTTCCTTCCATCAGCCATCAGCCAACACCTACATGTGTAAGAGGCTGAATCCTCCATAACTCAAACTGGTATTCTCAATCACATGCTCTCACAGGTCCCTACAGAAAGCTCCCCATGAGCTAGGGGTGACAGGACATCTGCCAAGAGCCATGTGTTCAAAGTAAACTCATTTACAGTGGCATCAATTTCAGAGCAGTATTTCAGCCCCGTGTATAGGGGGTGGATTTGGAGTTAATTTTAGGGAGTCATTAAATACTTTGCTCACCCTTTTTCTTCACAAGACGGTAATCCTGATATTGTTCACTTACAGAGTAAAGTGCTGCTATGAGCTCACTGCCTCCAGGTCTCTCTCCTTCTGTTCTCCAAGAGGTTCCATGTTTCTCCAGCTATGGTCAATATCACAGCCTGTTTTGATAGCATCTGTTGGCATGTCTACAGTGTTGGCGCTTAGTGACATACTTGCCTCATACATTTTATGCCTGATCCAATCTTTTCTTCTGTCACTCTGCTTTCATAAAATGTGTCCCCTCAAACGTG
This sequence comes from Trochalopteron elliotii, assembly GCA_024734555.1. Taxonomy (NCBI): domain Eukaryota; kingdom Metazoa; phylum Chordata; class Aves; order Passeriformes; family Leiothrichidae; genus Trochalopteron; species Trochalopteron elliotii. Next base: position 2,197,242 of record JANPWX010000045.1, read on the forward strand.
TCTTTTCTCACAGTCTTGGGCCACAGATGCAGTCAGCTTCAGAGTCCTCTTGAGGAGGAGGCAGATCCTAGGCTCAGGTGGCAGCTTCCACTCCCTTTTGTGTCCCATCTGAAAATTATCAGAGGTAAATTGCCTCTGTCATTTCTTCCAGGATGCCTTCAAAAGGTCACTGGAGACCTTTACTCACTTTCACATGTGAAAATTAAATTTTGGAAAATACAGGTTGCCTGCTACAATGCACTGAGGTGCCTTTGGAGAGTGGCAAGCTACAAGTGGAGTCAGCACAATGCTTCTATGTGAAGAGAAAATGCATTTCTGAAAGGAGACCACAAGCACTTTTCAAACCTGAATATCTCATACAGAACTTAGTGCCTCTGCTGTTGTAGTAGGTAACCCTTTACTCTTCTGAGTGGGTCTTGAGCCCTGAAACAGGCCACCACTGTTAGGTCACATATTTAAAGCAAGACATGCATCTGAGGCTGCAAAGCTAAATCATAGCTGTGTTGTGGCCCTGGGACAGATACAAATTCTCATAATCACATATGTGCATTACATGCCTTTGATCTCACACATACACATAAATGCATATGAACTGCATTTTTTATGTATTTCTGTTACCCAGTGAAGTAGGTTGGCTTCTTTCATTGAAACCAGCATGTGTGAGTTTTTCAAAGCAGTAAAACAAAAGAAGCAAACCCTGAAACCTCATATGGCTCAAAAGTGGTTTCTAATTACAGTCACTGTTACAGACCACTGCTGAGGGATGCAAAAGAGAAAAGATGAAAGCTGAGGGTAGAATTTCCAGCAGCTTTCAAAGCAACCTGTAATGCAGAGTGTGGAAAGATTTAGTACTGAAAGCCTCAGAGCATGAGAGACAAAGAAAAGTAGGGAAGGGAGAAGAATGCACTGGATTGTCACACCATCCCTGGAAGGACCCCAAAATGAAAATTTTTACTTATGTTTACTCATTAACTAACAAAGAAGAAAAAAACCCCTGAAATGTGAGCTGCTAGCAGGGCTGTGAATGGGCTTTCTGTGAAGCAAAGAAAATAAATAATCAGAATCAGAAAATTGTATCTTGTGTTTGTTCAGTAGTTTGCTGAAGCATTCGTAATATGAACCAGAACAGACTTCATCTTGTCTATGCCAAAATAAAACTCAGTTTTTGTGCACACAGAGAGCTGTAAGATTAGAATCTAGATCACTGAGCCTTTTTAACCATTCATTTATACTGGTTTTACACTATATTTAGTTCGCAGAGTTATTGGAGCCCAGTGGCATGGAGAATAAGTCTTAGTATATTCAATATTTACAGAAGAAAAGCCAAGCAAAGTTAGATAATACTTAATAGGAACGGTGATACAGACTAGTAATATAATTCTGGAGACAGACTGCAACTACTAAGAGTTGTCCCCTTCTATTGTTTATTAACCTTTGACTAGCATTTATTTTCTAAAGAAAAGCTTCAAAGGCTTTTCTTTGAAGTCAAACTTATTACAAAATTGTGATAGATTTCAATTTTAAACATCTCAACGGGTTTGAATAAAGATGGATATGACCTGCATGGAGACAGGCATGCTGAGGAACACTTGCTTCAGGCAGAATCCTGCCTGGGGCAAAACAGGACACCTCAGGGTTAAAAAGGGAAAAACAGGAGAAAGGGATATGCAGGTGATGTCAGGGGCCAAAACATAGCAAAGAAAAAGGGCAGTGATCAGTGGTCCAAGCAACATCCTGTATATTGATATCGCTGGGATGAGAAAAAATTAGAGGGCCTTGGAAGAGGAACTTTATTCTTTTTTTCTACCATCCTTTAGTGGGTAGTATTCATTTTCCTTATTATCAGCCATTTAAAAATTAGCCTGGAGTCATCATCTAGGCTTGCATAGACAATGAAGAGTGGGAGCAACCTAGTACAGCACCAATGAATTCACTTCTTGAAGTATTTTTTTCTGTTGGAGGGAGCTGTCAAACATTTAAATGGCTGCTGTTAAGCAAGACGGTTCCCACCCTCAGTGGGTGTGACTTTCTGCTGGAGGTGTGGATAGATTCCTCCAAAGGAATTTGAATTTTGAGACATTCTGCAGGGGATAGCATGGATAAAACACAGAAACAATCTCAAGAAGAGATGTGGGATTAGACTGGGCTCAGACATGGTGGAAATCAGAGGTTTAAACTGACAGTAGGTCTTTAAAACAGGCACTATATATGTTTGCATGCAATTAGTTGCACTGAAATAATGAGATGAAAATATTGCACTGAAGGCTGAGTCTCTGCCTTGTCTGGAGTAACACAGCTGGGACAAAAGTGGGACCTAGAAGTTGTGGCTGTTTTTTCCACACCAGCCTATTACAGAGTCACAGTGTGTTCAGGGTAGGGCAGGGACTGGTGACTCTGCACCGAGATTTTAATTTAGCTCGATCCTATCTATCAGTGCATCTATCAAATGGAGACCCAGCTCTGAAAGAAAATGATAAAAAGCAGATGCAAAGGGAAAACCTTTGTGCCATTGGAAGCATCATCACTAAATTCTGCAGCACTTTACCCCAGTGTAAAAGGAAAATCTGCCACTTCATTTGCTGAACTGTGAAATTAATGGCTAAAGACATAATACAGACTCTATAGAAATTCTGAGAAGAAATGATAACAGGGTGGAAAATTAAGAACCTAAATGAAATGAAGACCTGAGGTTGATATTATTAAAATATACTATTTAATCAGAAAATCAGATTATTAAATCTTTTCTACCCAAGACAAAAATGTTGTCTTTCACAGAAAATCCTGTATTGTTGTTTCTTCTGCACTTTCTCATTCTGATCTTACCTTTCTCTCCGTAGTAGATGCATTTTCTTCCATAGCTACTTGCCCTTGTGCATCGTCATTTAAATCATCAACATTTTCTATCATTGACTTCTAAGTCATCATGTCATTCCCACATCTCCTTAGCTCCCTTTCCCGAGCAGATGTTGACTCATGGCTGTACAAGACAAATAAAGTCTTTGTATAGACTTCTATCCAGAAGAGCTAAATCAAGTCTGGAGTTTGATGTTATTGTTTTCTAAATTATTCTGTGTCATGTGATATTATTTTGGCCCATATGCACTCTCTTGATATTTCTATTTATTGTTTATTTGGTACTACTATTTTTCTTTTCTTTTTTTCTCTGTTTCCTCTCTGGCCAGCATGGTGGTCAAATGAAGGTATTTCTTGCCTTATGAGGGCATCCTTGGACAACGTGGGGGACCTATACTTTATGAATGGGGGAGCAAAGCAAAAAAGAAACACAGTGACTTGATCACAGTAAGAAAGCCACGGAAAAAGGGAAGGATTGAATGTGAGTGTTCTGAACTCATGCTTAAGGTACAGATCTATTCTTCCAGATAAAGAAATGAATGTATCTGTAGGCGTTACCGATAAACTAATGTGTTTATCATGTTTTAACTACGCTATCTATCAGAAAATCCTAACAATTTCACCAAGAACTGATCTGCAGTGGCATCTTTTACATTTTTTGTGCATTTTTGTTGCTGCTGTTTTTTTGTTTGCTTGTTTGATTGATTTTGGTTCTTGGATTTTTTGTTTTTTTTTCCTTCTCTCTTTGTGAAGGGGCAAAGGAACTGAATTAAAAAAACTGCAGAAAGGCATACAAGTATTGCTTTCCACCACACCCAGTCCAAGGCTGCTTCTCTTTTCAGGCAGACAAGAGGTTTATTTCAGGGAGGAGCAGAACTGAAGGGTACTGGCTGGGGAAGATGACCCTTTGACATCTACAGGCTGCCTTCTCAAATGCAGAAGATGAAACTTGTCTCACTGAAAGGAAAAGCATACTCCAGCACCAGGTTCTACCAGCTTGCTTTCCACTACAGTTTTTAAAATTAATATGTTATTGTGCTCTTTTCTACTTCATGTAGCTTGTCAAGGACTTTCTGCATTACCTAGAAATAGCACCTAATGCTATGTTTTAATAAAAATAAACTAAACAGCTTGTTGTTGCTGGCTAAACACCATCTACTTAACTCCTTTGTATCTGGATTTTTGCAGACAGCAGGCTGTATTAACAGCCATCATGATATTGGAGGTCCTGGACACAGTTCATATAAAGTGTGTTAGATATTTCAGGTCTTAAGGATCAATGCTTCCTTTGTGGGGTGGTCTTTATTATATGTTGTTGAGGACTCCATGCAGACAAGGTGCAGTTGCATCTGTCTGCCTGCTCTAGATTTGCTGGTGCAGTGATCATTTAGTTGGCTCCATGGGCTGAAATCTTTGCTGACTCTTTCACTGACACCAGCCAAATGAGGGTTCATCACTTCAAGTAGCATCAGGACAGTCTCTGTACAGTGCCTTAGGTCTCCCCTGGATGTAGGTTGCCAGGTCCTTTAGTTTTCTTGACGTTCTGTCTGCCTATAATACTTCTCTAAGGACAGCTTGTAACATGTGGCCTTGAACTAGATACCTCCCTGAAAACCTGTCAGCCTCCAGATAGCTCCCAGTGGAAGTGTCAGTTCTTCTTGTCACGATAGTTTCACTGCTGTAAGCAGCTGCAATATAACTCCTTTTTAGCTGGATCAGTGTTCTCCTCTTTTCACAAAGGAAGCACCCGTGCTGCTGACACACTGGTGTTTGCTCCATTCTCATCCCTCTGCAGCTGTGTTGAAGAACCTAAAATAACACAGTAAATTCTTTCAATTTGGGTTCCTTGAACCTCATGCATTAGGAAATTCTTTGCTATTTGTGCTGATTTCTAGGCACATTTCATTTTCATTCTCACATGACACATATTTGTTCCAATATCAGTAGCACTGTATCACAACCTGACCATTATTTGTGGACTAAAGAATTATTTCACTTTCTGAGTGGCAAAACTTGAACAAGATTGAATAACTGTTTCTCCAATTTTATCTGTATGCATACCGGTTGAGATGCATTCACTGTCTCAGGTTTTTCTTCTTGGTTGGATGTATGTGGAGGTCCTTAGAAGATTAATGGCAACATTTTGGAAGCCTTTTCCTGTCTCATTCCTGATTTCCTTTCAGCACAGCAGCCTGCACTTACTAAAGGCTGAGCTTCTTCCCAACCTTTTGTTGATTAACTAGACATATGCACAAAATTTTCTGGAAAAAAAATATTCTTTATTTCCTGACCTCACAGACATGGCATCAGTAATGTGGTGAAAGCTCAACCTCCAGAACCCTGAGACTCCTCACTGTTTATAATTCTGTTTCCTAAGCTGAGTGAAATCTGCACTTATGCTTAGGCTGATAAAGACTTTTTGCATGCTGCCTATGGAGCAGTTAGATATGTTTATCTGAGAAACTGTGATAACTTATCCAAACCTTGTCTTTCTAGAAATCTCCAAGATTTTTGTTTCCTGTTGAATAATGGTGAGCGTGGTCGTTTCCAAGGCAGAGGAGACAGAAGCATTCATTGTGTGAAGACTCATACCCTCTTCAAGGAGAAACACCCTAATTCCTTTCTACATAAGAAATGCACAGTGACAGTTGCCTGTGTCCCTGTTCCTTTGGAGCATGTCAGGGAGGCAAGGAAGTAGTTACAGGCTGAGAAGAGAAAAAAAGCTCTTTCCCTCTGGCCATCCTTACCAGAAGCAGGGATGTGTCCTGTTCACTTCAGGGATGTACTGCAGGGGAAGGGATGACAGCCCACATCAGAGGCATGGTGAGGGATGGTGTGCAGGTATAAGGGAGGCCAGGATGGTAATGGCTTTTGTTAGACTGGCCTATTTATTTAGAAAAACATTATAAGCCATCAGGTTTTAATCAACCGCAAACCAAATGGCCAAACAAATGGCTTCATAAACCATTACACCCTGGCACTTTTCCATCCATGAGAAATTTGCCTTATAGATGTGGAGAACTAACATCTGTACAAACAGAAGAAACTACCTAGGGAAAATCTCCTACTGGGGTTCCTTTCAGTGAGGGGACTAGGACTACTCAGGGTAGCTACCAAGAGATTCTGTAATTTGCTGCCTCATTTAATTTTCTCAGCCTAGTATTACATAATCAATAACATCCTGCAGTCCCATAGACAAAAAGTGCAGACAGTGTACCTTTCTGGGCTTGCATTGTTTATTTTTAACTGTGGATTCCATTATCTTGTAATTTCCTTACTTACTTCTCTACTGGAGGTAACGCTGAATTAATCTGTCTCCAGTTCTTATTAATTGGCAAGGAAAGCTTTAGTAGTAAGAAATTATCAGTTTTCTAATGCACATTGCTGGTGTATTCATGTGCCAAAATTTAGAAGGTTTTTTCCTTGTGTACTTTATTCTTGTGTCCATTTGTCTTGCTCTTCTGTAGTTGGGGCTGAGGTGTGATATTGTACATGATGGTGAATTTTGAGATCCCTCTGAAAAGCAGTAATTTATGTTGCCTTCTTGTCATTACTTTTCTCATTCCTAATCCTGTTTTAATACATTTAAGACATTTTAATACATCTACAATGTTTTTTACAAGATTATTTTTTGCTAAAATATGAATCAGTAATTACACTTTATGGCCTTTGGCTTTAGCAAGAAAAATAACAATAACATCAAGGTAAACCAAATATTAAGTGGTGTGCTCTTATTATAATGAGGAGCCATGTTTCCTCAGTACAAAAGACATGGAGTGGGTCCTGAAGAGGATGACAAGGAATATTAAGGGACAGGAGCATCTCTCTTACCAGGAAAGGCTGAGGGCTGGGCCTGTTCGAGAAGAGACAAATAAGAGGGAACCTCATCAAAGTCTATCAGTATCTGAAGGGGGTGTGCCAAGAGGATGGAGCCAGGCTCTGCTCAATGGTGCTGAGCAATAGGACAAAGGATGACATGCAGAAACTGATGCACAGAAAACTCCATCTGAACACGAGGAAGAATTTCTTTACTGTGCAGTTGACTGAGCACAGCAGCAGATTGCCCAGAGAGGTTGTGGAGTCTCCCTCCCTAGAGATACACAACAGCTGTCTGGATGCAATCCTGTGCCACGTGTTCCAGGATGACCCTGCTTGAGCAGGGAGGTTGGAGCAGATGATTCACTGTGGTCCCTACCAACCTGACCCACTCTGGGATTCTGTGATATGTTAACTGAACACAGCTAACCAAACTGACACACATTTGGGACAGTAGACATGAAACTGACATGTTATCAAGGGAAAGAAAAGGAATTCATTGTAGTTCAAAACAAGCAAACTCAGATGAATGATATGATTAAGGAACTAAAGATTGTAACTTCCCTGTGAAATGAACATTACTGTTACAGAGAATCTAAAAACTGACATCATGTTCCCAATACAGAGTCATATAAAAAGGGTGTGGTTTTCAGACTAGGTTGGTTAGATTTGCACTTTAGGAGTTAGATACTTGAAAATACTGGTGTGGACTGCCCCCAGTGAAAGCAATGAATAGCTGAATAAAACTGTAAACATCTTTCCAAGGCTAGTCAGGAGTTGTCTGGTTTCAGAAGCTCTGAGACAAAAACAGATCCAGTGTGACCCGCATTTCTGAAAAATAATCCACTTAATGTGGATGTCTAAGTAGGGATGTAGATTCTGCATATAGATATCTTCATTAAGAACTTGAGAGTGAAATTCTGTTATCCTCCTCTCAGTAATTTTTTTTACTGAAGATATGGAGTTATATCAAATGTTTACATGGCATGTAAGAAATCCATGTATCCCATCCAGCCATCACATGACTGGTGAAAGCTATTACCCAGTTCTGAATAATACTTTTTTTTTAGTCCTGGTCATTAGAGGAATCATTTTGAAATGAGAATGTAAAAAATGACACTTGACTTTCACAGACACAGCACAGAGTATGCCTGATGCAGTTTCAGAAGGTGCACATTTAAAACATAGCTGGTGTGAATTTTATAGTACAGTTGATAGAAAGGTAAAATGTTCCTCAAGATCAAAACGAGATTATAACTCTTGTGTGCTCTTTTCAATATAAAATACTGGACTTAATTCTCCTCTTTTTCACTCTGGTGTAAACACAGAGTAACCCAAGAAAATTAATCCCAAAATGTTAGGCAAATTAATGTATTATTAGTCATGTGGTCATTGAAATCAAAAGGGCTAAGAGGCTGTGGTCAACATGTCCTCACCAGGCAAGAGGCTGTGGCATAGCATTTATGCTTTTTGCCTGGAACAGGCTTCAGTTCTGCCATACCTGCCAAAAAAGCCTTTATTTTATTCTAATGTCATTATATACTATTCAAACAAGTTGGATTGCTAGTCTAGATTTATAAATGCAGTGAGGTATAACACAGTGAAGTCTAGCTTGTTTGACTTAGAGAGGAGATATGTAAATTGCCAGCCATCTTCAATAATTTAGTCTGATATGACAATATGATGAAAGCTGAATAAACTGCCAAAAGCTGTGGTCTTGCCTTCTGCATTTAAGATCTTGAATTGAGATTTTTCTGGAAATTATTTAGTGGACTTCCCTGTCTGATGGAAGAAGGTAATAACATGGTTATTATTAATAATCCATTAACAAGCAGGTGGTGTTAGTTAAAAAGGAAAAAAAGCAATTTCCCTGAGAGGAGCAAAAACTTTAAAAGCTCCTTCCCCCCTTTGCAGTAGAATAAACGTGACAAGGCACAAAAGACTGAGACATTAGCAGAATGATCACCACCAAGCTATTAATCGTTTTCCATTTTATTGCTGAGGGTTTTACACAATGCAACGCAATTCATTACATCTTTCCTGATACATCTAAAGCTGAATCCTGAAATGCTTTTTGGTGTTAAATAATACAACATAGTAGACACTATAAATTACAGGAAATGGTAGTGTGAAGGATGTTGGATGGTGAATAATTTACGAAGATTAGAACAGAGCAAGGGGAGGAACCAGTGGTGGAGCAAAAAATCAAAGTGGAAAAGAAGTTTTCACAGGAAATCTGAAGAGTTAGTGGAAGAGGCAGATCTAGGAAGTTATTTCATGTGGCTTAAAAAAAAGAAGTTTCTATGCCAGAAATAGAAGAATATTTTTCTCATACTGGAAGATATGCTGAAACTGTTAATTTGTGACTGAGGTAGAAGAGGTCTAATTAGTAGTGCAAAAGAATCCAGAAAAGTCTGAAAAAAAAATCTTTGATAAAAAACCTTAGCAGGAGTGGGGGGTTCACTTTTTCAGGTGTCTTCAGAGAAGACCAGAGAGGAAAATACCATTCTTCTCCAGTCCTTGAAAAGGTCACATTTTCCCCTGGTTCTGGAGTAGTTTGTAAGCAGCCCAGTCTGATCACCCTCTCAGTCCTGCTTGGGGTTTCACAGCCATATTATATATCCTGAGGAACAAGGTTATGCCATGGATAAGATTATCCTGCCCTGAGCTCCAGAGCTGCTGCCACAATAAAGAAGAGCTGGTGCACTTCTGGTGAGTAATACTCCATTAGAGACAGGTGATGTGCTGGCCTCTGGAATGTGGAACAAGGGACTGCCATGACATGTTTACTACCACCACCAGAGGAGCAATTTAGGATGACATTGTAAAGTGTAATCAGGAATAAATTATTAATTAATGGCTTTTAAATGGTCTGAGTTCAGTACCTGGTGGTGAAGCTGTGAATGGAGCAATTACTAAAAAATTCATGTGTTCTTGGCCATAGAGCTGATAAATACTGTGAAGTGCTCTTCGATAACCGAGTGGCTGGCAGTTCACTTGAGCACCACAATTCTGTTTCTAGTTGCCAATAAATGATGGCTATGCTCATGTTTGTCAGGCTCCCTGTAAGAACTCAGCCGCTATTTAGCCCTTGGGGGCACACTGGCAGGGTATATATTCCTGAGTGTTTGGGTTAGGTTTAGGGTTAGGGTTTAAATGCCTGAGACATAGCCTCAGCTCTCCTCACCCTTCCCTCCCTTCTATAGCCTCTCAGAACCAGCTTTTACAGTGTAAGTCATGACAGCAGAGTCTTCAACATATCAGAGACACATATTTGAGAGTTGCTTCATTGAAAAAATGCAGGAAATAATGTAATCACCCACCTGCACAAAGTACTTTGATATCTAAGAACAAAATACATGTTGTCATTAATTCCTGTTTTGGGGAGCTTTGCAGACCTGAAGAACTTGATTTGTTCACTAGAGCATTAAATCCTGTTTTCCTATAAAGTAAAAGGGAAGACAGAGTATAGACAGCTGAATTTGCCTCCCCCCTCCCTGCCACCCCTTCTACTGGCACTGCTATCGTGGTTTTGCACCAATAGAGAGCTTTTTCACTGCAATGATGGTAGAGGCATAGATTAGCTGCTGAGACCATGATTTCCAGGCACAAATGGATAGTGAAGCACCTTTTAATATTAGTACTTGAAATTCACTGTGTGTGCTAAAGAGAAGGTGAGATAATTTCTCAGTAAAGAAATTGCTTCTGCAAGAAAGGATTGTTCCTGCAAGCTGATGTCAGCTGGGTTCATCAGAGGATGTGAGTGGAGCCATTGCTTTACTGCAATTCAGGACCTGCACTCCCTCTGGTTTTCTCTAGGCTGATTGTCAGAGCAGTCCTGCTGGAGGAGGACAACAAACACAAACTTCCCCAGGCAGAGGAGGGAATTAAATCCCTCTTTCAAGATAATAAAAAACCTCTTGAGCCATCCAATGCTGGGGTGTTCTGGGACAGAGCCTTTGCCCCTCTGGTGCAAGCTGTTTGCTTCTGCATGACTTGGTTAAACAGTCCCTGTCCCAGCATGGCTCCACAGGGCATGTACTCTTAGAGGAAGAAAGGCAGTTTCCAGTCACTGCTCAGAAAGGGGATTATGAAATAAAGCTCCAAGTCCAAGAGAATTCAGGTCAGTTCAGGTTGATGAACTGCAAAACCAGAGGTGTGCCTCAGTGCAGGCTGTAAACAAATGTGGGCTCTTCAAGAGGGTGAAGGAAGCCTCAGAGCTGCTTGTACTCAGTTGCTCTTGTGATGCAATCCTGAGCTGGCCATCTGTGTTGGTACTCCCTGCAGGATAGCAGGCATCTTGTTTGGTCTTTGGAGCCCCTCCAGCAGCAGGGAGGAGGATCCCTCTTGTGAGGGCTTACTCTTAAGTATGAGCAGTGCAACGAGTTTGGCACTGCTTCATTGCTTTACCAATGGATTTTCTTTTACTTATTTTGACATCTGGGGTGAGGAAGTTTTTCACCAGAACCTTGCTCCACTCCATATATTTCTGTTGGCTCTGAAGAACCAGCAATTTCTAATATTTTTGTGCAAAGAGAAAAACCTTTACCACAGTAAAGCCTAGAGTAAAAGTGGGCACAGAGACACAGAGAGCAGCAGCAGCAACAAAAAAAGGGCTATGAGCAGTTTCTTGTGGCATTGAGTGAGTGTCTGGGACCATTTTCTGCTGGAGGTACTTGTGTTCAGCTGAGATGTAGCACCATGCTCCTGCAGGGTTCCTGCTGTTGAGGACAAGTTAAATAAATATTGTATATCACAAAGGAAACCATCCTTGTAGGATTCCAGCTTAGAGATGGAAGCCATTTCTTACTCCTTCATGGACTAATGCAGGGTATTTGTTCCTCAGGTGAATGTCACTGCACATATTGAAGGACATAAAGGTTCGAGAAACCTCAAAGAAGACAACTGTACTTCTTTTCCAACCTGTGTACGTGTGCTGGGAGGAGGGTGGTGTCTCACAGGCTCTTGTCTGTGCCTCTGTACCTGGAATATGTTTTAGGAGACAAAAGAAAATCATGCATTAAAGCTAAGGCCCTCTAACATGGCAAGTAATACATAGGTGGAACTTTGTCCTCCAGGAGTGCAGGTTCAGATAAAAACATCTGGGTGTGTGCTGGAATCTCAGGCACTTCCTACATACAAGTACAGAGTTGCCTACTGGGTGGCCTTTTAAGATCTGTTGAGGAGAAAATAAAAGGTGGGGTGAGAGAAAAGACTACTAACTTTATCCCAAACTACCCATTCCCAAGGTACATTAAAAAAATCAGAAGACTACTAAAATCAATTAAATCACCATCTAGCTGCAGATCTGTCCCAAGGAGCCTGCAGCAGGCTGACCCCATTCAGCCATGGATGTGGTGGGTCTCCATCCCTTCTGCCCAAAAAGCAAAGTACCAAGAGGAGCATGGAGAGGGTACAAAACTACCTCAAACAAGCTTTCAGAGACTTGTGAAGCGAAAGCCAGAGGAGTTATACAGTCTTTAGCTGGCAGGCAAAGAATGAATTTTGTCTCTGATGAGAAAAGATTAATTTTTAGGCAGTTTGCCTTGATGTCACCATTTGCATTCTGGAAAACAGTATTGAAGCAGCTAGTGGGCTCAGCCCAGGTCTTTGGACTGCTGGTTATTTTTTGCAACTCTTGGAACCATATCTGTGTGACAAAGACATGGGTGTGTTACTTGCACAGGTATTCATAAGATATTTCAAGCATGTGGTTCTGGATCCTGGACCCTCTTCACCAATCTTCTATAACTGCATTAGGAAAATTTGGTTCTCTTATAAAAAAAGATTTCTTTTTAAAAAGAAATAAAAAATTTCTTTTTCTTTGTGCTACAATAATATTGTAAAGACAATATTAAAACCAGGGCAGTTCAAACCACTTCATCACGAACAGAATTTAAAAATGTTTGCAGAGGGTCTTATATGTTGGCTTATTTTTAACTCAAAGTAGGCTGCAGCTGCAGGTTGTACACACAGTGATGTGCTGGAGCAGGCTTAGAGAACTTGAAAATCTGGTATCAAGTTTTGATCTTGCTTCACTAAAGCTGTATGTCTTTGAAAAAATGGTTTCTATCCTGCATTCTGGCCTTTTCCCATGGTAATATGAGCCTTTCTTTGCAAAGGGCCTTGCAATTCTCATATAAACAGTAATACTAAGAAAAGGAGTAGCAAAAGTATTATCTATGTGTGTGCATTGCTTACAGGAGGTGAGGGAAATATTCGAACACATTAGACAGTGGATGAAAGTCAGATCCAAGTTTTGAGAAAATAAATCTTCATAGAGTGCTCTTTTGCCCTGCCAAATCCTCCTCCTCTACTAAAGATTTGGTCTGAAGCAGAAAATTAGCAGACAACTGTAAAAGAATATGCTGGTTCCCTGCTGGAAAGAGCAGGTGCCCAGGATACCACCGTTGCTGCTCTGTGCATATGCTGATTTCCCCACAGGCATGGCCTGAGCTGCTCTCTCTTCATCTTTTTCAGAGGCAGAATGACTCAATTATTTTCATGCCAGAAACACATGATCATGCATGTTTGAGCCCTCACACTCAAAGCTCTCATTCCCCTCTGTTTGAGCCTCCAAACTCGTTAGAATTCCTGCAGGAAATGTGCAGTTCTTCAAGGCCCAAAAAAGTGCAGAAATGCTGTAATTCCTCCAGTCCTCAACATACAATTTACTCTCATCACCTTGTCCATAACCTTCTATACATTTTCTGCTTAGTTGCAGCTCTATCTTTTTCTCTTCCCCTCTCTTCTTCTGGGGCAATACCTTTTCTACTCCAAAATCTTCCTTGTAATTCCCAGTTGAACTCCAGTTTATGGGATCAGGGCACTTGTCTAGAGGTCAGACCTTGATAACTAAGATCTTGGTCTTGATCTACCTCTGGATGAAGTGCTGAAAGACTGGGAAACTTTCTTCAGATGGCTAGAGCAGGAATTCCAGAAGCACAGGGCAAACACATTTCTTTGATGCTCTGCTGATAAGGTGATCACAAAGAGCATTGGCTGCAGTTGCTTTGACTGGGAAGTTGCATCTTCTCCTTGCTGATGATGTCCTTGACTTCCTTTCCTCCTAGTTCAACAAGCCTCTAGCGGGGGAAAGTGCCTCTGGCCTGAGCACAAGTATCAGCTTGACTTGTTTTTGTTTCTAAGATTTCCTTCCCTTCTGCAAGCTTAATGCTGTTCCTCCTTTGTAGCTGGCTGCACTGTGAAAGCACATTTGTGTTCTAAGATGTTATCACACAGAGAGCTAATGGGATAGGTTAGAGAAGCCCACAGAAACAAGGGTATGAGAGTTCCCAATTTCCTGAAACACTTGCCTTTATTGCTGCGACTGAGAGGACTGCCTCATTCCCCTGCAGAGCCTGTCCAAGCCTGTTGCCTGCCATACTGTGTGATACCCTGCTTTGGGAAGGCTGCAAACACCTTTTTATTACCAGTGGCCACTAAGTGTGCTGGATAACCTCAGGAACCACAAAGACTAGGAAGCTGGTGAAATATCTCTTCTGTCCATTTGCCTTCCTGGTTAGGGATGACATATGCAATAGGTCACACCCCTCCCTGCTGTGGAGGCAGGTGATTTCTCATGCCCATGATCAGCAGAGCTGCATGCAGGAAGAACAAACTCAGACACTTCCTTGTGAAAGAAGGAGGAGCTGAAGAAGGATTCCCTGCTGGGATCTGGTCCATGCTCACCTGAGCTTCCAGGAGGTCTGGTAGCTCATGTAATCATTACCTTAGTACTCATTCTTGTAGACCAAATTAGTTCAGGAAAATGGTTCTAAATCAGCAGCCCCAGAAAAAGAAGGCCTTTTGGCAATGTGTTCTTGCTCTTTATTGTTTATTTTACATTAATGAGCCGGCGAGGTCAGGGCCTCCCTCAGCTGGATGTTCTCTCTTTCTATCAGATAGCTAGTGAGAAACAGCACTGCCTGGATGAAATTACCCTCCTAAAAATGAATATGGGGAAAAAAAGAAGTCTTAAGATACTCCCTTACAGAAACAGATCAGAACACGCTGAATTGTTTCCCTGAACTCTCAGGAAAAGTTGGGGGTATGCCAGTAGGTGAATAAAGATCTTCTGAGGACTAATGTAGCACTCTCTTTTGCATCAGTAGTTCTGTCTCTTCTTTGTCTCTGTCTTTTGCCACACGTTAATGAAGCCAGAGGACAGCCTGGATCCAGTGACTTCCTGGTGCCATTGTGAGGAGCCCCACAACTGCATTGATGGAGGTCTTTGTGGTGCCAGCTCTTATGCAGCTCCATTGGAGCTCAATTCAGTAAGTGGAACATTCAGGACACTTTAAAGTATTTTTCATCTGGAAATACTGATTTATCAAAAACTATACTCCATGTGGAACTAGTTATTCTTTTGAAAAACAGGCTTGTTTCTTACATTTTAAAGATTTTTTTTAATTGAAAAAGGATGATGTGGGTATAGGAAGATTTTTTTCGTTGTTTTTAATCTCATTTCACTATTTTTAAAGATAAAAATTCTTGTGATGCTGAATGTGATACACGTTCAATACACACCCTGTAAATCACCACATGGATGTCATCTGGGAATGATGTCACCATCGCTTTTAATCAAAGTTAGATATCACTTAGAATTTCACAGGGTAGGTATTTAGGTACATGTTGCTGCTGAGAGGAATGTAGGTATTAAAGATGAGGCCATTTTCTCTTTTCAGCCATGATTCCTCAGTTGTCATCATCACCTACTTCCATAGCAGTCAAGCCAATCACAGATCTAGAACTTGAGAATTCAGCTCTCACTTCCCCATTTCTCCACAATTTTCCCTGAATCGTGACAGTCCAGCCTGGAATTCCATCAGAAGTAAAGCTTAATTTAATGTTTACTCTAGAAGAGTAAATAACTAAACAAACAAATTTATCAACTCCAAAAATTCATGCCTACTTTCTCACACATGTGTTTGAGGTTTAGAAGTACATTTCCTTATAAACCTTAGCTAACGGAATGAATATTTTATGGCTGGAGCTTGCTCCACTTGACAGGGTAGAGATTCTTGCTTTCTTCTCTGTATTTTCTTGTCAGTATTTATGACTTCTCAGGATATTTTTCATGGGTTGCACCTTGTTCTTGCTTTTCCCCCTTTCTTCCTCTGTAGAGTTTGACATTATTATTATTATTATTATTATTATTATTATTATTATTATTATTATTATTGTTATTTTGCTGTTTCCTTTATCAGGTTTGTATAATGCAATTGCAAGTGAAACATTCAATAGGTAGGAAGTGAGAGTCTGAGTATTTCCACTGTATTTCTTTAGAACATATTATATTAGCTGATGTAGTTGACTGGCTCCAAGAGGGGATTGGAAGGCTGGGTATAGCTCCCAGGTGCTGGGTGGTTTCGGCAATTTTCCCTGTCTTAGTTCACTCACCAGGAAATGCAGACTGTGACACCCCTTATCACTGTCGAGTACTTTACTACCTAGTGATGAAAAAGCCTGTATAAGGCTGTCATGTAATCAAGGAGGAAGCAAGGTGAGAGTGAAAGAGAGAGAAGTTACACTAGATTACAGAGGAGATGAAGCAGTTTAATCCCACTCTTCCTCAGGTTCTGTAGGTCTCAAGGGAAATATAAGATCTGATACCACGCAGACTGCTTGTATAAAAATAATACAAAAAATTCTTCCACTGCGGTACCCTTCTTTGGATTATGTACACTGATATAATGGTTAAAAAATCACTTTTCACTGCTTACAATGGCAGTTTGCTTGGTTCTTGTACTTGACCTGGTTTAGATACTCATGTCAGAGCACATAAATTTTCAAGGTTTGCCTTGCCTTGATTTGTACTCATCTATTTCTTTCCTTCAGATCCAGTACCACTGAGGGAAAAAAAAGGGTCTGTGAGTGCAGCTACTGAAGCTGCATAAATCTGAGGCACGGGCTCAGAAGAGACAGACATAAGGCACTGTGGTTTGGCACCAATAAGAGAAGAGAGATAGATTTCTACTCAAATGGACTTCTGGTCCTTGACTTCTTTCAGGGAAGGTATACATGTGAAACACCATTCATCCTTTCACCAGTTAAAAATCAAATAAATTGAGAATAATAATAATGATAATGTATATATTAAAATGCCTTGTGGAAAATACAGTAATCATCAAGCTTCTCTGATGTTGACCACACAGAGTGTGTTTTGACCCTTGAATCAATTAATAATGCTAAATGTGAAAGACTAGGAAAGGGAAAAAAGGGTTTTGTCTGCTTCATAATATATTTGCTTCTTCATTCATTCATTTCAATTGCATTTGCAGGTCGGAGACTTGGAAGCATAAAAAAGTTGCTTTTGACTCATAGCCTGGGATTTGCACAAAATTTCCTGAAGGAAATGCTTTGGCCCTCCCTTACATGTGTTGTGCTCAAAGTGCTCCTCACAGGGAAGAGAGAGCTGAGGGAGTGATCTGGGATGGAAAGGAAAAGCCCAGTGGGACCCTGCTTTGCACCTTGGTTCAGGCCCTTCTCATGGGAATGGGACACTCACAGGCTGCTGTGCACTCATAGTCTTGGGGGGACCATGCAAAATACATCACCTCTGCCCCCTTCTTCCCCAGCCAGAACCAAGCTGGAGGGGCTTTGCAAAGTTTTTTGATGGATCTCTGTCCATCTCCAGGGTTGGGAAGTGCTCATCCCCAGAGACTGCACTGTCTTTCACGTGCTGCACTTGTCAGCCCGCATTGTTTGCTGGCAGGGAGACTCTGGCAACAATGAGAGGAGAGGTCATCAAGAACCTGCAGCACGGCTAGACAAAACTAACCAGGCAGCCAAGAAAAGTGAGATTCCCTGATGTTATTTTTTGTGATGTTATCACTCCTAGCTCAGATTCCAGGGAACTGTAATTTTTGGAATCAAGACAAAATGGTCTGTTCCCCTGTGCCTGCCTCAACATGCTTTTCCACTTTTCTCTGCATCAGTTACCGAGCACAGCACCCTTCACAGTCAGTCACTGCAGGGGTCAGAGGGGCTTTAACTCATCAGAGAACCACACAAGCAAGCTGGGCAGTTCTGCTGACAGCTGCCTGCATTAACTCATCACCACATCCCTCATCTGTTTCCTGCTCACACCCATCTGCTGCTTGTCTACCTGCAGAAAATTTGGTGGGTTTTAGAGATTCCCTGGCTGCTTGGCTCACACAGGACCTGCTTTCCCTCACCTCTGCTATAACCACCAGACTTATCTCTAGTGGTTAGAACCAATTTCTGTATTTTGCTTTATTCCTCACTCCAGTCCTCATACACAAGCCTCGTGGTAGAGGCATGTTCTTTTATAAATGCATCTATCTGGGGGACAAAAACACTGCCCTCCTTTAACCTCTCTGTTTCTAAATTTTCTGCTTATTGATAAGTGTGCTTCTGAGGGAACATGCATGTGCTGAGTACCCGAGCCATTAGCTGACATCAGCAGCTGATGATATGGTTTTTCTGATGGTTTGAGATGTCCCTAAAAACTTAAATTTTCTTTTGTCTCTGTGCATGGAAAGTCCACAGGCAGGTTCTCTTACATGGGAAAGCTGATGAAAGAAAGACAAAGAAGTTATCATCCATTCCTTTTGGCTTCATTTGGCACCTCCTCTCCTTCCTCTTTTTGCAGCAGAAAATGCCACACAAGCTGGTTAGGAGAGTCACTGCTCTTCACTTCTATTAAGACATTAAACCAATAATTAGGTTGTCTACTGAAAATGCAGAGATACAAATAAATGATTTATGAAATACTTGGCATAGTAACTTGTATTGCCTGGAATGAAGCAGTTTTACCAAGTAGTCATTGAGGAATTGTCTCCTTCTCTTGTTTATACCTCCAAATGCAAATCTCAAGAGCTCAGACCAGTTTGGGGGCTTTATCAGTGTCTGCTGGCAGGCAGAGTAAGAGTAGGAGTCTGAGCTGGCCTGCACCAGGTGAGGGAGCATGGCACAGAGAGCCAGCTCTGCCGTGGCTGCCTGGCAGTGCTCTGCCCATGTTGGATGGGGGCTGCAGAACCTACGCCTTGGCCAAAACACTGTACAGCTACTGTGTTTGGGCACAAACTGCACCATGTCCTAGAGCTGAGCACTGCCTGCAATCAGCCAGGGCTTCTCATGCCTTGTTTTTAACTTCCATGTCATCCAAACAACCCATTAAATGCCACAACTGTCCCCATTCATCAAGCTGTGACTCAGTTTCTATTCATGACCCACTTCTTCTACCAGGACCCTATAAAGAAAGATGCATAAAAAACTCCTAGCCTGATGTAAATTACAGTGTCTAATATTTTATGACATATTACACGCGAGGATTCATATCACCCAGACCATTTTGTTTTGGGGCTAAAATAATTTAAAGTACTTTTTGCTTAGCTTCTGGAATAGGTCCAAATCCCACAGCTGTTTCCACATTGTTGAAGCTCTATGCCTATAAACAGCATTCATGGTTTTTTACCCGACAATAGATGGTGCTCTTTCTATAATTATCTGTCTCCACAGTCCCTGCATATACTTTTTTTTAATTTAGAACAAACATAACAGACTATCCTTGGGTTTGGGTATTACAACATCTGAAGCAGGAAAGGTAATAAATAACTACTTGCAAACAAACCTGTAGCACAGATAAACTCTCTGTTATGGCTGATCTGCCACAAGGACTCAGAATAGATCCTCAAATCTTAAGTGCTCAGGTGATGAGGGGGATTTAAATAGACAGATCAATAGATGGAACAAGTTAGAGAAATTATAAGCAATGATCCAAATCTCTTCCCTAGCTTGCACAAAACAAAACTCCCACTAACTCAGAAAATAATTGTCATGGTATTTTCTTCATTCCGTGTCTGAATAAAAAGGAAGGAGATGCTAAATATCATTAAGCAAAATACACTTTGTTTTCCCCTGTATTCATTTTAACTCTTTGCAAATTACAGAGAAGGGTTCTCTTTTTTTCAGGTCTTACAGAGTCACAATTGTAACTAAAATCCAAGACAACAATATTTCCCAGTCAAGATTAGAGGAGGGAAAATCATAACATACCTTAAAATTTATTCCCCAAATAAAGCATGGTGATCAGCATTTAGAATATTTTATCAACTGCAAAGCTGTAATTTTTTGGACATGATTTCCTCCCATTCTTGATGTTATTTGTGCCCAAATGAAAGTCTTCAGCCTGACATCTACCTTCACATAGTTTCCATTCAAACAGATTGCATAATGTGTCTAATTTTTGTTCTAAATTGATTTAAAATTGAATGTCAGCTTGGAGGTTCCTGTTCCTCAGGCTCTTTAGAGACTGAACAAAACTGTTTGGAGACTGACTGAGCAGCATCTCAGCCCTTTTCCCCAGTGCATTTGAGCCCTCCAAATACAGTCCTTGAAACCACCCCTGAGTGCTTGCAGCACTGAAGCTCTCCAGCTGATACTCTCTCTCCTCTGCACACAGAGCAGAAATACATGGTTAGTGTCTTCCTGGGAAATGATTACAGCTGCCCAACATCACACAATGAGGTAAACACCAGTGCTGACCCACTGCTCTCTCATCCTTTACCCCATGCTTTGAGCTCTCCTGCTGTGTCTGGGGATGCCTTGGTGGTGTCCCATCCAACAGCGATCTCAAACCTACAAGACTACACAGGAGCTCCTACCACCCATGGCTTGTCATGCATCTCCAGGGCTTAAATCAGGAGGAGAACCTTGATAATGTGGTACTTGTGGTGAGTCAGGAAAGGGGGACTTTTCAGGGGGAAGTCATGGGATGTGAGCCAGGAGCTTGGAGTCCTTTCTTCTTCCTTCTGTTCTTCATCTTTTTGCTGGCAGGTTCTTCTAGTCTGTTAGACTTATGGGCTTTGCTGGTGCTTCTTCTCTCCTACTGTGTTTCCTCTCACTCAGATAAACACACCATCTCCTCTTTCTTCTTTCCCCCATGCACTTCATCAATATGTAAAAAATACAAGAGGAAAATATCGTGTTAAAAAGGGCAATTTGTGAAAATACCTATCTGTCTAATTATATTTTTAGTCAGTAATAGAAATATGACTGACTCCTAAGAAAAATAATTTGGCTAACAATATTTAGATAAACACATTATCTATAAAGTGAAGGAAAAAAGGCCCTGTTTCTTTCATAGAAAGCATTAATATTTCTGTTGCTGTTAGAACTTGATGAGAAACAAACCAAAATACTGAACTGAATTCTAGGCCAATTAACACTTCAGGCTGGAGAAAACAAAAATATCTTAGAGCTTTGAAGAATTTTACCTTTATATTAATAGTGAATAAATAAATAAATAAATTGAAATTACAATCATAATGACATAGTCATTCTACCTTTATCAAAACCTTAAATTCTGATGAAGAGGGATTTTGAAGTGTTGGGGAAACATTCTGCTGGCAAATGCTCAGTTAACCTGTAGCATCCATCAGCACTGAGTGTACTGGAAGGAAGAGAATATCATGCTGGTGACTTAGAAATGTTATTCATTCTTACTGTGGTAACAATATTTTCATTGTTTCTAACACTCTTCATTTTTCAGAAGATAGACACCTTCATGTGTGATCTAGACTGAAAAGACCAAATCCTATTTTCATTTATGTTCATGTAAACCATTAATGCCTCTGCTGAAGTCAGTGGAATTATTAAATTTACGCCACCATAATTAAGAACAGATGCTGCCCTGTGATCCCTAATGCTCTCTATACCCTAATGTGTCGTAATGGTTAACCACTGAGGAGTATTTCTGAGGAAAGCACGCAGTAACATTTCAGTGGAGGACACAGAGGTACTCAAATAAAGCAACCGTGAAATCAAATGACCTTTCAATCTGTTTATGAGAGACTTTGTCATCTCCACTTTGAGACAGCTGGAACAACAAGTGAGAGATCTTAATCTATATCCCAGAGAGTTTTCGCTTCAGTGAAATCCAAAAATACACACAGGCTCCTCAGCTGTCGTGGTCCTGTTTGTTTTCCCTCTACAGGTTTGAGCACTCTAGGAGATTATGTCTTTTGCGTGCTCAGGGTGGGCTGTCCTCAGCCCTTCCCCAGAGAAGGATTCATCTGGAGTACACTACAAGCAGTCCTTGAGCAAAGATATAAAATGGATAAGGATTAGCATGATAAAAAAGGATTTTTTTTTTCCTGTTGTATTGCAAATAAAACTCATCACTGGTTTACATGTTTGGCTGCTTGCCTTGTAACAATAAAATCCCACCAGCATTCATGGAGTGGAAACTTTGAGCCTTTGGAGCCTCTAAGCAGACAGATCCTGTACGCAAAGTCCAATGGGAGGTTAGGTGACACAGAGACCTCAGTGTCTCATTAATTCCTCATCTTGGGCCAGGCAGGGGGAAACCCTGAACTCTCTTTGGGCTCAAACAGACTCAGAAACTTCATTAAGGCAAGACCTAGGTGCATATCAGCTGGTCCCTGGTCATGGTGTCCCTTTCTGTGTTCTTAAGGTGTGGGACATGTGACATGATGCGTGCTAGTTTGGCTGCCACTGGCAGAGAAAAACATTGGCAGAGATGCCCACTGGCCATCCTCAGGCATCCTGCTCCGTCCCAGAAAGAGAGGTGCTAAATGTCGGTGTATGCCTTAGTCTGGCACCTGGTATAACACCACTGGAGCCAAGACAGTCAGACATCTGGAGGGTGTAAGCTGGCACAGATCCTCTGAAACAAGTGGAGACACCATAAACTCCAGTATCAGCCTATAATTTTTCTGCTGTCAGCTTTCCATGAGTTTGACTCAAATAATTACTTCAGAGGAGAAGTTACCATTTTCCAGTCCTTACAGCTATCCAGTCTTCTATTATGGATTTCTGTTGCTTCTTGCAGGGTGAAGTTCTGCCCTGCATGTATCTCACAGCAATCGTGCGCATCAGAAATTCTGCTTAATCCAAGAAAGGGCCCTAAAGCAGAGGGTAGAGAAGAGGATCTCATGCTGAAAGGACACAGTTGAAGCTTTAATGACAAATACACTAAGCAGAAGAGGGATGGGAAAAGAACGAAGGCTGCTTGTAGGATTTTTAGTTTAGAGGATTTAAAAAAATTATATACTGTCAGTGTTTTCCCATCTGTGTGAGGTGTCTCACTACTGGCATGAATGCCATGCTATACCAGGTATTTAGCACACTATACAAGTGGCATACCATGGAAAATGCTCTATAACAAAAAGTGTCACACTAGTGTAGGAATACTAAATGCCTTCTCACGCTTCAGCATCAAATCCTCTTGTTTCTGTTACTGCCAACACTGCAGAAAGAGATATGCTAAAGGGCGTATGAAAACTTACAAGCACCACATCTGTGGCTTTGTTTGGTTCAGTCTTAGAAGGGTCAGGCATTTTCACTGGCTTTAAAAAAATATTTCATCATCTGAAGGGGCTTCCTAGTACAATTTTTAACTGAGTCTCTGAGTCTTGGTCTAAATGTTCCTGTGCTCAGACATTAAGCCTAGGTGCTTAACAATATCAGCAGATTCAGGAAATGTAATCCTTGTCTATAAATAGGTTTGTGCTTGCTTTGCATAGGAAACAGTTAAAAGGAATGATTTTTGAAGAGAAAAGTGTTCCATTTAATAATTGATTTACTTTTTTTTAACATCAAAAACACTGGCTAGGATGGTGAGTCACCACTAACAGAAACAGTGGCTTGCATTTCAAAGAGCTGCCATGGAAAAAACCCGAAGAGTTAACCTAGTAATAAAAGTTTCACAGCTCATGCAGCTTTAATTATTCACTAGGACACTAAATCGTAACCATAAATTATAATGCTATGAATGATTGAGGGTTTCTAACAGGCACAAAGAAAAAGAAACAATTTGCAAAGCCCAACCATTGTTGAACTAATTAAATGTCTTTGAAAAGGTCCTAATATCCAACTCTGAATTCCCTTATCTCTGCAGGTGTCATTGCAAGTTAACATTAGCTGCCAAAACTGGTCATGCTTGAGCTGATGTTCATCTCTTGCTTGTTGCTCAAATCAAGCCCAAAAAAGCTTTTTTGGGCAGAAGATGCTTTCTCTGGGCAGGAACAGGAGAGAGAACTCAGGTCAACACAACTCCCAAGTGATCCTCAGTGGTACAAAGGTCTTCCTCAAGCTGGCATGAAACTTCACAAGGACATCAGCTTATTCTGCCTACTAAAGTAGAAAAAGGTTTCATATCAAGAAGAGAGTGAATTTGCTCAATAGGACTCTCAAGGGAGTCTAGAGACCTAGCCTTCTGCCACTCTGGGTTTTATGCCTCACACAGAGGTGGGAGTTGGTCTTGGAGAAGAAGGGAAAATTTCTTCCCACTGTTAAATTGGGAATAACACTCTCATGGCTGCCTGAAAACAGAATTCCTGCCTTCAGATCACCCAGGAAAAAAACCCTTAAATTCAGGAATGTAGGAGCTGGCAGGAAACAGAAAACGGGCTCTATGTTAGAAAGGCAAAAATCAAAAGAAATAATGAATAAGGCATAGGTTGTGTATAACAGTTTCCAGGGTTTAAGACCCAGAAACATTAGGAATATTATAGGAAAAAAGAGCATAGGGAACTTTCCTTTTAGAACTCTTAGCTCTGAGATTGTCCCTGAAAATGGGAAATAATATGGAAAATAGCCCTTAAAGACACTGAGGTGAAATTTACTCCTACTGGGTATATTTTTTAGCATTTTTAGTGTTGAATAATGCCTACTCTTTTGATGTGTGCTATATTGTGTTGCTGTTTTTTAAAACTTTACTGCTTGTACTCATAATTTTGAATGATCTTCCATTTTATTTGAAATAAAGATGATCTGTTGCTAGCTTCTGTGTCTGTGGCAAATGATTGTGACTTCAAAATCCACACAAAACCTTGGAGTTTAAGGTTATTTAAAGACTGAGGAGTTCGTTTTATCATAAGGGTTTGGGTCCTGAACTTAGTTATGGTGATGCAGAGACAGGATTTCCAAGGGGCATTGGTGCTTAGCAGAAGCCTTCAGCTGAAAGTTTAATCTTTACCTGTGAATGGTTAAGTCTCTGAATGCTTAAATCTTAAGCATTTACCCCTTAATGGCATTTAAAACCTGAAGTCAGATGTCTGTGTTCACTGTGCAGTCCTAGGGGAGGGATAGGTCCTGTCAATCCCTGGAGATGAGGCACACTGGGAGAACCTGTAGCAGTACCTACCTCCCAAATGAGACCTGCACTACCTGTTGGCAGTCCAGCTGTGGTAGCTGGGAACTCCACTTGAGTTAATAAATGCTGCTTCTTCAGCAGAGACAAATAGCAGTGCCCCAGAACATGAAATGGGTGCAGCTTGTTAGAAAATGATGATAGCACAACCAAAGTTTCCTATGACCATGGCTTGATCAGAGCCTTGAGATGGACATGCTCATTTAACAAGTTCTACAAAGCAGTGCAAAAATCTTTAAACAGGATAGAATTTGAAAGGAAACACAAACCCCCAAATAATCCCACATTAAAATTAGGGCAACATTAAAATAAACATAAAAATAAAGGCTACAATCTGTTACTCTGTAAAGAGAGAAAAGTGTCAAAATCAAAATAAAAAATAGAAGGAAGGGGCTTATAAACTGACCCTGCCAAGCCCAATGCTTCCCTCCATCCTCCCTTGGTTTCAGTCATTCTGTGACTTTACCAGCTGCAGGAACATGTGCATAGCCCCGTTGTGGTCCCTGTCACCCTGATGCTGGGATCTACCAAGGAGATTTTGATGTCCAGACAGTGACAGTTTAGGCAAGAAACAGGCATCTAGCAAGAGATGAAAGAAAAAACTAAAAATGTTACGCAACCTGAAGTATTGACGCTATTGTGACTTCTGCATGTAGTTTTCAAGACACTGTCCCCTTGGAGAGACATGAGGCCCTTTGCTGTTTCAGAGGCTGGTGAATGTGCTTGTAGGTAGGTCTCTATCCTCCCAGCCAACAGAAGCTAGCACAAAAGATTAGATATTGTTGTCTTAAAAAGAACAATACCATAAATAACTAATCAAAAAAACCCTGAGATGGGCTCTAAATTTGAACATGCAGTGTTTTTTGGGTATCTAAGCACATTTATACTGCGTTGGGAAAGTTTGTTCTTCAAAAACTGCTTCAATTAAAATTTTGACACCTAATAAACATCCTGACCCACAGCTCTGTTCTTTTAGCAAAACAGATGGGGAGGGTGTTTGAGTGTCATCACTTGGACATTTGTGATTGTGACATCAGGAATAATGTGTCCCTCTTGTTTGCAAGCCCAGTTTCCAGTGAGGGTGGTTCAGCAGCTGAGCCCCAAGGCTTGGGCAGCTCTGACCTGGACTACTAATGAGAATTCTGTCTGTGTGTGTAATATGGGAAAACAAGAAATTATGTTTCTTGCATTTTTTAGGCATGTTATAAGCATGGTGATCTCAGATACAGTTAACAACTTGAGTAGATGATAAAATAGCCCTGGTGGTGGGAACACAGGCTTTTTGGGGAAGTAGAGGTTGCTTCCCATGGTGGACATATGGAAAGGCTGCAGAGTAGTTGTCCCAGAGCATCACAGTGGGAGGCAACTGTGCTGCTGAAGAGCTGAGGGAGAATGTAGAGTCTGGTGCAGGATACTGGGGTTGTGCAGGTGAGGACCTTGACATGACCTAGACATTGGTTTGAGATGAAGTCCTGGGGGGAAACAGTAGAGTTCATGGAGCACCAGCCTTAAGTGTGTGGGATAGATGTCCCAGGGAAGTTTGTGGCAGCTGCATTTGTGCACATGGTATCCAGAGGGTAATCCATGAGAGCTACAAACAGCAGCTGGGGCAGGGCATGTGTGCCAGGGCTGTGGGCACTGGATCGGGCTCTGGCAGAGAATAGGGGCTGGCTGGAGGCTGTGTGGGGAAGCTGTTTTGGGTAACCACCATGACAGGAGTGAACTGTGGTCTTGGGGTCTTGCAGAGAGCAGAGATGCAGGATCATGGGCACTACTTAAGCAGGATGGTGTGAGCCATAGCTGAGGGTTAGGATATTTCCCTGTCAGGGAAGTGAGGGCTGATCTGGATCTGCCTGATAAAATCTGTGTTTTCAGTTGTATCATTCTTTTATTCAGGAAGAGGGGAAGCAGCACATCAAACTTCATTCCCATTCATCCTGTGTCTGCCATTCCTGCTCCATAAATTCCAGGATGGTCTCTAATGCCTTGCTGACAGCCAAAAAGTTATCTGCTGAACCAAGGCTTCTGCACTGAAACTTCCTTCCAGAAAAGCAAGGGAGCAAGATGACATCTCTCACTGAAATGGCCTGCCAGTTCTGAGCAGCCGATTGGAAAGGAAACATCAAGACAGAGAGCTGCTTAGACCAGAGCTGGATAGGGGAGGCTGAGAAAGGAATTCTCCCCCAAAGACTCTCTTCCCCAGTCTTGTTCTTGCACTGGCTTTGTTCCAGTATCTCCCTGTAATATTAATATAGACAATGAAAGGAGACAGACTAAAAGGACTCCTTTAATATACTACTCCAAGAACCCCCAGGGTGCAGTACAGTTAGTAGCAGTGTGGTGCATTACTCGCAGCTGCTGTTGGAGATTTTGACTTCTTTATACAATAAGAAATTTATGCCAGGTCTACTGAACTGGGTGGCAATATGGCATGGACTAATGCTGGCATCTTCTGATCCTTCCACTTCTCGGACTCTGTACTTAGAGGGACAGGTTTTGGGGAGCCGTGTATCAGGGCAGAACAAGGGACAGAGAAGCAGGAAAATCAGAACAGCTTTAGGAGATGGGACAGCGGTCTCTGGATGTGCTGGTACCTAGAGTATTGGGTGAAAGAAGCGTTGGGATGGTAAGAATACAGACGTCCTCCACTGCTGGTAAGAACATGAGAAAACCCACTTCAATACTTAAATTAGCCAATCCCTTTCCCACTCCCTCTCTTTCACAGTGATCCCATTCTCTTCTTGCAGTTTTTCTGTCACGGCCTTTCCTCTCAGGTGAAACAAAAAGAAAGATTTTCCTCTTAAAATTCAGCAGAGGTGTCAAGGCTTAGTTCCTTGCAGAATAAGAAGTGCCAGACAGTGGCAGGGCAAACATGTTTAAGAAATCTTATTGTTTCTGGAACTGTAAAAGTTCTGTGGACAGCTGTGTATAGACAGAGATAAATTGAATGGCCAGGAAAGGCACCAAAAAGGCTGTACACAGCAGTGCATGCACATCACTGCCTGATGCTGGCTGGAGACAGACAGGCCACCGATGTGCTTCAGTCCTGCTGTTCCCATTTTCCTGAGCTCCTGAGGCTGAGTGCTGAGCTTTGAGGAATTCTTCTGACCCTGCTGCTTCCCTGTCACTCCACTCCAGGGCTTCAGGGAACCGTAAAGATGAGTATCATGCAGTTCTCAGGCAGCAATCACTGCCATGATTCTGTGTGCTAATGCCCTCTTCATTGCCCCTTGGACACCCTGCAGTGCTTGTAACCATCTCCTTCTCTTCTTTAGAGTGTGAAAGGATAATACTTACCTGGCACTCTAACAGATGACTTTTTATCTCCTCTCAGCAGAACAAACCTGGGCTTGGGATTTCTTGAAGGAAGAGAGCTTTGTGTTGCAGCAGGCAACAAGGCACAGAACCAGGCCAAAAAGTCCTCATCACCCTGCTGAGTAAAACCTGGATAAATAAAATAATAATTTTATTCCCATCTTTCTCAGCATCTGCAGCGCTCTAATGATGTCAGGAGACTTTAAGTGATTTACAGTGATAGCTGTGGATCTATTCCAAATTCCCTTATATAAAGGGAATACATAAAGAGAATATATAACGGGAATAATGTGCTTCTCATAAAGACAAAAATATCTTGCTAAAGAAACTGTATATAGGGCTACTGATATCTCTTTTGCATCCTGTTGCTTGTTTCATAGAACCTCATTCCTCTTTATGCTGGCAAGATGGTATAGAAGGTCAAGAAATGAGTGGATCCAACTCCCATGTCTTTCTTTTGCGTGCCAAGGATGTGCGTGATTCTGCAAGGACTCCCAGGATTTATCACTGGAAGACTTAGTTTCTTTCACAATGTTTTAAATGTTTTAAACCTTCTGCATCTTGGATGATGTTTTCAACCAAACTCCTGTCTGCAGGAACAGTTCTGCAGGGCCCTGCCTACCTCCTTGCTCTGAGTGTGGAGAACTCAGGCCTGAGTCACTTCTGGTGGCTGGCAGAGATCACACTGTCGGGGACCTGGGACAGTGGGAGGGACACTCAAGCTTGAGCTACAGATCATGGAACTTATGGAATATATCTAGATATATGTGAGATTAATGAGGAGCAAAGCTCGAGTTTTCTTCAACAGATTCTCTCTTCTATTACTGAAACCAGAATTCAGCCTCCCAGATTCAGAGGCTTAAAAGGGGAGTAAATTTATGTGGTGTGAAAGTGAACTGATGCTGGCACTGTTGAATCCTCCCCTTCCCAGGATTTTAGGTGGAATGAGGCAGAAGGCTATGAACACTTTTATGTTCCTCTTAATTTGAAGTATCAGTTCTTGCTATTGTGCATTCTAAAACCAAACCAAACCAAACCAAACCAAACCAAACCAAACCAAACCAAACCAAACCAAACCAAAACAAAGTCAGTTATAATTTTTTGCAGTATTTTTTCATGAGGAAAAGGTTTATGAGAGTAGAATAAGTGCACTCAGGTTGTGTCTCTCCCCAGTCTGGGGATACTCCACTTCCTTCTTGCCCCCTTTTTTATCTATTGGGAAAGGTTCTGCCAAATGGTTTGGTACAAAACACTTCTCAGATGAGTGATCCCAGTGTCTCCAGTTTGAGTCCATTACCTTAATGGTAGTTATTCATCGGTAATAAACTCTGCAGTTAACGTGCTGGAGACAGCATGGCTAATTGAAGATGAGGCAAGAGGTTCTTTTAATATTATTTTTTCTCCATTTGCTTTCAATACCTCTTTGCTCCTCAGTGAGATCTGATGGAAGTTTTAATTACCTCTGAGAACAATAACTATATAAAGACCCTACCTCTTTGTCTGGAGCAGTTTGCCTAGAGATGAGTGATGTTGTATGCTCAGGTCTCAGAAGGAAGCTGACGTTGACAGGGATGGTAAATCCTTGTTACCCGCTGAAACCTTGGAGTAGTAAATTTTTAAAACTATTTCCATTCTGGCCAATCTGTCTTACCTTTCTGTCTCTTGTAAAGTATTTCTCCCTCTGTTATCTGTCTGCCACACACAGAACAGTGTAAGTGGAAATATTAATATCCCTATGAAATATTCTTTGCCCTAACTCTCTCATCACATTTTGGGTACAGATATTTCTTCCTTCCTTCATTAGCTCACCTTTCATGTTTCTCTCTCTGGCACAGCTTATAAGTCTTTTAGAAGTTGTAAGTCTTTAGGCAGATGATGTTGGGGACAGACTACAGAGAAAAGCTGAGCCCAGACCTTTCTGTTCAGCCCAGTCTCTCCCACAGCCTAGATGTCACACTAGTTGGGTGTGTTAGGAATATAAGGATGAGTGAACTGAACAAATGGCACTCAGGTTTTTGCAATAATAACAACAATTAATTTCACATTATTGTGAAAAACTGGTCCCAAATATACAGAAAACTTTTCTTGGGGAACACAGGTGACAGAAATTAATGATTGAGAAATACATGTTATGTGGAGACATGCAAATTGTTTCCATTTTAAAGAGTTTTGGATTTGTTTTTAGGTTTAGAGTGCACCGCATTTTTTTAAAACATATTGTAGAAATTCTTTGTGTTGCATTTACCAAACATTAAAAAATAGTCTAGCAAGAATTATGAAAGAACCAAGAAATAAAAATCCTTGATGATAATTTCAGTAACAATCTTGACAGTGCACTAAGAATGTCATCCAACATTTCATAAGAAATAGATACTCTGATATCGTATTTGCTTTTCAGGGTTCTTAAATAAAAAAAGCCATTTACTGATGAAAAGCTTTGCCTTTGCAAAAATTATAATTAGTTTTGCTGAATGTTTGAGAACTGTCTTGGATTAAAAAGCAGAACGACCTGTCCTCCCACCCTAAGCTTGACAGAGCTTATGTAAGTTCAGAAAAGAGTTTAAAAAAGCCTTTTTTTCCCATCATTCTTTGTACTTTTTTAGCCTTTGCATTCCTGTCTAGAAGGACGCTTGGCTCTGTATCTTACAATTTTCAGCTTCACCCAAGATGCCACAAATCTCAAGATGGATGTTATCCTCAGAAGACCTGTAGCCCATGCCTTGGCTTTTCAATTGCTGTAACTCCTCAGCTGCCTAGAGGACTTAGGTGGTCCCTTTCCATTGAAAATTAATGGGAGCTGAGTCTTCAAGTCCCTTAAGTGGATTTGAAACTTGCAGCCAAGAGATGTAGAAAAGCATCCCAGCTGAAATATCAGGCTAAAGTTGCTTTTGCCTCACCAGCACTGTCATGAGATGCTGCTGCACGAAGGTTCTGCTTGTCTTCTCACTCTTTTTCTGTATCTGTCATGCTAAGAGGTAGCTACAGAGAAATAAAGCTCTTTGCTGGTCGTTGGCAGACAGCAGGGAAGTTTCTATGGAGACAAAGGAGGATGCAGCGGATTTATGCTGTTGGCAGCTGGGGAGGACCAGCCTCGCTGACAGGTCTCAGCTCTTACCTGCTGTCACATTTATGGATGGTGAGCAGCAAGGCTGCATGGTCAAATGCGTGGCTTTAGGCTGTGCCTTTCCCAATGCACTCACCCCCATGCTGCCGCCTCCACTGTAATTTCAGGCTCAATGGCCCCAGGGGCTGGGAGTTGTTATTAACACACGGGGGTCACTGCAAATCCAAAAACCACCATCAAAAGGGGCAAAGTCTCAGGTTCAGAGGTGAGAAACAGCACACCAAAGAGTTCCTACTAATCTCTGGGGATACAGAGAGATGGTTCAGTCATAAATATATATTGGGGCAATTAAAAATCTTTTGGAGAGAGCTTTTTTCTTTTTGTCAAGCATTGTTGCTCTGATGGGGCCATAGGAGACAGACATGTCTGCTCAGGTGCCCTTGAGGTGGGAGCTGGCCTCCAGGCACAGAGGGAGCTGGTGAAGTATATTTCTGCAACAGTTCTTCTTGGTTTATCTCCAAATAAACTTGTTTACAAAAATGCACCTCTCATGAAACATGCTGTGTGTTGAATTTTCACGTGATTTTGGTGCAGTGCTTTCAGGGGGAATCAGGGAAACAAATACCCTGTTGAGCAGGGGGAAACAGAAGGCTTTTTTTTCTCTGGGTAGATGACAACTGCAAACTTAAAATTCCTTCCCAGAACAACATCAAAGTCTCTCTATCCCACTGTGCTGATGCCAGCCCCTAACGGGTATGGGGAGAACCTGCACAAGAACCATACACAGACAAAAGAGTTGTTTCCTGGACACCCTCCTGGCTAAGAATTGTTCTGGGCCTTGTGAGCCAGAAACACCATGTTTTGACCCTTCCCACTTTTCCACAGTTAGTTATGATTGGCTCTGGCACTAATGTGGCAAGTGGCTGCAAATAACTGCTGAGTTTTAGAGCAGGGATCAAAGGGTGAGGATTTATCTGAGTTGTGGATGGGACTAAAGGCAGTCAAAAAGTTCAAGCCAGAATTCTGGATAAGGCCAAAAGGAATGTTCAATGAAACCTTCTGCAGTGAAAAAGCATAATGAACAATCTATGATAGGAAATGCAGTTTGACCCCTCAGCTACAGAAGGTTTAAGGGCAGTCCAGAGGATCTCAGATTACCAGGGTATGAATATGAGGTTTTTCACCACCACTTGATGCTTTCAGAAGGACCACTAGAAGAGCTGAAAAAACATTTGTCATTTGTCTCTACACCCCATTTCTCTGAAGCAGCAGAGTGTGACCAAAGACCAAAGCAATCTGTATGTCTTCCTGTGGTTGAGCTATCACTGCCAAGAATAAAGAAAGTTTTGCTTAGAAGTATTCTGCCGTGTTGGACAAATAACCGTCACTTGGTTAATTCAGTGTGACATGTGTCTGTTCCCTTCCCAATTATCATGTCATATTATGGCAAGTTTATGAGCCAAAGGAGTCTGTCAGTATGCAGGGTCCTGTGGGTCCAGCAGGCATGAGACATGACCCATTATTTCTGAGCCTCATTGTTTGAAGGTGCTGAACTTTGGCATTACTTTGGCTTAATGTGGGAACATCCCTATAGCTGTCACTGTCTCTTTTTGTCCCTGCCCCACGTGGGGGCATGTGTGATTTTGTTACCTTAAATGACATGAAATAAAACAGTGAGCTTTTTCTGAGGACCAACAGCATATTCTTCAGAGGAATGTTGGCTTCCTTCTAGGATGATTAAAAGAGGGGAGGGGAGAAAGGAAGAGTCAGAGGGTGGAAGTAGACATGTAGAGGAGTGTGATGGAGAGCAGGGAATGATTGACAGTGCAATGGTAATCAAAGGGGCGGGGAGGGAACTTTAGAACAGCAAAATAGTTGTAAACTATGTCTGAGATGTGGGAGATGATGAGTGCAGGTGGTGGCTTGGCTTGACAAAATCAGGGACCAGTGAATAGTGTCAGTCTGCCCTAGAAGGGCAACAGCAAGCTCCCTAGGAAGTACGTGCTGTAGAGAAGGGAGGTTTCCGTGGTTGGGTTTATTCAATGGTCTGCTGATCTTTTGACACAGAACATGACTTGGAAGTAAGTCACTTCATTGTCAAGATGTGAATTAGCCCAAGAAGGTTGTGGTAATAGAAAATATTCATCTACCACGGATCTCTCAGAGAAAGAGTAGTGCTGGATGTCAGCTCCTGCCCTTGCCGAGCTGTACCCAAAGGTGCCTGCCTGCCTGCCATGACACAGCCTGCTGTACAGGTTTCCCTTTGCTAATGCAACAGGAGGGCAAGGGGAAGTGTTGCAGTGTGAGGGAGATAGGATTGTGCATTCCAGAGCCAGCCTTGCCTGTGGGATGGCTCTTAAGCTCTCCCTTGCCCATTGCACAAAGCAAGGCAACATCTCATCCTAGTCCCTCTTTGTGTGTTCATAATGTATATGTTCATAATTCTGGTCAGCTTTTTTATTTTGCAGCAAAAAGACTTTCATTTAACTGTTATGACAATCAAAAACCCAAAACAAACCAAAACCAAGTCAATCATAAATTTCTGCTCTGCTTTTAGCAGTCCATGCAGAAATACCTCCACTGAGACAAGCTTAGTGTGATTCTCCACTTGGTAAGAGGTGATGGGATCAGTCTGCAGGGCAAACTGCAGACCTCATGGAAATGCACAGGAAGCAGAACAGGTTTTGATACCTAGGATGGATCCAACTTTGTTCTTGTAAGTACTGCCTGGCAAAATGTTTGGCTGAATCTTCACTGATGAAATATCACTGGTTTGAATGGGGCTACACTGATTTCTAACTACTAGTTCACATTCAGTGTCCATCTCCATCTTGTGATCAGCTGTCTTCCTCAGAGCTTCCTCATGACTCCAGCTGGAGTCATCCTAATGCCTGATTTCCTCACCTTTTGGGAAAATTTGCTAGCTATGCTGTGCTTGTAACAGCTTGGAATATCAACAACCTAAGAAGCAAATGCGAAGACGAATACAAAGAACACTCTAGTGCAGGGTTTTCAAACTGTCTTTTTTTCTTTCTGATTATAATTTAGCCAACGCTCATGACTTGTAGTTAAATATGCATCTTTACTCAGAGATGCATGCCAATAGTGTTAACCTTGAAGCTGGAAGCTTGTAATCAATTAATTTTGCTCAGGTCTGTATTGAAAGCTGTTTTTGGTTACTCTCATTACTGAGAGGAGCTGCATG
This sequence comes from Trochalopteron elliotii, assembly GCA_024734555.1. Taxonomy (NCBI): domain Eukaryota; kingdom Metazoa; phylum Chordata; class Aves; order Passeriformes; family Leiothrichidae; genus Trochalopteron; species Trochalopteron elliotii. The sequence goes on from JANPWX010000045.1 coordinate 2,231,637, forward strand.
ACTGTTTAGGGAAGCCAGAGAAACACTCTCTGAAATTTAGCTGAGACTGCAGACAGTGTGATGTAGTATCCTGAAATTTGGCTGGGAAACCCTGTCTAAGAGAGGTCTCACAGTTTCTGCGTAGCCATCTGCCACCTATCGCAGTCTTACGCAGCAAACCTTCCGTCCAAAGTAAGTGACTACAGTGATGTTCCTAACAAGAAGCCAAGTCTGGCACTTTTTGCCCTTGTAGAATCAAGAGTCTGCTTGGGACCAGACCCTGGTGTCTGATGTATTCACAAAGGGATGGGAAACATGTTCAGAAGCAAGTGTTACTTTTTTAATGTATTTACCAGATGGGATATTTCCACATGTGCTCCAACATGGGAACAGCGTTGTTTAAAGGTATGATGGGTACAAAAGAAGCAGTCAGGACTGTTTTTGCACTGCCACAAGAGATGCCGTCCCTAACAAGGCAGAAGGTGTACCTAATGCCAAGTCAGTGCCTCTGCCCTGTGGCTGTGCTGGTTTTCAGGGAGATGTTGGTCATGTGAGATTCCATGAGACCGTCAAGCACGTTTCAGACCAAAGTGAGGACAGCAGACTATGCATCTTCTCCCTTGTTTGGCTTCCTTTTATTTTTTATTTATCTTATAGTTTTGCAGATGCTATGTGTTCTCTAACAGTAGCTAATTACTACTTTTATTATGCTTGACTTTCAAACTTTTGATAGTTCCTTGATAGGTCCTAGTAGCCATCAAAATCCAATGAGAGTAAATCAATATTTGCTTTTATATTGTCTGTTGTGAGAAAACATATTCTGAAACAACATACTAGCTATGCCTTTTTATTGATTTGTTTGCCATTGTCTTTCAAACTGCCAAGGTTTTAAAGCATTATTTTATTTTAAAGGTAGTTGTTTCTAAATTCAATAAAAGCTGAATATTTTCCTTGCAAGATCTACTATAAAAAGCTACACATTTGGTACCACTGGCCTGTGGTCTTCTTATCAAGTTAATTTAATTCTAAGGAGAAGAAGAGAGAAAATAAATGATCCTAATTGCTCAGGACATTACAAAAAGTCGAGAGAGATACCTTTTTTTTGCTTGAATTACTAGAGCAAAATAAACGATTTTGTTCACAAAATGATGGAAACAAGAAATGGAAAAGGTCAGAAAGGGTATTTTCTCCCTTTACCCTCACAATCAAGACTCAGCAACTACCGAGGAACATTTCTGGCAGATTTTCAACAGATTAATGATACCTGTGTAGCAATGGCTGAAACTTACCCCTAGGCAGGGCTTCAGCAGAAAGCCTATGACCTGGCCTATGACCCACAGCCTACATCATTTAAGCTCAGGGACATGAAATCTTCATTCTGTAAACCTCATGTTTTCTCCAGTTTTTCATGGCATATCCAGGAGCATTAATTTTAATGGCATTGGAAATATTCCCATGTGGAAATATCTGCTTAGGAATGCCCTGTCTCAGGCAAACCACAGAGCCTGAAAAACAAATAATCATCTTGTCCCTGCCTCATTAGTCTGCAAGGTGAAGGCTGTGGTGGGTCACCCGGGCTCAAGCAGTAAATCCAGAGCTCCCCATGGCATTTGTGTCAGTGACTAAACTCCATTGCTTGGAAAGACAAGCACTCCCAAGTGTCTGTTGATGAGCTTAACCTTGAGTAGGTTAAATTAGCCACAAAACTGATAAATACATAAGCCTAAGTTCCCTTTTCTTTCATCTACAGCTAAGATTCAACTCATCCTCTTCAGCTTAAAGAGCGGGAAAAAACAATTCCTGAATATCCTATAGGATCCATGTTGGTTTTGAATAGCAATCCCTAAAAGCATTCAGAAAATATACCAAAATACTTCAAATTCCCACTTTGTAATGAAGTTTGCATTCAAGCAATTTATGATAGAGCCAAACACCTTGATTAATCTTACCTGAATTCTTAGAAATTCAATGCATGTTTTCTAAGTGTGAAAAACCACATGTACCTCTCATTCACAAACCCTTTCTTCTTTTCTTCCAGGAGTTAAAAAATCAGTTGGAACCATTATCTTGGATTTGATTTGTTTACACTTCTAATTTGCAGCTGCTCTCATAAGTCTCACAATGACACTTGTTACCTGAAACTGCATAAAGGACTAACTCATTATTCTTGTCAATATAGCATCAAGGAAAAAAGCTTTTTCCTGTAAATATAGTGAAATCTTTAAGGGCTTGCTCATGTTACATCTGCTTCTATAACTATTTTAGGTGCCCTATCATCTCCTTAAGTAACTTTAGTCGAGCTCACAAGAGTATTGCTCTGCTTGCATAGGCAAAATTAAAAAAAAACCAAAGGAATACCAGTCCAAAAACAGGCCAAAGGACCATTGAAACCCACATCTTGTCTCTGGCAGAAATCAACAATGTGAATATTAAGAAAAAAAATAAAGACAGAAAGAGGACAAACATAAATTCTTTAGCCTTGAGGACAGACCTTCATCTCCTCTTCATCTGCTGTGCTGCAGATGCAGAGCATGCGGAACATTAAGTTTAATAGCTGTTTGGGGTATTAACCTTCTGTGCATTTGACTCTCCTTTTTCCAGCCCTTTTACATCTTTAATCTCCTCAAGTGTTGGAGACATGGCAACGAGTTCCAGAGTTGTACCACACACTTTCAGAAAAACATTATTTTCTCTGTTTGAAACCTGTCTTAAAATATCTCCTGGGCATCACTCTATGAGTAAGGAACATCAGGTTTTTTCAGAGTCTCAGACAATGCAGTCATATCTTCCAGATTGTTTTGGTAGGCCAGTACAATTTTGATTTCTACTATTTTCAATTCTATCTTACCTCATAAATTAAAACAAACAAACAAACAAATAAAATAACCAACCAAACAGACTTGTGGTAGTAATCTGGAAGAGGATTAAAGGAAAAAATTATTTTCCCTAGGAATCTGAGTATTATTCAGCTGACTGAACTAAATCTTCTGTATATCATATGGAAGTTCAAACATGCAAAAAACCTAATTCTGTGTAAGCCCAGAACACTTTTGCCCTTTCTAAATTAACATTTCCTTTCCCGATGAAAAAAAGAGCAAAAATTACGGTAGGCAGCAGCTTGCATGTGCTAAGGTCCTGCTCTGTCCCAGATGCTCTGAGGAGATAACTCTAAGAACTACTACTATTATGATTTTTTTTCCCAAGAAAGGGAACAGAGACTTGTGCTATCTTGTGAACATAATTTAAAACTGTAGCTTCAGCCACAGCAATGTTTTCTTCATTAGGACTGTACTAACAGTTTAAAAAATGCAAAAATTTTCTTGAATATCCCCAAAGGCTGAGTTCAAGTTCACCTTGTGCAACAAGAAAAGTTTTGTCATTTCTGATTTCACTTATATTTTATTGCCAATTTCTGGTTCTCCCACCTGTCAGGAAAGACCTAAATGTAATGCCTTGCTAATGCAGGAACAGAGGCCTGGGATTGCTTCTCTGTTAAACTTCAGGTTTAACCAGCAGTCCTGGGCTGTTCATGTTCTGGGACACATTTGAAAAACATCCCCTTATCTTTCTGAAGGCCTTCCTTTCTCCTGGCCTTGTTTCACCAGTGAGAAATCTTTTCCCCAAAATGCAGGAGCTGATACCTTCTTGAGAATATGAAACATCTCCCAAGTACTGTTGTGCTGCATCTTCCCCTCTATCACTTCTTGTTTCTTATTTTCCTATTTTTCTTTTCCCCCTTCCTCACCTTTCTCTCATCCTCTTCGTCTTACTCAGGTGTGCCTTCTGCTTCAGTTTCTCTTAATAAAAATTTCAGAGCAATAACTACATCTGATGACAAGTGGCATGTTGCAGGGAAGCAGAGCCATGGAGCAGCCAGTGTCCTATCCACTGGGGTGCAGGTAGGAGGTCGAACACTGATGACAGGGCTAAAGTCTAGCAAGAATCTCTGCTTTTTCTACAAAGCTTTCACTGACATCTCCTGTCAAAGAAAGTATGCAATTTAGGAAACTAAAAATACACTATGGAATAAATATTTTCCACCTTCTTTGTTGGAACTACTGGTTCTGACCTGGGATTTCATCTTTTGTAGCTTCAGTGAGGGATTCAGTCTCTGCTGAGGGTCCCTCAACAATCACTGGGGAGAAATGGGCACCTTCAGAGAACATCTCATCCCACTTGCCCCAGCCTGTGTATCTCCTCTTTGGAAATGCCACTATCTCCCTACCAACTTGTCTGTACGTAGACAACCACAGACCTTCTCATACCTCACACTCTCGTGGTTAAAGAAATCTGAGGCCCACCCACAGAGACCATCCTGGAGTCCCCATCAACTAAGATGGAGAAGTAAAGTCCTCAGGTAAGAGTGGTGGTTTTGCAGAGACAAAATTCTTTCTGCATATTTCTGCTGCCATCAGCACAGTGCTAGGAGTAGGACAACAGTGGTAGCTCCTGGATCCTTCCTCTGCCAGGTCAGGAAACCATCTATCTAGTTCTTGCAAGTTGGATGGCATGTATTCCATAGCTGAATTGCTTTGGGGGCTCTGCTAGCTCATCCTGGCCTGCACCTGGTCCCCTCCCCTCAGCCTTGCAGTGTCACAAGGACACGCATGTCATAGAGGAGTATGAGGATGAGTTAGCAGCCAGAGCTGTCAGGTATCTGGTGACTAGGAGGGGGCCTCGTGGGAAGTGGTCTCTGTTTTGTCAGCCTAAGCTGCTGTCTGCACAAGCAGGGTCAGAACAGCCTGTGTGTGTCCCCGAAACTGCCTCTTTCATCCCAAAAAATCCGAGCTGCAGTGAAGACCATGAGCAGCCTTCAGAGGAGCTACCCCACCACAAATGCACACACTCTTCCAAGCCTGCCCTGGGTTACCACTGAATGCAAGAGGTCCAGGCTGGCCTGGCATAATTCTGGTAAGTTTCTGGACTGATTTGCTTCAGGTGTTTTGCTTTGCTTGGGGAGACCCTTACAGGTAGCTGTGCCTATAATTTGGCAGCAGACAGACTGTCCAGCCACCTCCTGCCTGCTGGTCTGCACTAGTTCCTCTGCCACATCGTGCCTGAACACACAAAATCAGCCTATCCTTCCTAAGTTAAATGGCTGGACGTCATTTTTAATTCTTTCCAAATGCTCATCAGCTTAATTCCCTAAGAGAAAGGAGGTAATTTTGAGGAGGTCTAGAACTCAGTCCATGTAGCCTTGTACCCTGTTCCAATGGATAGCCAGCATTGCCCACATAAGATGTTGCACAAGAAAACCCAAAGTAATTCTTCCATGTACATGATCAGTTCCTGGCACTTTTGATAACAGTGGGGTAGAGTAATTGTTGGCAAGCTTTGCATTTTTTGCAAGATCATCTGTGCAAGGGATGAATAAACTGAAAATCTTTCCTGATTTCTGAGACTCAGGGGCACAGTGCTCAATGCAGCCTGCCACTGGAAGTGAGCGTGCACCTCCTCCATTCTCTGTCAGTAGGTTAGTTCATAATCTGCATCTCAGTGAGAAGCCCCTCTGGAAGTTAATTAAAAAAAACCCCTGCAACACAGATCATTAGTTTGGACACGGACCAGGAATGAAGGTCCCACTGTGGCCCTGCAAAAATAGCAACAGATGCCCAAACAAATCTCAAGGCAGAGCTAACTAGCCTGCTCTGGCAACAGATCTTGTCTGTTAGAGAGCACTATTGTACCACAACTCAGGCTACATCAACACTCTCTGTGGTTTCCCACTGTGCAGTCTTACAAAGTCAAACAAAGTAAATATGATAGCTAAGACCATATAGCAGGTAGAAAAATGTCATTCCAGACCTTTAATCTGAAGTGACATTTTCCCCTGCCTTCTAGATCAAAGCAAAAGACATACAACTGGCAGCAGTGATGGGCAAAAGTGACCATCAGCCTCCTGCAAGTGGAAGCTACCATGTGCAGAACTACAACATGAAAATTCCCATAAATCCAGCTGGCACAAAGCATCAGCTCTCACTGTCTGTCTTTTAACTAGTCCACTGAACACCTTCAGGATTTTGCCCTCTGCCCTCCACCTGTGTGAGAAGTGATAACCCTCCCCAGCTATACTTTTTTTTTGTCTCTCCATCATAGTGCTCCTGCACGCTTCCCTTGGCTCTGAATCCTAGAAAAGACTTCAAATCCAGAGAGGTTTTCCAGGCTTTGCTGCTGCCTGTAGCAATTTTGGCTTTGGTCCACTTCTCTCTATTCTTCTCTATTATTTCTCTTACTTGTCTTGCATTGATTATGGAAACTTTTTAGCTCAGAGAATGTATTTTTGGTCTATGTATGTAGTAGTTACATATCTCAGGGCTGGAAAATGGTCTGGGAAGATGCATGTGGTTTAGAGTGGTCTGAAAAATACAGAGGTCAGTCCTAGGAAATTCATAGCAGAAGTTATCTCTCACTGTCTTTTCATTCAGTCAGATGACGATAAAGTTCAGCAGGCAAGGGGTAGAAGGTGATTCTTAATTTCTTATGAAAAACTTAACAGAAATCCATGGAGAATGGGAGACATTGCTTGCTATAAACTCAGCTAAAACTCCGACTGGAGAGAGAGGTGGGTGAAGAAGAGAAACCTTTGAACAGCTTGGATGAGTAAGTCAATAAATGACTGCTTTCTGTCCCCTAAGAAAGTAACACCCCAAGGAAACAGCCTAGCTGAGTGTCTACTAAATAGCAAAGAGGAAGTAGAGAACTATTTTAGTTGCTATTTCTCAGAAGGAAAAATGACAGTACATGTGGAAAGAGATAATACAGAAAGATTAGGATGAAGTGAGAATGGGAAAGAGAACTGTAGCATTTTCTGCAATAAATGTCAGAAAAGCAGGTGAAAAAGGAATCGGACTGGAATTATACTGTCGTAAAGCGGTAGTATCACAGGCGTGAGTCAGAACAGCAGGATTTTTTCTGTATGTGGTGGGCAAAGACAGGCCAACTCTACTGCCAAGAAGAGAATGATATTGAAGACTTCTCCTTTCCCATCCAAGACTTTCCTACTGTTGGTCTTGAATTCAAATTTTCATTTTATCAGACCGCATGCTCGTTGTGAAAAGAACCATGCATATGCCCTCATACAGAGATGGGACTTGGCCAAAATGTCCCTGGAGCAAGCAGCTAGAAGGACATCTCATGTTTTGAAGGCAGTGTGAAATACTGGCTGTAGGTCTAAATCTTTGTGATTCACCAGTGCACTCAATGCTGAGTTCAGACAGATCAGCCACAGTACAGACTTCACGTACACAGGGAGAGGAATGTTTTCTTGTGTCAGCCAAATCCCCTGGTATTTGCTCCAGAGGGACATGGCAAGGAGAATGAATCCGGGAGACTCTGGCCTTGGACACCTTATTTTCCATAACTTTGAAACATGTAAGACGAGTTATACAATTGCCAAGTTGACATAAAAAGCTGTCAGTCTGAAGTGTGAGATTATTTGACAGTGATATTTTATACTGAACTAAACCATGACCCTAGGAAGAAAGTAGAGAAAAAAAAAATGATGTTGTTCTGTTTTTAGAGCAATAGTAAGTCCAAATATTCTACCAATAAGAAAGGCACAGCTACAATGAGTTACAACAAAAGAGCATTTGATGGAGAAGCTACTAGGCTTGGTGCATGTGCCAAATTCCCAGTGAACATAAATCAGTACAGCCCTGCTAACTTCAATGATGTTGATTTACAACAGCTGATAAATGAACCAGAAATGTTTCCATTTAATTGGGAGAGAGGAAAACAATATATCTCAGGGATACACTTTGGTAGCTGACCCAGAAGATTTGTTTCTGTGTCCTATTCATACATAATCCACACAAAAAAAACCAACTTGCAAAGGTAGACCTTGGACTGAGAGGGGCTACAAACACAGCTTTCAAGCACAGAATGTCTTGAAACAAGCAATGACTTGAAAATGTGCACCCAGTTCAGGGTAGAAATTTAAAACAATGATGGTTTCATTGCAGTAAACAAAAGGACTCACTTGGCATCTGCCAGTACAAACATACAAAACGCCATAAATCCCAAAAGACCGAGCCCATATAATTGGGCAGATAGCAAAGAAAGCTTGGACACTGCCTTAGCACAAGATGCTTATAGAAGATGTTGAGAAAAGAAAATTATGACTACAAGCTAATGGAGTCAGTAAATGAGAATGAAGGGGGCTTCTGAAGGACATGACTCAGAAAGGGCAGGGGTTGCCTAGAGGAGACAAAAAAGATGCAATGAAGACATAGAATTTCAAATGACAGGAAGAAATCACATCTGGATTTGCTACAGCATTCACAGGACCAGTGTCTTTGGTGTGTGAGCAAGTCCTGCCAGTGCTGAGCCAACCATAACAAACCAGTTGAGATTCTGACTCAGTGCCTGGACATAAATCCCCAGGAAGATTTAAATAGCCCTCCCAAAGTGCCTCCTGTCAGGGCTTGTATTAAGGCCATGGCAAAGCAAAATGGATAAAAGCAAGATGCTGGATAATGAGATGCTAACTAGGACTTCAATTTTCAGAGCTTCCTGGGAGGCTCGCTATGGGATGACAATTAAATTACCATTCCCTAGCTAAACTTTATCTGTCTGAACAATGCAAGGCTTATTCTGCCTTCTCAGGATACAACCCTCAGACTCAGAGGCTCCAGGTGGAACTCAGGAACCCAGTCAGAATGACTAGAAGTTACATATTCATCATAGGTTAATAACAGTGATCCCATGAAGACCTTTTACTTCATTTTTCCTTTATATAAAGAATTAATGTCTGATAACGTGCTAGTGCACCTATAGCATTCACTAATATTTCAGCAGGTTAATGAAATATTACCTGTTTTATCTCGCCTCAGCCCTCTGAGATCTTATAGGGAAGCCAAATGTTTTGTTAGAACTTTCAAAAATGCCATGACAACTAGCAAAGGAGATAAGCACCTCCACATCAGAAAATAGCATCTTTCTTGCAATCTTATCAAATGCAGCTATATGTAGTGTGGTGTACAATGTATATGTGGGCTGAGAAACTAATGAGGAGACATTTTTCTGTGGAAAAGGGGAACTGGGAGGCCAGGTTTGTATAAAAGTACAGGATAATCAATACTAAAATACCCTCTGTCCCCCATCAAAAGTGGCCCCTGTAAAGGCACAAAACACACTGGGCAGAAGTTTGAAAATCTGATAATAACTGGTGGCTAGGGAATAGGACAAATAAATCCAGGTATCATCCTAAGAACCCCTAATAATTTTTTTTTTTTGTGGAAATATTGCCCACCTTGAAAGCAGTTCCTTTTACAAGTTCTTGAAGGTGTAAGAAGAATTTGTCAGAGAATCTTTTCCTTCACTTTTTGAGAGGTTTGTGCTGAACATAAAAGCAATTATGTAGCTTCTGGATGCTAGGCAAACAACCTGCTCCAATATATACCGCTTGAAAGCTAGATTTAAAGCAGATTAAAAAGAAGAGAAACCTGCTTTACTGAGACAAAGGAGTACCAACACAATCAAAAAAAATGTTGAGATTCCATCTGTGTTTTCTCCCAAAAAGAATAATTACAAAGTTTCTGCATATGGAAGGAATCATAGATAGCTTTGATGACATAAAGAAAAATGTGATAAGCACAAATTACAGAGACTCAGTGCCAAAGCTAAACTTCTGAGTTTGTACAGGTTACTTGGTTCCTGCCACAGTCTTTTAAATACTGGCTATGCTCCCTTTTTCATATCATTCACAGGTTCCAAACAGGGTCCAAAATCACTCAACTAGTCACATAAAAACAATAATCTTCCCCGGCCCCAATCTGTTTAAGATATAAAGTTGAAAGTGTGATGGGGGAGGGAGCTGTGCATCTCAGTGCTCTCTGGCTGCTGCCCTGGCAGCACCTGACAGCCTTTGGCACTTCAGCTTCCTCTGGTGCTCCAGGCCAGGGGCAAGGCAGAAGGAGTCAAGCCTACTCCTTCCCATGTCTGGAACCCTGTTGTTGGGCTCAGAATCTCCTAGTCATGGGTCCTGGTGTTAAAATAGCTTCTTCCCCAGCAACTCATTATGTATGTAAGACTTGATGACCCATAGCAGATACGCATACTCCAGAATATTAGATCTTAAACTAACTTACAACATTTCAAAGTAGTTGTTCATGTGCTTGGGATGGAAAAGAGTAGTTTGAGAATAAGCACACCAAAATTATGTTCTGCAGCAACACTTGCTTCTAACATTGGGCTACTGCAGAGGAGCCTGCCTTGTACACCGAGCATGAAGAAAGCTGCAACTGCTCAGCTCTCTGTACATGGGGTATCAGCTGAACAGCATTAAACACACTACAGTTGCCACCTGGATGAGTCAGCAAAGAAGAGAAAGCAAAGAGGTAACTGGGATGACAGACAGAAGGTACTTTAGCTCTGAATTAAAGCGGACAAAATATTTAGTGTAAACTCTGAAGTATCTCCTGGTCTGTGGAAACATATTTTATTCATAAAATATGTCATACACATGACAATAAAAATAATGATGACCGGGAAAACCAATCAGTTTGGTGGAAACCACATTGTCTGTTCAAGAACTATTCCCAGGGAAAATTCCCAGCTAACCCTTTGCTCAACACTCTGGGAGGCAAGCAGTAAAAATGCATCAGATCTCCTGGGACTTTTAATAAGACGCTCAGAGCAGGCAGGCTGAAACTCATGCGGGAGAAGAAGGGATTGTGCTATTCCACTGAGATCAAAGCTTGTAAGTGAAGAGCAGGGTCTGCAACTCGTGTTTGAAGTAAGTTACACAAGAACAGGTATTTGTACAGCACTTAGAGGGGAAGTGACAATGAAGGGCATCTTCTTATCTGATTTACATCACTGTCTCCGTCTTGCACCCATAGTAAAGGCTTTTTCCAATTCACCATGTGGTGAGAGAGTAGAATGTTTTAAGCCTATTCCAGTCCTTCTTTATTAATTTTAAAGTAGCTTACTTTTTGAGCTAGGGATTGCCTTTGGATATACAGGTGCAGATACAGCCAGCTATGAAGAACAAAGCTGGCTAAGACCTCAGCAGCTACTTCTACTATAATATTAATTATTACTATAATACTACTACACCCTATAATAGTATTACTCTAATACTATTATATTAACTATAATAGTAACTACTATTATAACAGTGTTAATAATGTCTATGGAAACAGATATAATAATAATAACCATTACTGCCACAGAAAATGGTGACTTAGTGAGTCTAATATCCCTCTGCTCTGCTCTGCTCTCCTCTTCTCTCCTCTCCCCAAATAAGTCCTTTAAAAACAGTGTGGGGAAATGTAGCAATATATCTGTATAACAGGCCATTCTGATGTACCAGCCAAACTGGTTGTAAGTAATATTATCAAACCACCTCCAGTTTTGTTGTTAGAGCTCTCAAGAATTCATCAAGGTTACTCAGAAAACAAGAAAATCAAAAATAAGAAAAGAACCTGAGAAAATGTCTGCAAAAAATATAAACCCTAGATAGGGAGAGCACAACGTGAGGATGACCACTTGACCAATTGGATGTCCTGAAGGATGTGTGCCTGCCTCATG